>QTSX02001872.1:0-19674 GCA_014839935.2 Entomophthora muscae | reverse complement strand
ACAATTGCTAACAACTCCTTGTCATGTATAGGGTATTGGCACTTACTGTCTGTCAGTTTGTGTGATTTGTAGGCTACGGGTAGAAAATCACCCTCATTGTTTTTGATTTTTAGTACTCCCCCAATGGATGTGTCAGAGGTGTCTGTCTCCATTTGATATTCCCCTTCACATTTGGGGTATTATAGGATGGGTGCTGTTGTGAGCTTCTCCTTAAGACGTCTGAAGCAAAGGTCACATTGGGGGGTCCATACAAACTTAGATTTGGCACCAGTTATGGCAGACAGGGGTGCAGTCAGGACGCCACAGTTGGGTATGAATTGCTGTACATAGGCAACCATTCCCAAGAATGTGTGGAGTTCTGACTTGTCTTTGGGCGGCGGCATTTTGCAGATGGCCTAGATCTTTTGACTGTCAGGCTTAATGCCATCCTTTGAAACTATGTGTCCCAAGAAGGGTAGTTGTTCCCGGAAGAACTGGCATTTGGAAGGTTTGGCTAGCAGCTTGTGTTGCGCTAAGATGGCAAAGACTGTCTCCAGATCCTTGTGATGCTGTTCCACTGATGAGCTGTAAACAATGATGTTGTCTAGGTATACCAGGGTATTTTTGCCAATGTGGGGAGCAAACACCTCATTCATGAAGGTTATAAAGGTTGACAGGGCATTTTTCATGCCAAAATTAAGCACCAAACATTCATACAAGCCGTACTTGGTGTGGAAGGCTGTTTTAGGGATGTCATCTTCTTTGGTGCAGATCTGATTATAGCCTGCTGTAAGATCAATCTTGGAGAAGACTGCAGCGCCACCAAGGGCATCAAAGAGATTGTCAATGAGTGGTAGTGGATAGTGCTTTTTGATGGTGACTTTGTTTAGGGCTCAGTAATCTGTGACTAGGCGTAGAGTACTGACCTTCTTTGCTACAAAGAATACTGCAGCACCAAAAGGAGACTGTGAGGGGAAGATAAGTCCTTTCTCCAACTCTTTCTTGAGGTAAGCACATAGGGTGTTGTCCTTGTTTGGGGTAAGGCAGTAGATGGGTTGCGCCTTAGGTACAGCTCCTTTGAGTTGGATGGAGTGTTGGATGTGTTTCTCTGGCAGCAACCCTGGCAAATCCTCTTTGAAGATTTCTGGAAGGCGGGCTATGATTTTGCAATCCTGAGGCGTAGTGTTATCTTGGTGGTCTTTGAAGTGTATAATCTTGTACTGGCAGGAGTCCCAATCAATTGCCTTGAGATTCTCCTTTTTATTCAGGGTCTCTGTGATGTGTACAAAGATGTGATTACATAGGAGCTGGTCTACTGAGTCAGTGTAGATCTGGTGATTGACGCCTTCATGTTTGATGGTCAGTACCAAGGTTGCCCAGTCTAAATGTGGGTTGTTCCTTTGCAATCATTCCAGCCCCATTACAATATCAAACCTGGGAAAATTGATGACAGGGCCTTGGATGGTAGAGTGCAGATTCTCAAACATGGCAGAGAAGGAGGCAGTTTCCCTTGTCACGGTAATGTGATGTTCATCAGCTAAAACCACGCTTTTAATCCGCAAAGGATTAGTGGTTAGCTTGAACTTATATACAAAGCTGCTGTTGACTAGTGTTCAATCTGCGCCTGGGTCCAGGATTTCTGAGCCTGTGTAGCTGGGAAAGAAAAAAGGGTAAGACATCAGTTTATTTGAATGTCTGGCAATGGTGTAAAGTACCGGGTCTTCTGAGGGTACTTGGATCATTGGTCCACGTCCTCAAGTTGATACTCATCATTAGGTGAGTAGGGAGTTGTACAGGGAGAGCTTGGCTTGCTTAGTGCTCTCCCCAGGCTTTTCCCTTGTCTTGATTGTCTTGTGTGGCAGTGATATGGAAATAGGTTTGGTTTGACTGGCTATTGTTACCATTTCCATTTTCATTAGAGCCTGTGGGTTTGTGGTTTGCATTGTTGCTGTTGCTCTCAGGGGGTGGTCAATTGGAACGCCCAGCTGTGTGAAAATCCTTGGGTTGCTCTCTCTTTCCAGTTTGCGCTTTGTGGAGAGCGTTGGACGTTTGTTCAGCTTTCTCTGCCTCACAATACAGGCTTTACAAGTTGGTTACTTGGTCCAGGTTTACATGTCTCATTACATGTGACGTAAGTGCGTCATAGTACATGAGATGGGTAGCTGGAGTGTCAAAGGCCATATCTGAGGGGGCATATAGTTGGAGTTCCTTGTAAGCGCAGGTGAGCTCTTTCACTGTGCCCGTTTGGGTTAGGTTCTTTACTTGGCGTATAATCATGAGTGTGGTGTCCTTTAGCACAAATCTTGCCAAGAAGTCCTGTTTGAAGGTGTCCCAATCCTTCATGGTGTGTTCTTCATGCCACTTGTTGCACCAGGTACCAGCGTTGTGAGTCAATTGGATAGAGATCTCTGCAATCCAAACCCGTTGTGGGCATTCCATTTGGGCCAGCTTGCTTTGGGCAGATTGAATCCATGCCGTGGTGTTATTGTTGCTGGCTCCAGAAAAAGGTTCCAAGGCAGCACTTCAAAGTCTCTGGGCTACGTAGGCTAGCATGGTACTTTCATTGGTTGCTCAAGGCATGGTAGCAGGTGCTTGGAAGAACCCTTGTGAAAACATGGTGTTGAAGGCAGAAAGTGAGATCACAGTGTTCTGGTACAGGACGAAGCCAACAGGTATTTCAGTACCAGGTGTGTACAGAGTCCAGTCCAGCGGGAGGCCAGACATGATTCTATCAAGGATTTGTTGACTGCGGCAGGTACAGACAACAGGTGGAATTTTGGGGGATAAAGTAGGATGAAACCCCTTCTTCTGCTACCAATGCTGTAACTGTGCTGTTTTAGCAGAGTTACAAGGGAAAAATATTTGGAAACTAGATAATATTCTTTATTGAGAGATACACATTATATAGTCACTGTGAATTGTGGATAATAGGAACATGATAGCAAGATCACATGGTGGGATGGTGAAGGGGGTGGCTTGATCCTTGTAATGAGTCAAGCGCCAAAATGAGGTATCCACTGTAGGAGATCAGCTTCTGTTCATGTTGTTGTATTTGGAAATTTGAGTCAACTTCCTAACTTGGCTTTGAGTGGCTGGATAATCAGATTGCGGGTCACAACCCTGTTTAATCAGAACCTTCCTGGCAGGTTGAGCCTGCTGTTTTGATATTATACATTTGTCCCAAGTTTGAGTAAGTCATTGTATGACTGGACATTTTTGCCAAATAGCACACATTTTCTGTGAAATTATCTTCTATTTAGATCTACCAAGTTGAAATTTGTTTTGTGACTGAACCTATGTGTTCTAAACTGACTAATATATGTTTATCTCAGCAGTTTTGAAAACTACTGTAAAGGAATTGGCGCTTGTACAGAGCTCAATAATATGCACCATGACTGTCTCTGTCTGTGCAAAGCAAGAACAGCACAATGTAACTCCCAACTTCCTGTACCCAATGCAAAACTGGATCAATATCAAGCCCAAATTCACAACACTCTCAAGAAAATTCCCAAGGTTTTACCTTCCAGCATCCAAGGGAAAGATGTCACAACATCTTTAATTACTCCCTCTCAGGAAAGTAATTCACTGAGTGACTCTCTGAATGATTCCCCAACTGATCATTAAGTCAGTGGCACTCTTATCATTCACCCATCTATTATGGGGATCAACCATTTTGAGTCCTAAGAGGAACACTACTTAGACAAGTCCCATGACCGCCATGACGTACATGGACAACATGTGGCTTCTCATGATACTATATAATAATCTAAACTCATATCTAATAAAGTATCATTCTCTTCTTGATTTTTCCCTTTATCTCGTTTATTATACTTCTAAGAAGTATATACTTGACAAGTGTATATTTTATTGGTACTTACATTTCATTTAAGGTTGAGTTTATTTTGCTTTGGGATGATTCTGTTCATCCTCACAGCTGTGCAAAATAATGTTAAGTGTAATCAAGTTGATATACTTTGGTTTACTTGCAACTGAGACGGGTTTTTTAAGTTTTTATTTTTAAGTTGCAACTGAGATCGGGATATATATCCAAAATATGGATGTAATGTATGATTTAATTCTTTTATGGTAGTCCAAGCACTTAAAATGAGATTGAGCATTTATATATAAAACTCAGAAATAGAGTATGCAGTATGATTAAAATTAATCTGCCTGGCTCAATCCACAAAATGAGGATCTTGGACTATCAGCAATATTTGGGCCATGTAGAGCAGTCTCTCTACGATAAAGTTTCAAATGGAAACGAAACTTTTGAGTCTAAAAGATAATTGTCACATCACTTCTTAAATCTACCAATCATATTAACCAATATCTACATTTTATCAATGCAGGATTAGGGATGCTTCGACTTGGAGCCAGTCAACCAGAACTTAATTAATTAATATTTAAACATTTAAAATAAATCTTTGACTGGTTCCTAGAGCCAGAAACTGGCCACGGCTGCTTTGGGCTTAGCCAATGCGGTCCTATGCAGGATCCATATCTTGCAGACTGAGTCGTCTTACCTATCACAAAAGCAATACATTGAAATATGATAGATAATCTACATTTTTAGGATAGTTCTACCACGCTGCATAAGTTCTTATTAATATAGATTTTAATTCAAAATGATAATATTAATTTGTAATAATATAGACATCTTATCGATTTAATGATCATATAACTAATATATGCTGATTGTCGCGAAAGAATAACTCATAAATGGAGTGAAATTGAACCATTTAATAGTTTACTTCCCATCTTTAACAGCAATAAATATAAATTCTAAACTGAATTCTGCCTTTTGAATCGGGATATGCTTAATATCATGGAGCACTTCTAAGAGTAAGTTTGAGGACGCCATTCAATAAAATCCTAGAATAAACCAAGCAAGGAGGTCGGATGCAGTTTACATCTGCCCTTGTTAAACCAGCTCATGGCAATAAAAATAAGCATGTGGCCTGCTTCTCTTTGGAAGTCTTGTATTCCTGGTTGAACCAACCAGACTCAAAACTTTATTCTTGCCAAGGATTAGACATCAAACTAACTTTATCTTAGTATCAATTTAAGACTGCCTTGAGTGTCTTACATGTATGAAAGATGAAATGATATTTTATAGGCTATAAAACTGATAAAATTGAACTCCACTCCAATTCAAACTGCCCGAAATAGTTTTTAAAGGCTATTTATAAAGATATTGATTCAAAATTGGGGCTTGGAAACATCCCTGAATCCTAAAAAATCAAGGGCAGCTTATTTCACTTTGGATCACTTCAATTATGAGAGGATAGATCTAATATTCCAAGTTTTAACAGCATGCTGGAGTATTTGTTAGTCGTAAACAGAGTAGTTTATTTAAAATTGCTTTCTCAAAGAGTGAAAGAGAGCAAGGGTATGGTGGCACAAATATGAAGCTCATGTAGCAGGCGGGGGAATTGGTCTGTTGAAGAATATATCATCCTTGATCTATCATCCTTGAGAAATGGAAAGTGGGGGTTGTATTTGAGTGAAGTTGTTGCCCCCTTATACTACCACATTGGACATGAAAGAAGGATTTGCGCTAAAAAAATGTATTGTGTGGGTGTGGCTCGCCCTTTTGGCCTCGTTCCAGGATGCTACCCCTATATTAGAGAGGGTCGACTTTCCCAAGATGGTTCTGTTTGGTTATCGATTTTCCGCCACTGCAACCTTGCGTTGGCCAGCAGGTAATTTCTTTTCTAGCCCCTTTTAATCAGTATAGGTAGCCAGCATGTCCCCGTTAGTTATGAGATATGGGAAGGTGATGCTAAAGAGCCAAACGAAAATAGCATCAAGGGTACCTTCACAACAGATAAAAGTGATAAAACCGTCAAGATAAAGAGCGAAACCAAGCAAGGCTCTTTTATCAATGTGTTCACCATCTCCGATCTTGAAATTTCAAAAAGAGTGAATAATAGAATTTCACTTCGGATTGATGGAGGCGACTCTTTCACCTCTACAGTGCATGGCATGCCTGGGGCTTTGACAATTTTGCCAATCATAGTCATGCTGGGTGTAGCTCTGCTATCTAGCCAGGCAACTCTTGCGCTCCTATTAGGTGTATTCATCTCGGCTACATTCATTAACGGATTTAATCCCCTCCTTGGCTTTCTGCGTACGATCGATACCTACACTATAAATTCGCTGGGAGACCCTGAACATGCCAAAGTAATCATGTTCACCTTTTATTTATCAGCTTCTGTGGCTTTAATACAGAAGAGTGGCGGGGCTGAAGCCTTAGCACTTAGTATCACTAGGTTTGCTACCACTCGTTTTCGCGGCCAGTGGGCAACTTATATAACTGGTCTAGTTATTTTTATTGATGATCCTACGAGCTGCATTGTGGTGGGCGCAAATATGCGCACAGTGACCGATCGCTTGTATCTTTCTCATGAGAAGTTGGCCTTTCTTGTTCACTTAATGTCATCACCTATCACTTCGCTATCTCCAGTTTCTTCTTGGATCGGATTTGTTCTTGGTATTCTAGCGCCTGTGCTTAGCAAGATGAAAAGCGTCAAGTCGGAAGAGCCGTTTGTGTTTTTCTTAAAAACTATACCGAGTAGATTTTTCCCCATCTTTGCCATGCTTCTGGGGGGTATAGCCATGGCTACGCGGCGTGATTTCGGCCCTATGCTCACTGCTGAGCGTCGAGCCTACCACGATAAGGTAGTAGTAGAATCGGATGGGACTACACTTGATAACCAGTTCGAGGATCCCCTTGCACCTCCCCACAATGCTCCGCGCCGCCTAATCAATTCGATCCTGCCTATTTTCACCATTATTACCCTGACTGTGGTTAGTCTATTACTCTCGGGCTATTATTCTCTTTTAGATTCAATTGCCAGAGGGGAAAAGAAAGAAATAACTATTTACTCCATGGCTGGAGCGGGAAATTCTTATGACGCACTATTATACTCATCTTTCTTCAGCTGTATCTTGTGCATGTTTATGTACAGAGTTCAAGGGATTTTGGGCTTTGGTGTAGGTATCAGTACGATCATGTACGGCGTCAAAGATATGGTCGAAGCGATGCTTATTTTAGTGTTTGCTTGGGGAGTGGGAACTTGTTTTCTTGAGATGGGAGTTGATCAATTCGTCGTTGGGGCATTGTCGGGGACCCTACCATCCTCACTGGTTCCTATGCTTAGCTTTATTTTATCGGCAATTGTTTCGTTCACCACCGGGACTTCTTGGGGAACAATGGCAATTATGTTGCCTCTGGCCATGCCGCTGGGCGATGCTTCCGGGAAAGAGGAACTTCTTGTGCTAACAGCCAGTGCCGTCATGTCTGGAGCTCTATTCGGAGATCTATGCAGCCCCATCTCAGTAACTACAATCCTAACTTGTTCTGCAGTCCAAGTTCCTGTTAACAAGCACGTAAATACCCAGCTCCCTTACGCTATCCTAGCCCTTGTCGTGGCCTGCTTTTTGGGATACCTTCCCCTTGGGTTAGGATTGTATCCAGATTGGGCTGCTATCCTTATAGGCACCAGCGTCATCGTTGGGTGTTTCTATCTTTTTGGAGTCCCAACAGAGTCAACATGTCCTTCTCGGTGGGAAACATTTCAAGGATACATTGGACGCTCCCCTAAAGTTGTAGACTCTTCGCATACCAGCTCCGATGATGAAAATGAGGATGCTATCAACCTAAAGAATGTCAAGCTCTGAATGTTTCTCTAATTAAACAGTGCTACTTAAATCTGCTGTTCTCCCGTGGGGTTAGACCTTCGCGCTAGTTTATCTTTCTAGGTTTGATTCGCTTATCACAGATTAAATCGTCCTTTAATCGCCAGAGCCGTTTTAAGCTTATATGTACGTCCCTACATGGTATACAACCCAAGGAGTAAAATCCTGTTTTTCTTTAGAGCGGATCTTGATGCGCAATCATCTTCCCAAGGAACAGCTCACTTTAACTTTTAGTTCCTCAACTCACAGGAAAGTTACATCGAGACTAGAAAGGAAAGTTGAAAGCCAAAGATTTAGACAAGGCTGAATTCACCTTAGTTTTGATGAACATATGGGTCATTGATTTAATGATTATGCCAAGGTGCCAAATTATCTTTACTAAATAATCTTTTTTGTTTGTAAAAGCGTTAAAACCAATTTAACGTATTAAAAGATATAAAAACTTATCGTTTATTAATACAAAAAGGCAAATAAAGCATAAAAACTATAAATATTTTATAGAAGCAAGACTAAAAAATAGTAAACATTTTGAAGTATAGCTTATCAAACTAAAAATAATAGTGATGAGTTGCATGGGAGGGTAATAGCAGCCCCAAAGCTATAAATGCCATTACCCTTTCTTTGGCTCATCATCATTATCTTTAGCTTGGATTAGAAAAAAGTTTTTTTTTGCTTTTGAAAGATGAACCATCCTATTTCAAATACACCCCCTAGTAAGTCGCCCAACTTCATGAACTTGTCCTAAAACATCACTAGCATCTTGTGACCTTTTTGTTTCTCCTTTATCATCACAAGATTTTGAGTGACCACTTAACTCTGAATACTCAGAAAAGCTTTGAAATGTTAAAGGTGAGGTATATAACTTATTATCTTGCATCAGATAAGATAGATTAATACATAAAATTTTAATTACAAGCTCTCTTCTTTTAGGCCTAGATGATCTTTCATAAACATAAAAAATGTCTTTTGGGAAACATTTGAGCCTGTTAATACTGAATTATAAAGCTCTTTTATTTTTTTCTCCTGCTCAAAAATATTTTTAAGATCATTAATATTGTTAATATAGTGCTTTTTTCCTTTTCCTTTTCCTTTTCTTTTTAGAATATTTGGTATTACACCAAAGTCCATCAACAATACTCTTTCCATAGCATTCAACAAATATGTTGTATTTAATAAAGCCCTCAATATACTTTAGTGCTTCTTTAAATAGGTAATATAAAAACTCATATGATCTAAAATGATTTTCATTATCAGTCCATATGTCAGGGACCCAGTCTTGGGCGGCCGGCCCATCAGTTTTGGGGATCACTCGGGCCGGGTTTTTTTTGGGGGTAAAGTCCACCACAAGAGAGGAGCTAACTTAAAGAGGTAGGAGAAGGAATTCCCCACCCAGGACCACGGGCCAGCGGCTGGGATTATAGTGTCAATCACCCCTGTGAGGGGGATGTTCACAATCCCAAAAAGCTTGCCAGTGTGATCAGTTGGGAAGTCGGGTAAGGAGGCAGGCATTGGCTTAGGGGTCACAGGCAGTTCTATGTAGAGTTTGTAGGCAGGCAGATAGTTGAATTTCCCTCTGAAAAACTTGGGTGTTGAAAATATCCACGGGCCTTGTTGGTTGTATCTAATTGCAGATTGTATGCAGGCCAAAGGATCTAGTTCAGGGATCTTTTCTGGGGTGTAATCCTTATATTCAGGTTTCAGAGGGTACTCTGTGAAGTGGACAGGACCAAAGGAAACACCTGGAGGATGGGAATCTGTGGGCGCAGGGGCAGGAGGGCCAGATGATCTTGTACTGATTTGATAGATGGCAAAGACAAAATAAGGCAGTAGCTGTGTAAGCCAAAATAATATAATCTTTATTCAAAAATGGCAATAAGTTTGGAGCGCAGAGTCCTTGGGTATATATAGCACCCACTTCCAAACTTAACAATTTCCATGGGGGTTTCTTCAGGGCATTGGGAAATGTAGGTCCATGGGATCTGGGTGCTTGGGTTTAAAGGCGGCAAAATGGCACCTGGGCCAGGAGTTCTTTCATTGGTCAAAAATCTTGAATTGGCTACTTGATTATCTTGCTCTAAAGTTGTGGTCATAGGGTCAGGCCGCGGGCCTGTGTCTTCTCCTGGGGGTGACTCTTGATTGGCTGCTGGTGTAGCCTTCAAACTCATGAAGCTAATGGTTGGAATTGTGTTGCCTCCATTAGGCGCCTTGATTGTTTCCTCATTTAGTGCAATGATTCCTTTGGTTTGCCCTGCTTCATCATTTGGGTCATCATTCTTGGCTTCAGCTTGCAGGGGCTCAACCCCAGGAAAACACGGGCAGGCGGCCTCTCGGTCCTTAGGGCCAGCGGCCTGCAGGGATTCAGGGTAAGGGTTCAAATTCCACCCTTGGGCCCGGGTTTCAAAGGGAAAATAATTATTAATACTGACACCATACTTTAAAAAAAATTTATGCTTTTAAATTTATCTGATCTTAAAAGGCTTATTAATCATCCTCCTGAAAATAAAGAATCATGTGATAATATCTGAGATAAAAAGACATGATATTCATACTTTCTCTTTATATTTTTTTGAATACTAGAGCAAATCCTAATAATGAAATAGGTTTTTTTTGAATAAAAACAGTTATTTGTTTCAATTGAACCACTGCCCACCTTTAAATTCTCTTTATAATCTATAACTATAACACTTAGCTCATTATCTAATTCACACATATCTTTTCTGTATTCTTTATTTTGATGAACATTGTCAAGATTTTGTGGTCTTGAGGAATAGTCTTTATTGTTCATTATAGTAGGGATGTTGATATAGATTGTATGAGGACAATCTTTGCTACCAATTGGGTCTAGGTGAGGCTACGGCCTGGCGGTATCCCAAGTCCGTAGGAGAAAACACACGGGTCTGCAAGTAAACAGCAGCGCGTTCTACTTGGATACTTCTGACTACTAGGCGTCAGCTAGTAGTGATACAACAATAGAGATTCTTTAATCTCTATCTTCAAGGGTGAATATTTTGCTCAATTTCTAATCAGGAGAGCACCTTATATAGGGTGTATAAGCCCCCTTGCCAGATTATAATATGATGCTTCCAACTCTTACTAGTCAGTCTATCTGTTCCCCAGACTGCTAGTTTCAGCCCCCAGAGTTAGGCAGCCATGCTGGTCTGGCATGGGACTTTAATAGTTTACCGGACCTCAGCTTATCTCATCAGTGTATTGGCGGCATCTGGTTTGTAGTTTATGGATATGCAAGTTTGATTACCCTGTCAACTGGGTTTTTGCATCATGCATTATTCTTTTTAAATGACCTTCTATATTGGCCATAGAATTTGAGGTATCTCCAAGCGCAAATGTTTGGCACAAACCATCTTGCATTATTATCCTTGGGCATTCCATCTTATTGGCTGAGGGGCATTCTGTGCTTGTGGTCAGGAATTATCAAGCTTATTCAATCAGGTTCAATAAAATGGGAGGATCAGTATTGGATCAGGATCAATCTTTGGTGTAATACTCAATGTACTAATTAGCCAAAGCATGGAGCAGGATCAGCTGATGCTTTCCTTAAGCTTTCCAGCTGTATGATGATTGGTTGTCTAACCAATCAGCCTGTCATGATAGGTTTCATCATGCCGGGAATTATCCGCCCAAGCAAGAAGGCTCAAAAAGCTGGGAAACCTTTATTGAAATTGACCAAGTTAACGGATTTAAATCAAACGGTCAATCAGAAATGGGTTACGGCTGCTCCAGTCTGTCAGCTGAAACCAGTTCCTCCTTGCAAATTGACATTGATAAATCAGTGTAATTTGAGGGTCACCCAATACAAGCTGGTTAATCAGCATGGTTGTCAGAAATTGGTCACACAAGGGTTCTTTGCAACCTGGACCAGATACTTACTTGACAATGTGGAAGGAATAGGAGGCCAAGATTCAGGTGGTATTGCTTATTCAATTTTCTGATATATATTAAATAATTTTCACTGTTTCAACTTTAAGAGTTGTGTCCTCCCAAAATTTTACTCAATAAAAATCATTTATCCCTAGTTCTAATTTACTTTTCCAAATGCATCCTGTGGTTGGGTTGTTACAATATATTCTGTACAATCTAATTCTCAACCAAATCATTTCTGGAAGATGGGGCCCTGCAGTTGGAACTTCATTGTTGGTGCCGCCCAATGTTAATTTTGCGCCAGCCGAGCTTGAAGCCCCTCCCCCCATTTTGGAAACTGAAAATTGTGTTGCCTCCCAATGTCCAGAATTTTATTCTGAAGATAAGTTGATGTTGTCTGAGGCCATTTATCTTGGGCTACTTTGGTTAGGATTAATTGTTCTGCTTAATCCTGGTATTACAATTGGAAATTTTACAAAAATATATTTGAAGCCACATTGGTGGTTAATCATGAATTCTATGTGGATTTGGGTGGTAATTCCCCATCACTTAGAAATGGCTTCATACTATCCCGCAATTTCTGTCACACAGCCAGGGAAATAATGGTCAAGTCTACCATATTATTCCAGAGTACTGACAAACATAAAAATCTTGATGTTGGTTAATGGCTGTTGAGTCAGCTTTTATAGACTCTGGCAATGGTAAATTTTTAGTTCTATATTCTTTCTTCTTCTTTTCTAGCAATTTTTTAAATAGCAAATATTACACATATCAGTTTGGTTTTTACTTTTTATTAAAGTAATTTTAAAACCTGTTGAGAGAAACATATATTATTCAGTTTAGAACACATGAACTCAGTCACAAAACATATTTCAACTTGATAGATCTAAACAGAAGATAATTTCACAGAAAATGAGCGTTATTAGGCGTAAATGTCCAGTCACACAACAACCTATTCAAACTGGGGACAAATTCTTAACAATTCAACAACAAGTGTACCAAACACTAGAACACACAAGTTTCAGTCACAGAACACATCTACTATATTTATTATGTTTTTGGTGAACACATGAAACTCAGTCACAAAAGTTACAAACTTAATTCAACAACAAATCCTAGTAGCAACTGAAACAGAAACAAAAATATCAAATATCAAAACAAATGAATGAATCTATAATAATGTTACCAACTTGTACTAATTAAGAATAAAATCTAGAATACAAAAAGGAAATAAATATTCTGAGTGTCTGTTTTGGGATTAGAATCAATAAAAATATCAAATTTATTCAAACTCATGATCAACAGTGCACATGTACAACCAAAAAAAATTAATATAGAAATCTAAAAATCTAATTCAAAATAAACAGTAGTGACTACAAGATTGTATGCTAGTATATATGGAGAGATAAAAATTACAATAAATAAATTATATAGATAAACTTATTTTAATTTTGTTTTATTTTTTATACCAAAATGGACACATCCCAGCAGCAGAGTAACAATGGACCTGTTGTGCGCTGTGGTTGCAGTTGCCTCTGCGGGTCAAAGAACAGAGTTAGTGCAACACAAGTGCCTACTCAGGAAGAAGACAGGAGAGAAGAATTCAATAGTGACGCTGCACTGACACAGCCAGTTCAAGGAGCACAACATGCAAGGGGGCAGAGCATCAACCCCTGGGTCCAGAAGCTGACCCAAAAATTCACCAAGGTCATCACCACCAAAACAGTAAACAACATCACCACCAAGAGGGTGTCCTTGGTGTACAGCCCTGTATACCGCCACAATGGTGTTTCTACAGCCATACTAGAGAAGGTTAAGCCTGTGCTCAATACCACTTATGAGCCTTACACCAGTGATTCCAAAGGGGCAGACAAGGACAAACTTCCCAAGTATTTCCAAACCACCAAAGGGCAGAAGGTGCTAAAAAAGGTTGCTGCATTCTAAAGCCAAGTGTCTATGCTCTGTGTTGTGCCCAATGCCAACAAGTTGATCCCCACTGTCAAAAACCCCAAGCACCACATCATCCCTGATGCCACCCAAGAGACCTTTGTGAGGCTCATGGAGAAGACCACTGACTATAAGAAGGCCACAGCTATTGTTGGTATTTTGGAAAAATACGCGCACAGGCTCTGCACAACTTACATGAAAACAGGGACTGTTCTCCTTTTGGAGAAATCCAAGCGGGTTCCAATTCTATTGGTCCAGGAACAACTGTGAGCAATCCAACAGTGGATTGAGCGGAATTGCCATCTTGAACTGGAAAATATCCAGTCAATGGTTGAGTCTGTTTTTTGGAATCCAAGCTTCAGTTTCCACTTGCTACCACATGATAAATTAAATTTCTCCTGGAAGAAACCTGGTGTATCTCCGTACAATTGGAATAGCCCAGACAATGTTGTCTACCACCAAAAATACACCAAGACAGTCACTGCTCTCAAGGAGAAAGGGACAGTCAAGTTCTACTATATTGACAAGTCCTCCTTTGCATGTCAATGCACAACAAGTATGGGTATGTCCCCAAAGGTGAAAAGAACAGCATGTCTGGTATGCGGCTGTTTGGTCTGTTGCCTACTCAATGGTAGCCCTTCTTGGTCCCCTTGGAATAGAGCTCTACCAGAAGATCAAGGGTTCACATAATAGTGGGACCTTTCTGGAATTTCTCCAATTGGTTTGGGAGCACCTGAGGCGTACAAGCCCAGGCTTAACCAACATTATTGTGCTGGATATTCTTGCAGAATTCCAGGTGATTGAGCCTGGTATTGCCATTTCCTTGCAGCAATTGGCTACAGCGCCTTTATGTCTTCTCTTTCTCCCTGCCTATTCCTCATTCCTCAACCCAATTGAGGAGGTCTTCAGGTGGCTCAAGAGATTTTTCAAGAAAAGGGCGCCACCTGGGACCAATGATCTGTTCAATTTGCTGCAGGTTGGTGTCCACACCCTCCCAGCTGAAACTGTGGCCAAATTCTATGGTCATGCGGATTTTTTTCTCCCTGTGTGCCTCACAAAGAAGCCAAGCAATTAAAGGATTTGCTGTTCTCAATGTCTTTTTGGATTTAATTTTTTAATATTTTTTATTTAGTTTAATTTATTTTGACTTCATTTCTGTGATTCCGCATATTGCGTCAGATATAATAAAAATTAACAAAATAAAGCCAATTGAATGAATAAATGGACAAATAAAACACAATAATATGTATATTTTTATTATTATGATTTTATTTAGGTTAGTGTTTTCACGTTTTTTATATGATTCCAATTATATACTGCCATGTTTATAAAAATTAACAAAGTAATAAGGGTGAATGAATGAATACACATAATGTTTTTATTATGTATTTATTTGGTGAATATAGACGGTTTGAGTAGATAAATTTTAAATAAAAATTATATATAAAAATTCAAAATAGTATTTGGGTGTAGACTTTTATTGGGGGTGGGAGCAGCAGAATTCAAGGACATTGCGTTGAAATAGACTAGTAATTTCTATTGACAGCGTGTATGTTGACATTAGACCTGTACTAAACAAATTGCGGCAGGAAGAATACAGGAGCATTGTGACACAATTGGCTAGGAGGATCTTTTCTGGTGATGAAGCCATCTCATAGGTGGCAGCAAGAATAACTGAATCCTGAATAACGTGCTCTATTGAGCTGTATCCAGGGGCAATTTTTTTCTGTCTAATAAATGGCACACCACATCCAGTTTTATTATCATATCAGAGTTGTTGCAGGCTTCTGCTCTAAGTAACATCAGTACAACAAGACCTAGGTAAACAATCAAGTGAAGTCTCTGCCTTGCAAACAGGGCAGAGAGCTCACAAAATTTATTATATAGGGTACTAATTTTATTCTTAAAGGACATAGTGGCAAAGGTTTTTTCCATTGTTTTTGGTATAGAAGTCTTTTCAGAGCACCAGGAGGCCCCAAAATCTCCAAGGACGCCTACAACAGCAGGCATGACAGCAGCGGAACTATAGTTAAGTTTTTTATTTTTTCATTGAAATTTTTTGGGGTGTGCAATGGTGTGTGCTCAGTGGGGTAACAGAAACAGAATTCTTCTTGTCCTCTTTCCATCTTGGGTAGGTTTTGGTACAGTAGTTTTCAAACCTGTTGAGATAAACATATATTAGTCAGTTTAGAATGCATGAACTCAGTCTAAAAACAAAATCAAAAGTTAAGGAATTTATATTAAATTACAATAGATTTGAATCCACTTTGATTTTGTTTTTAGACTGAGTTCATGCGTTCTAAACCGACTAATATACATTTATCTCAACATGTTTGAAAGCTAATACACGTCATAGTTTGGATAAAATCCCAGAAAAGTATGACAAAGAGCTTTTGGAAGCCAGGGAGCAGAACATAGTGGTCAAGTTGCAGGTTGGGGGCCGCGGCCAAAGCTGAGACCTGCCATTTGGTGTCATATTGCTTTGGTTGGAGTGATGTAAGTTGTTCAATTTTCATAGGAGGATTTTTATTTAATTTTTTAATCATTTCAGAGGTGGCAGCTGGTGTCAGGACCAGCTGACGCCCTATGTGGGGGACATAGTTGCTGTAGAAGGGTTGCAATATGTACGGTTTCAGATGCTGGCAGACTTCTCCTTCTGTTTCTTCTAAATAAAAAAGCTAGTAAATCTTTTTTATTTATTTGATATTATATTTTTTACCTTCTTCTATATCCTTACCTGTTGCCCCCTTGACAGCAGCTGCTTCACAGGACTTGTCACTAGTTGGTTGCTGGTCTTCTGTTGGTTTTGTTTCTTTTTATTTTTTAGCTGCTCAAACATCTCGGGGTCCTTTGACCACACCTCCACAGTTGTGAACCCCTGTGGCTTGAATTGTAGATTGGCAAGAACATATTTTTGTACGTTTAGGAGCCTGTTTGCAAGTTTTTCAGTAGCATTGGGAATCTTCTTCTTCACTGCCTTCACAGTAAGTTGTCTAGTTTGTTGCCTTCTAACACCACCTCCTTTAGCATGTACTTGGCCTTTTAATTGACCTCCTTGATTTTAGCCACTGTCGCGTCCAATTCCTTTATCATTGCCTTCAATTCTGCCATGTTTTCCTTGGACTTATCCCAGCCCTTTTTATACCAATAAAATGTCCCAATAATATATATATTCTATTGTAGCTAATAGAGTTTAAATAAATATATCTTGATTTTACTTATGATTTTTATTAGCTTTAAGTGTAACTATTCATTTGATATTGATAATATGTATATTTATTGTATATAGTGACCCATTACTAGTAACATGAACAACATATTTTATCATATACATGTTTTGTCCAAGTAAAACATGATTTATTATTGAATCAATATGCCAAGTTTGACCCAAAGTACATATTTATTAAAGATAGCCACTTTCACGGGTTATATGTAGATCTTTTATTTTAGGGATATATGCATTGTAATAGGTTATTTCAATTAATTATACTGTTTTCTATTATAGCTTTAATATATTTGAAGTGCTACAAGAAAGAAAATTCTAAAAACTACAAGTGTTACAGACCAGCAAATTAGAATGGGTTTACATGAGGTGTCTTTGTGCTTGGCTCAGACCAGACACACCTCATTTAGTGCAACCAAAATAAACTTAATGAAATAAACCTGGTGAAAAACATGTCTTTGTTTGAAAATTGGCACACCAACTTGTGGCCACTCTAGCACCCGAGAACCCAGAGGTCTGGTGGTGGAGTGATTATAAGTTGGTGTGTCAATTTGCAAACAAAGATATGTTTTTTTCAACAGGCTTATTTCATCAAGTTAAACTGGGTGCAATAACTTAGGCGTGTCTGATATGAGCCAAACACAAAGACACCACATGTACACCTATTCCAATTGGCTGGTTTGTAGCACGTGTAGTTTTTAAATCTTACTTTAGTGTAGCGCTTTGAATATATTAAAGTTATAATAGAAAAAATAGAATCAATAATTATTAAAGTAGCCAAATTTAACTTGAGGCACAATAAAAATCAATCATCACTTTATTTAAATGTAATATATATTATAACATTAAAAAAAGCAAAAAAGTTAAACAAACATAAATTATCAGGTGGGACAAGTTTTATTAGGGGAATTGGATTGGGCGGGGCAAACTAGGTGGCAGACTAGGTTGAGGGGGGAGGAATTAATTGGCTGGTGGGGTTGGTGCTGGTCACCTGGGAGGATTGGATGGGGACTAGGGCAGTTGGATGACCCAATAGGAATCAGGTGCCTTGATTAGCTTGGAGGAATTAATTGTACAAGACATCATATTCCAACTGGGGGAGGACAGTGATTGGCTTGTACACCGGGGAGTCACAAGGTGGTAGCTGGGGATCCTTTGGTGATTGGCTGTTGCCGAGAGCATTAAATGCCATCTTTGTAAACATGTCAGCAACCTTCTGATGGGAAAACATCACAGAGGGATTGTTGGCTGCACTAAGCACCTGGCTGAAGGTTGTGGGGTTGCACCCATGGATGGTGTTCCCAATGGTGAAGAACAACACATTGCCCAGGTGAAGATCAGTATGGCCAGCAGGGAAAATTGAAGCTTTGTGGCTGTCTGCTTGTATTTTCTTTGAGGCCACTTTAGCACACTTTGTTTGGTGGCTCAGGAAGATTTTGAAGCTGAAATTGGCTGAGCTCCAGGTGGCAAGCAGATCAGAGAAGAATTTTCTGTACCAGTACCCATTGGTGTAACTGGTTGTGGTTTGGTAAAATACAGTCCCTTTTGGGGAAACTGCAAGGAATGCACCAATCACCTTCCCATGTGCTTCCTTCTTTTTGCCCTTGGGAGCGTTCTTTTCACTCAAAGTGCCATAATCATGGAATTGCAATGACAATTTATAATATGATATAAATACATCAATGTCCAAAATAGAGGACAGGCAGCGGGTGAGGGAGGCACTAATTGCACGGTCATAGGGCAAATCAGACCCATCATACAACTCATTGGCCGGCCAATTGGTCATAATTAGAGTACCAACTACAAGCCCATGCATCCAGAGCTGCAATGTGTGGCTGGAAATGAAAATGCCCTGGAGCCCAAGTAGGTGACAGACCTCAGTCAATCAGAGGTATGAGTCACATTGTAGAAAGCCAAGCATAAAGGGATATACTCCTTGATCTGAGAGTCAGGCTGCTTCTTTGGCTTCTTGGCCAGCTTTGCACCACCTCTCTTCAAGAGGGCTCAGAACTCTTTCTTGATCACTACCTCAGTAAATTGAAGCATAGTGGCTATTTTAGCAAAACTAACGCCATTCTGATTGAGGCTCACAATCTTCTCTATGATTTCATCAGTTATGATTCAACATTTTTGGTGGGCTTCAGGAATAAGGGTACCCGGATTAGGTAGGTCAAGATTTGATTGGCCTGAATTCTCAAGCACTGGTTGGATTGGGTTGGAGGGGGCTACAATTGTCCAGTCTCCAAAATGTGGCACAGGCACAGGTTGGGCCTGGTCTTGGGGAGCACCATATTGGCTATCAGATAAGTCACCCATGGATGGGTCTAGTGACACATACAACTCAGCCTCCTCACAACTTGCATTAAATTGTGTGTACACAGGAAACACAGTGGTTGCGCTCCTTAGCTCAGCAGCCTGATCTTGGAGTAGCTCCTGGTACTGCTCCTTGACGACATCAAATTTATCTTTGCTTGAAAAACTCATACTAACAAAAAGCAATAAAATTCTATTAAAACATAAAAGCAAAGTATTTATATAAAATTAATTTTATTTAAATGAGTGCTCCTTTTGAGACATTCTCTCAGACATAAATGTCTAAATTTGGATGTGTGTACATTGAAAACAATGCTAAAGTTCCCTGAATTGATTTTGGTGGATTCACTCATGAAATCCTTTATTTCCAATTTGAGTCCCAAAAATAATTAATATTTTCAAAAAATGAGTTGTTTTGTGTTTGAGTTCATCACTTTTGTGACTGAACCTCATGCATTTACTGTTTATATCATATCTGCTACACACTCATTATCAAATTTTATGTAGAATGCTTCAGGAAGTGACTGGATTGTGTGCATTTTGAATTTGAGTTTCATGTGATTGGTATCTCATTTTCAGAATTCAGTATTTGACTTTATTTTTGTTTTATGATTGACTATTTTTGTTTTCTG
>QTSX02001871.1:0-19818 GCA_014839935.2 Entomophthora muscae | reverse complement strand
AGGCCACAAGGGGGTGGCATAGTGGGAAGTTTCATGTAAGGTTTTAGGCCAAGGAATAACTTGTGTGGAGATCAGCAAGTTGCATTGGTAGCACTCCTAATTAGGATGAAGTACCCGCCACTCAATATTGCCATCAGATTAATCCATAACATTAGATACATCAAGGGGCGACTCATTGAGCGCCCCCTGTGTATCATAAGATAAGTTAGCAGGCAAGTCTGGAAACTCAGTTGCAACACTTTGGAAATCTTATGTGAGCATAGTTAACTTAAAAAAGTTAATTATGCATAAAGGGAACTGGTAGGAGAGAAAAAAAGTTTACTGAATTGCCTCTGGCATCATAGAGAGGCAAAAGGCAGGGAACCCCCAGTCTAAACATGTGTGCATAATAAGAAGTAAAAGCAAAAGCTAAAGCTAAAGAGTTTGGAATTGAAAATACTAACTTGTGTGTATAGGTTCTGGGTTTGAAACCCATAGTGAAGTAAGGTAAGTTACAATACAAAAAAATGCTGTTTAGCTTCAACTTAAAGTAGGTGGTTTAGAAAAGGGGAAAATAAAAGATTTTAGTGAATGTTGTTGCCCAGATTTAGAAGTCTCTGGGAAGGAACCAAAATAAAGAAAGAGTAAAATGATAAATAGCAGTGTAAAGAGTGAATTCTGTTAGGGCTGCTGTGAATGGTGAGCTGAAGACCGCTTCAGCACTTAAGGCATATCACAAAAACCTCAAGGCCAGCTTTGGGTTCCACCCAAAATCCAGCAAGTTCTTTTCCCTCCTCCAGCACAAGCAGGAGAAGACAATCTCCAAGCTGTGTGACTTGGCCAAAAGCGTCCCCCCCCACCAAGCCCATCACCAAGTCAACCTTCTTTACCAAGGCCATCCAGGATGTGACCAAGAACAAATGTAAGGCCTCTGAGATCAAGCATCAGCTTGAGATCATTACAACTGCCCTCCTGGAAGGGGCCAAAATGAAGAAGGGCAAAAAGGGGGAGGAGTAAACTTGCTTGCTTATATGGTTTTTACTTTTTACTTCTAACTTTTTAGCTTTAATTTTTACTTTTTAGTTTTATTTTTTCTATTCTTTAATTAATTTAGATATTAATGATTTTTTATGTATATATGATAAGTTTGAGATAAATAGTTATAGTTGAAAGAAAAAATATCCTAATTTTCTATTAATTCCCTAATAAAACACAAGATATTCACAGTTGTACTTATACAAAGTATGTTAAATAAATATTGTATTTCTTTTTATTTTTAAACCTTATATCATTGTGTTTATCTTTGTATTTGTTTTATTGGAGTTTTCAATTCTTAAGGTAATAAAAAATATTTTTATAATGAGTGTAAATTACATAGTAAAATGAGAAATATGTATCTATTTCTCCTTATTCTTATTAGTTAAGTATGTTTTTATTGCATTTTTTAATCTAAAGCCACTTTAGCATACCATAGCTTTATAGATTAGTTTCTTATTAAAAGTTTTCAGCACATCAAGTATCAATAATTAAAAAAGTGTCAGCTTACAGTAGTCAATCAGGTGAAAATCTGAATTCTCATTTAACTTAATAGTTGATCACCTGGGACTCAAGCACCAGGGAGTGGATTTCACCACAGTTGCCTAAATTTCAACAGAGAAGACTGTTGTATTCATCAAAGATATTGAGAAAGCTCATCCAATAAGAAGAGAGCCACAAAAGAGAAGCAATACCAAAAGAGGATAAAGGATGATGTTAAGGACAAATAAAATCTGTCAGATCTTGGGAATACCAAGAGTTATACAACAGTTCTTAATGGTAACCAGGAGTTTGTAGTCTAGTTTTCAAATAAACTTTGTTGATTATTGTCTAATTTTGTATATAGTTCTAATCTGATCAGTATAATATTCTCTTATAAATAGGTAGTCTAAATTATTTATAATGATTTTTTAAAAAGCATGAATTTTTATTAGTATTTAATGTCTTGAACTGTATTATATGATCTATGTTGGTTTTTACTAGTAAATTACATGTATTTTGTTTTTAATATTGAAAAAATGTTATTAAGCATTTATGATTATTAAATTTTCCTGTAATATGTGTATTTTTATCTAATACTTTTTTGCATATTGGGCTTTTTTATTTTTTATAAGTGGGAAAAAATATTTTGGAGCAAAGATAGCTAATTTCATAGTAAAATAAAATAAAGGTGTATTTCTATTCACTTTTTCAGTTGGCAAACATCATTTTTTATGATTTTTTAAATCAAAATAGTCACATTACCCCAAAAAAGCATTTCGAAGTTTAATTTTTATTAAGTAAAATGTCCAGGAAACAGATTTCTGCTCATTAAAAATTGTCCAGATTTAGTAATCTGTTTAGGCAAAGACTTAATTCTAATTTTTCAATGCTGTCACATTAGAGTGTTTTTATTTCTAAATCTTGACATACAGTAAGTTGACTTATGCAATGAGTTAATTCTGGTGGGTTAAATTGAGTTCAGGTCTCTGGTTATGATGCTGCACGATTTCAGTACTTCATTCTGTATCTCAGCATCTAGAGCAGCTAGAGATATCATGTTTGGTAGCATTTTGATCGAAATTAGTTAAAGAATTTATATAGATTCTCTAAATTCCATGAAAATAATTTTAATACTATTACTGTTGGTTTACTTACTGACAACATAATTAGGATGGTGGAATAGGAGGCAAGGTTGACTATGAAACAATCTGCATCCGCTTAAATCTTGTGATGTATCCGACTGGAATATTATATCATTGTAGATGAAAATAAATCAAAAATTAAAAAATGCGAGCCAATCATCTTCTTTTAAACTAATATGGTAATATTCTACTGAGGAAGTGTCAAAATAGTTTACTTTAAAATAGAAGCACAAATTATTGTAAAATCTGGATTATTAAGGAAAAGTGATATGGAATATATAATAGCTTTAGGAATGTGGTTAAGATTTAAGGGCACTGATTCAGGTCATGTACAGTAATCGGGGTCTGGTACATGGCCAATAGGAAAGAAGGATGTAAGATAAAGCAAGGTATTTCTCAAATGCAAGAAAGGGGAATATATTTGCCTGGCATGGCAGGTGGATGGGGAACTCACTAAGGGGCGTAACCCTCAATATATAGTTAATTGAAAGATTCAATTAATCATTATCAATATATTTGCATAGCTAATCTTAGTTGGATCTTTTATTTAAAAGGCTTTCTTTTTTCTGAGCTCATTCAATTTTCGGTATTGAATTTAAATATCAAATTATATAAAAGTGAAGCAAACTAATCCAAACTTTAATCGACACATTCCGGAACTGCATAATCTATGCAGATAAGCCTCTTTGCTATAATGCAAGGGTTAAACCATTATGTAAGAATAAAGCAGTTAAATAAAATTACTTAAAGTCCAAGTAGCCTATACTCTCATTTGACGTAATTTAGGCCACACTCCAATGTATTAGCCTACATGGTTTCAGATGTGCTTGAAGGGGTTGCATGTAAAAATGAGCCAAACTAGAGATGCTTCGGCTCAGCCGTGGCTAGGCTCTGGGCCGTTAGAGAGTAATAATTTCATGTTTAAACATTCTAAAATAAATCTTTGAATAGTGCCCCTAGAGCCAAAAACTGGCCGCGGCTGCCCGGGGCTTGCCCGACGCAGCCCTAAGCCAAACCAAGCTTTTAACTTCGCCATCGAGTTTAAATAAATTATAAATCAATTCGATCTGATCCCTCACGGCCTGCTAGCATTCGAGCTGACATTACAGAAATACTCGCTTTTATGTACATTAATTGAGTCATGCTTATCTTGCTTAAATACCTTTGATGATACATGTAATAATATTTGGAACCGAAAGGACATCGTTTGTTATTAAGAAATAGAGCCCTTGATAATCATCTATAGAAATGGATCAATTGGCTTAGTTTGTGATTACGGTTCCAATTAGATGTGGCATGGGAATAGGTGATCTATTATATCCGATGGCATTAAAGGGGTGGAAAAAGCGCTTGATGCATCTAGATTGTCACAATGCAGAGTACTGTGATCTGTGAAAGAGATATCCTGCCTTTGCGTTTTAGGTAGACATATGCTAAAAATAGACATGTGGTATTAAACTAATTTTTGGGAATAGCGTTAGTTAAAAGCATCAAAGGTCGTTGAAAGAGCAGCAAATGAAATCTGCAACATTCTTTTTCACTTTACAGGCTCTTTTAAGTGTACAAGCTGCAAGTATTTACAATCCTTACGGTAGAAATGGGGGAGCACCTGGATTAGGAGGAGGTGGAGGTGGAGGTGGAGGTGGATGTGGATCAGGAGGAAATGGAGGTGAAGGTGGAGGTGGAGGTGGAGGTGGATGTGGAGGAAACGGGGGTGGACCTGGACAGCCAGGTGAACCTGGCTCAGGAGGAAATGGAGGTGAAGGTGGAGGTGGAGGTGGAGGTGGAGGGGGGGGGGGGGGGGGTGGAGGTGGAGGTGGATCAGGAGGAAATGGAGGTGAAGGTGGAGGTGGAGGTGGAGGAAACGGGGGTGGACCTGGACAGCCAGGTGAACCTGGCTCAGGAGGAAATGGAGGTGAAGGTGGAGGTGGAGGTGGAGGTGGATGTGGATCAGGAGGAAATGGAGGTGAAGGTGGAGGTGGAGGTGGAGGTGGATGTGGATCAGGAGGAAATGGGGGTGGACCTGGATCAGGAGGAAATGGAGGAGCAGCTGGAAGATCAGGTGCACCTGGATCAGGAGGAAATGGGGGTAGACCTGGAAGACCAGGTGAACCAGGAGACAACAGCGCCTATATCAACAGTGACAATTTTAACGCTATGGTAAAGTGCAAATCTCGTTTTTAATAATGTTGTCTTCTGGATGTTGACACATTTTAAATTAAATATAAACTTTATCCTAAAAATATGTCTATAAAAATATTCAATGCACATTTTTTACCATATTTTGATATCAAAGATAACAAAATGCAATAAAAAATACTAAGATAACATAAATATACAGAAATAAGTGCATATTCCATTTTCAACTATGATTTCAAACTCTTTATAACAAAAATATTTTTAACACTATAAAAAATAAAATTTCAATGATAAAAAATAAAGAAAGCAAAAATTTGTACACAGCAAAATAATGAGAGTAATTAAAGTTTTTTGGTATACTTCATCAAAGCACAATTGAAAGTATCTTGTGTTTTACATATAAATTAATAAAACATATAAATTACATATATTTCACCCTAAAGGTCTATAAGAAACTATATAAATAAATCTAAAAAAATTAGCAATATCTGACAGAAAAATGAATTATCAGATTGACTTTGTTCCACAAAGTAAAATCTTTAACAGCTGGACAGACAAAACCCTTTTAACCTGCTGGCCTACTAAGATACCAATTTAAGAAGCCTTTTGATATGTTACATACAGGGTTTTTGATCAAAGTAGCCCTTGATGAATTAGGCTTTGATAAATTATTCCAAGGCAACTTGGAGAACACAAGGTCATCAATTGAGGTCAAATCCTGATTGGCTACAATATTAAAGAATACACTAGGACCTGTGGGGTTCCTGTCTGCCAGTCCCCAAGTGTGTCCTGGATTGTAGCCAGGGACCAGCTGGAAGGGGTTGTCATTCTCTAGTAAGGGGAAATGTATCTCAAAAATATGTATAGGGGTCAAAATGGGCTTTTATTCACTCTCAGAAGGAAGATCCCCTTAGAAATCTTCTGGTATATGGCCCGGGGGGTCAAGGAAACAATATGGATTTACCAATACTTGTAGTCCTCCAACAACATCTTGGACTCCTTGTACTTGGTCTTGGACTTCTGCACCTTAGTATTAGACGTCTGCTCCTTAGACTTGTACTCCTGCTCCTTAAAATTGGACTCTGGCACCTTAAACTTGGACCCTGGCACCGCACTTAGGATCCAGCTTCTTATTCTTGAGCTCCTGCTCTGTTATCTTGGGTTGTATCAGTCCAACCAAGCTCCTTCTGGTGATCAAAAGGCTTCTAAAACCTCTTGGCAGAAACTCAGAAGACCTGGGAAAGACCTCCAAAAGCCTTCCAAAGGACCTTGAAAAGACCCAGTAACTTTCCAGCCAGCCCCCTTCTTATAGTGTCCTTTTCCCAACAGTTCCGCCTTCAAAATGGCTTTCTTCATAAGCTTAAACAATTGCTTCTCACTTTTTTCTATAATAACTTAAGCTTACATACTTACTCTCTCAAAAGCTTAAAGTATTAATTCACTATTTCCTTGCTTATACTTTAAGCTTTTGGCTTCCAACCAATCATTTTCATAAGGAAACCTGCCAGAACTCAACCAATGAATGCAGAGCGCATAAATAGACCATTCATGAAGTTCCACTGGGATCCAACTATGAAAATAATTTCCACAGCTCAAACCGCTCAAATTGACAACTCTTCACACACCAAAACGTTAACTGGTCCATTATTCCGGCACCATTTCTCCCTGCATTCAACCTGAACCAATTTAAATAGTAGAATACTATTTAAATTGTTCTTTCTGGACCTCTTCAACGTTTTCCCCATATATTTACAAATCTTGTAAAATCCAAGGAAAATGTCCCACCAAAACAACTTTGTATCCCAATCTCATAGCAACATACATTCGTCTATCCTAGGAACTTAATAAATAAATATCTTACCCATACTTCTATCCACATTCCTTCTTGATTTTAATACTAAACCAAGGCAAAATATTCCACATCTTCCCACTTTGGCAAATCAATTCGGCAAAATCTTGGCTTATTTCTCCAGACCACCAGTTCTTCACCATCATCTTTAGGTCTTTCATCCAGCTCATATTCCAGATCTTCAGCTTAACCATCAATAAGTACATTAACTTCATCAGTCCTCTTGCTACTCCTGCAACACAATCTTCTGGTCCGTTGGCCAACCTGCACTATGATCAGCTAGTCCTGCATCATAATCTTCTTGTCCTTCAACTTATCCTCAACCAGTTCCTCAACAAATCCTCACTAGGAACCTTCTTTGTTCCTTCTACACACTGAACCATATTGATTCTTTCAATTCAATATGAATTACAGTTCATCAACTAGCCTTCACTTTGACTAAATAGTCCCTCTTGCTAGTTTTCTCTGTTAATTCCGTGAACCACCTTGGTTCTTTATCTCAGCCCCCATTACCAGAACTCATAGACCCAGGCATGAGTCTAAATTTGTTGCAACCGAGGTTCAAACCTCGCCTGCTAACATATCTTACAATACACAGGGGGCTCTCAATGAATCGCCCCTTGATGTATCTAATGTTATGAATGAATCTGATGGCAATGTCAAATGGCGGGCACTTCATCCTAATTAGGGGTGTTGCCAATTTGACCTGCTGATCCCCGCACAAGTTATTCCTTGGCTCCAAACCCTACATGGAACTCCCCACTATGCCACCCCCTTGTGGCCTTATGGCTTCCCCATTTAGTATATTAACCACAACATCTTACAATAAATGATACCTTCTTATTATTTGGTCCCTTCCTATTGGACTGTTGTCTTCCCCAATTCCAATACTGAACTCTCATTGGTTCAGTTGAAACACATTGAACTGGTGTTTGACTGGGCCCTTGCAAGTGGCAGTCCACTTAGGCCATTCAACCATAGATCAATGTCTATGTGTTGTCTTTACTCACCCAGGTGATTAAGTCTGGGCTTTCAGTTGCAGAGTAATCAGCTCTACTTCCCAGAGGCCTGATCACACCAAGTTCTGAAGCTTGCTTTCCCAAGTAAACCGCCTTGGTGACACCTCTGAGCAAGTCTATGCCCTCCAATGCTCACTTTGGGTTCCCCAAAGCTCCCATAGGGGCATAAACAAGGACACCCTACCAGTCTGTTAGGTAGGGTGCTTGCTCACAGACCTCCTGTAAGAGTATTAGGGTACATAGAGCCCTCAGAGCTCTTCCCCTCCCTGACAGCTCGCATTACCCGCCAGGGGTCCAAAACCTACTCCCCTCAGACAAACAAAGTTCCCTGCTTGCTATTTCAGACCTCACCCTTCCGCAGCCACAGTTTCCTGCGAGGTGAAGCACTATAGCCCCAATGCAGCCAATATCTTCTGCTGGGTGGAGGCAACATCTGCCCCTGGTAGTCCTATGTTACCTACCAGGCAGGCCTTACTTACCCTAGTAGTCCTATGTTACCTACTAGTCTCACCTTACTTACCCCTAGTAGTCCTATGTTATCTACTGGGCCTCTACCTGCAACAAACAACCAAACTTTTGCTTAGCCAACATTAGCCCCACCTGCAAACCACCAAATATGTGGATCATCACAGGACCCACCAGGCTAGAAATAAAATAGGGTTGATATTGAGGCACCAAGTGATTTATGAGATTCCCCAAGAACAATAATAGTTGGCATTAATTTTCCCTGACACCTACCAGTGCAACTCAAATTCAAATTTTCAAGAGCACCTAACTATATAAAGGTCATGCAGTAAAAAATGGAAAAATCAATTGGTGCTGCCATTGCTGGCATGCTAATGGATTATGTATAGATATGAGGTAAATAATACCCAGCACAGGGTATTATGCAACAAATTCCATGTCATTGTATGGATGACTGACTATAAGAGTTGATGCTGTCATTCTGGGGATGTAAAGACAGCCCAAGCAACAGTTAGAAGTATCAGATGCTGATTCTGGCAAGAGGGTTTTGCTGAATAAAATCTCTTCCATTGGACTAATGTGAGGTATACAAATAAGTCATATATACTGTAGAAAGTCTTCACAGTAGATTAATAGTCCAAGTTCAAAGGCTGTTGTCATTTCTTGAAGATATCAATAAGCAGCCACTTAGAGATACCACTGCTTCACATCTGTTGCCTCCCCTGATTGCTGCCCTGCTGCCCAATAAATCAAGGATTTTAATAGACAAAACAGTTTCCAGGTGCAAAATACAAACAACCATTATAAAATTGGTCAAAACTAAGAATAAAACCAATAAAGCAAATATTAATTGGACTTCTAGTTCCAATAGCAGAATCAAAAGCCTGACACTATCTAAATAATTTAAAAATATGTCAAAATTTAATATTAAAAATTATATAAGCAAAAAAGTTTAATAAATCAATAAAGCCACTGCCAAGGGCAGTGGCAACAGCCTCAAAGTATTTCTTGATATCAGCCATCTTATAGTTCTTCTTCACCTCTTCTGAATGGCCTTCTAGTAGTCCTTTTTCTTGGAACTCTTTTTCTTGGAAGAAGACTGGTTGGCAAAGTTCTGGAACTTTTGATAGTTCTAACCTACTTCTGATAAAGATTTTGAAAGAACTTATTGTGCTTTAGGTTGGTACCAAACTTAACCTTTAGATGATTATGCCGTATATCAAAGCTAGTTTTGATCTTCATCTCCTCATTTAGGCAGGCACCATCAGAGTCCAGGAAACAGTAGCCTACTCTTTATCTCTACTGGAAGTCATCTTCTTGAAAACCAATGATTCTCAAAATACTAAATGTAGTCTTTTAAGATGGCAGAGTGCTTATTTGTATAAGAACCCTTCTGGATTGCCTCAAAGCCAAGCCCAGTGTGCTCTTGTTTTAAAAAAGCCAGTTCAACAAGATGGTTCAGAGCAAAGCAGCTCCTTCCTTTATCACCACTCAGGTATTTATCAAAATAATCCTTCTCACTCTTGAGGTCTTTGAGAAGGCCAGCCTAAGATGGAAGAGCAGCCTTGAATTCTCCATAAAGGGTCTCCATTAAAGTCTGCCTCATTATACTGAACTGAGTAAGCTCAAAGTATATGGTAATAACCTTTAGTCCCAGAGAGTGCACATGAGTAAGCTGTTTAGCAATAAAGGCATACTAATTCTTCTCATAGAAGAAAGGTGTTGCTTTGGTAGTGTGGGAGGAAGGAGGGAGCTTATTGATGGAAGAGTACATATGGCATTTATAATAATTGTGAAATGCAACTGTGGTGAAATTGACTCCCCAGTAGTCAGCAATCTGTTGAGTACCAGGGAGTCAACTACCGCGTATGTGGATCTACTAGTATTTTTGGCTTAAACAATTTAAGCTAAATTTTAATAGTAATTCTTGGGTTAAAAACCAAGATTTGAGATTAAAACAATGGAAGTTGACTCTGTTTAATAATTCTGTTAGTTAAAAGTCCAAATTAAGGGGTAATTTATAAGTATTTTACTAATGAAAATTAAAACCACCTGTGATTGACACTCTAAAAGAAAAAGTGGTAATTTTTACACTTTTTAAGCCAAATTGTAAATTTATTAATAAAACACATATGTATTTATATAAACTTTATTATTTAAAATTACGTTTTTATTATTAGTGTCCATAGCCGTTAATTAAGCTTCCAAGCACCACTATGCTGGATTTAGTGGTCTATATTAATCAACTACTCACTTGTTTTAAATTATGTCTATTCTGGGTTGGTAGATCAATTGGTGCCACATTAATTAAGCCCAATTTATTAATAGATTTCATATGTAATTTATAAAAAACATGAACTCAACTCCCCCTGTTTGACACTATCCACACAACATATAATTGGGTTTAGATTTAACTAATCAAAGGCTCTGAATTAAGAAAAACTAATAAGTGATACACTATGGGCGCCACTCAACACCCATCAACTTTAAGCCTTAACTGGGGGATTAGTGCAGAGAGCTTCTTAAAGTTTTAACCAACACTATGGTAAATAAGTCACTCCCAGCTCCTTACAGCATAATATTATCATTAATAAACACCTTCCTACAGCTTTGCTTTTTAAATTTATGTTTATTTTTTAATTTTTGGACATATGAAACTGCATTTTTTGGGTTAAATTTTTAACTTGTTGTTAATTATATACTTCCAGGAAGTATAATAAACAAGATAAAGATGAACATTAAGAGGAGATTGATACTTTATAAGATATGAGTTTGGAGTATTAAAAGGTATCATATGATGTCAGGGTGAAGTAGAGTGTGTAAGTCTTCAGACTTTTTCAACAACAGCTGCAGTTGTATCAAAGCCTGTGCTCAATCATCTCCAACAAATTACTAGTTCCCAAGGATACAAGAGATACAGCTAGGATTGAGACAAAGTTTTATTAATGAGCCTAAACAGGAGGAGATTAAATTTCTTGGAATAATAGAACAGTGAGGGTTTTTATCCCAATTCTATGAAAAGGAGATGATAGGAGAATTATGTTTAAGCGATATTAACTCATGATTTCAAATCAGAAATATATTGTCAAGAGTATGATTCTGAAAGCTGGAATTGAGGGATTTTGGCTGACACTAATTTGGGCTGAAATGGTTCAGTATTCATGGAAGTATAGGTGACCAAAGATGGTAAAGGAGAATTAAACAAACAAACATAAGTCTTGGCATAAATATCAACAAATATGAAATATCAGTTGAGACTTAAATTCTCAGTCCTGACAGAGTGAGAGCTTGTCATAATCAATCAAATGGGAAATATACACCCAAATGAAGATGACATTACCAATGAGGAGGAGATGATGTATGTTTACTTGGAAATGGTAACCCTTGAAGAGTAATAAGGAAAGGTGTAGAAGAATATTATGCACAGGTACATCAGGAAGACCTCAATTTGGCTCAATGTCAAGGAATCAGCAGCATAGATAGGCTCACATTCAATTTCATGGGTTTCAGGAATCATTTCAGCAGGAGGAGGAAGATAACCAGGAAATTGCAGAGTCGAGAAAGTAGAATCTAGTAGTCTGGTTATTACAAATCTAATTAGGAAATATTGAAATAAGTGAATCATTAAGGCAAGGTATTTATTGAGAGTAAAATATCAAACTACTAAGGTAGTTTGGTGGGGACAATTGTTACTTAAAGCATTTGGGTCCATCTTGATGAGGTGGCCTCCTTGTATGTAATATTTAGACAGCTTACAGATACTACCAATGATGGTTCTGTAAGCTATTACCTGACCTCCTTTGAGGTCAGAATTCTTTTGACCAACAGGTCAAAGAAGGGAAAATTGGGTGTGGGGCATCCACACCACACTTGGACCAAATTTCCTGTGCCACCAACCACTTATGACCAACTGTTGCATTTCAATCTACAATTGCTGTAAGCAGGCAGGGCTTTGGGCCAGGATTCCCCAGGTGGTGAGGCTTTGGCTGAGCCACACCCAGGAAAACTATGGCCATGTCATATGAAGCCACATGTTGTCCATGTACGTCATGGCAGTCATGGGGCTTATCCAAGTAGTGTTTCTCTTAGGACTCAAAATGTTTGATTCCTGTAAGCAATGCAACAATGATAAGAGTCTTAGAGACTAAATGATTAGTTTGTGAATCATTTGGAGAGTCAATTAGGGAAATACTTCCCTGAGAGGATGGAATCAAAGATGTTGCAACACTGTTTTTAAATTAAGCAAGTTTTATATTTTAAAAAATAGTATTATAATTTTTTGGTTGACTCTGGGAAAGTTGAAAGTGAGAATTCTAATTTTTCACTCAACAGTGAGATTCAAGTTTTTTCAGCTGATTAATAGTGTCAAACTAAACACTTTATTAAGTTTTGAATGTTTAACACCCAATGAAAAAATTCCACATAGTAACTTATTTTTTGCAAATATGCTCTACTACTCTCAATACTACTCTCTATATACTTTTTATACATTTATTTTATTTTTAAATATTTTTCCATTGATTTAGCACTAAGATGTTATGCTGAACCTAAAATCTTTGTGCTTCCTCAAATATTGTATATTTTCTATGTTTTTTCCCTTTGAATCTATACTTTTTGTTTCTATTTTTTATTCTTTACTTTGGTTATGTTTTTATTGACAAATAAGACTTTCTTTGTATAATTTCTACATATATTTTACTTTAATTTACCTCTTTGTGTTTAATATTTATTTTAAAAATATTTTATTTACAATACTAAACCTTTTGACCCAAAATCATTCAAATCAAGCAAACAGCCCAAGCATCAAGCCTCCAAGGGCTCAAAGGACCCTGCCACCACTGCCAAACACACCAAAAAGCCTGCAAAGTCAAATACTCCCACTCCCTATTCCCCAACTTACTCCCCATTCCCCCCTCCACCCCCATCTTCCCCCATAAGTCCTTACCTAATAAAAGTGATGATGATCTAACTGACCACTCCTTCTATCAGTCAGAGGCTAAATCTAAGCCCACAAAGGAGCGCCCCACCAAGAAAAAAAGGCTCCCAAGGGGCCTACTTTTTCTTCTGGCAAGAATAAGGAGGCCTTTAAGCAGGCCTCAAAAAACCCTTCCCTCCCCCCTGATGACTCTTATCCCCTTTCTCCCTCTGACTCCCAGGAGGATCCAGAGACTACTCTAAAAAGTTTAAAGCTTCTGGCCATGTAGCTTGGGATCCACCGGCCATCCACAATATTTGTAATGTGGATAGGGAGTTCAAAGTTCCCAAGCGCTTCCCCGGCTACTTCTACATCATGTCTGTGAAGGGCAGCTGTGACAATCCACATGGAAGCGGTTTTGCAGGCAAGGATTAATTTGGCTTCAAATAAAGACACAATGCTGAAAATTGATATGAGTTGTGGTTTTAAGACAGGTTGTTTGAAATTGCGCCATTGATGCTATTTTGAATGCCTTTGAATAATGATATGTGCAAAGATTTGATTAGTTTCTCTTTTAACTTTGGATATTCCTTGCCTTCTATAATTTTTTGACATCAATGTCCACCCATTCTGGATTGTCATACCAGCCATCAACTGATCCTGGTATGATGACATCCCAATGTAACTCCCTCTGCCACTATTTCTACCTAATGAGTGATCATCAGTCCTTATCTACTATTTAAGTAAATCATTTTTCCTAATAAATACAATTTTATCCACATTTGCTAAGCTTTAATATTCTTCAAGCCTTTTTCTTTCCTTTTTGCAAAAAGGAATTTCACATCTTGTATTCCAGGAAATTAATGTATATACCCTTAATTTTGCCCTGAAGGCTAACCCAAGGCCAGCTTCAAACATCAAATCTTTTGATATAAATATTTCCTGCCATGTCTTCCTGGATGTCCTCCCCAGGAGCCAAACACATCACAGGTATAAGCCTAGTAGGGAGCATTGGCTACTAGGGAAGGTAAGGACTTCCTAGTAGGTAACAAAGGACTACTAGAAGCAAATGATGAACCAGCTCAGAAGGGAACTTTTGCTGCTAGGGGATGGTTAGTTGTTCTCACACAGCAGGGATGTTGGCTGCCAGGGGTGAGGAATGTGATGGCCCAGCAGGGAACTTTGGCTGCTGTGGGCTGGTTAGGTGTCTCCACCCAGAAAGGGAATAATGGTTGCTAGGGGTGGGGAGTGGACCACCCTGTTGGGTAAAACGGGCTACCAGGGCTGGTTAATAATGTGAGCCAGGCAGGTAATGTGGGCTGGTTAGGTGTCTCCACCCAGAAGGGAATTATGGTTGCTAGGGGTGGGGAGTGGACCACCCTGTTGGGTAAAACAGGCTACCAGGGCTGGTTAATAATGTGAGCCAGGCAGGTAATGTGGGCTGCTAGGGAAGGGAGGAGCTAAAAAAGCTCTACATGCCCTTATGCGCTTACATGAGGTTTTTGAGCAAGCACCTTACCTAACAGACTGGTAGGGTGTCCTTGTCTGTGATTCCTTGGGGGCTTTGGGGAGGTTCTAAGCTACCATGATGGGCATGGATATGCTCAGAGGTGTTACCAGTGTGGCTGCTTGGGGAAGCAGCTACATAACTTGGTATGACCAGGCCTCTGGGAAATAAAGTTGATTATTTTGCAACTGAAAGCTCATACTTAATCACCTGATTGAGTAAAGACAACTGAACGGACATGAGGATTGTCTGTGGTTGAATGGCCTAGGTGAAGTACACTTTCAAGGGCCCATTCAAACACCATCAGCCTTGTAGACTTATTGTCTGAGTCTGAGGTATTGGTAACTGGGACTGACAATGTAACCACAGTGGTCTATAGTATAGGATCAACAGTGAAGACCAGTAAGAAGAGCTGTATGATCACAGTGAAGACTATTTGAGGGACTGGAAGGTCATAGTGAGGACTGGAGACAAGATGGTTCATAGTGCTGATGGAACCTAGGTAGTTAACAGTGAGGACTAGAAGGACTAGCTGACAAATGAGCTGATGGACTGTAAAAGACTGACTGATAGACTAGCTGATGGATGAGGAAGAACTAGCTGAAGGGCTAGAAGATATGGGTGCAGGACTAGCTGAGGAACTGGAAGATGGCTGAGAAGGACTAGCTGAAAAGATACAGGAGCTAGGATGCTTGTTTTGGATTTTTAGAAGAGAAAATGATAAGAAAGAAGCATTAAAAGAATTAATTGATACTGCCAAAAAGATACTGTAAATTCAGAGCCTAAACATAAAAATGTGGGATTGTCAAATCCTTGGTCCAAATTTTGAATCACTTTTGTGTAATAGCCTTTTTTTAATTAAATTGAATTCTTTGCATTTTTATTTGAATTTTTAAAAATGCGGGAACTCATAGACACTTTGAAAAGTTCAAGTTGAACTGAATATCTCAATGGACAAAATGAATTAACTGGAATCAGATTTTAAGTGTTCAAACATCAATCATTTTCATTAAGTTTACTATGTTTTTTGAAATTGCGGGATTGTTAAATCCAAGAACCAAATTTCAAATCACTTTTGAATGCCACTAGTAAACTCAGATATTATTGCGGGAACTGGAATCCAAATTGAATGTAAAGTAAGAAACTAGGATAAATCAACCCAAATCAAGAATCTCCACTCTGGATAAAATCAAATGGAAAATACAATCTCAATAACCACGTTTAGACATGAAATTAAGTGAAATGTAAAATTGTTTAAACTGGAAATGATGCAATATTCTGCACTCTAAATCACTAATATGGCAACCATAAACCCATATAATGATTTTTGACTACTCTCCTGATGATGCAGAAATTTTTTAAAAGTTTTTTGGCCCCCATGTAGCCAAGGGGCCAACAAAACTTAGAAAATATCAAGAAGGAAGGAGAGAAAAAGAGAAACCATCAGTTTACTGCACTATGTATTCATGTACTACTATTAAGGATACTTGATTACAGTAGATTTCAGAAAATACTAATAATAAAATAGAATCATATATTACAATCTGTTTCTACCATGTTGCCTTTTCCTTGGTGTATTGATAGTTCATTTGCTGTTGATAAGGTGTTTGCATTTAATTGGATGGTTCCACCTTCAGTTGCCTTGGCAATAGGAAATCAAGCCTCCTCTGCAACCACAGTTGGTCTCAGGGAGGTGGCTTGATTTTCTATCGCCAAGGCAACTGGAGGTGGAACCATCCAATTAAATGCAAACACCTTATCAACAGCAAAAGAACTATCAACACACCAAGGAAAAGGCAACATGGTAAAAACAGATTGTAATATATAATTCTATTTTAGTATTAGCATTTTTTAAAATCCACTGTAATCAAGCATCTAAATTTTAGTTGCCCTAAAATGGAATAGGGTGATTTTTGAGAATGCCTATCATTCCTAAAAGAATTAGCACAAATATACTCTAGATCCTTTGATATCCTTTTTGAAATGCCCATAAATTATATTTATTTCAAATTCACCTCATTTTTGATTTGAAATCTGGTTCTTGGATTTGACAATCCCGCAATTTCAGATCTGTTAAGTTTTCCATGATGTCTATGATTTGTTTGAAATACAGGAAATCTCAAATTGTACATAAGAATCCTGCATTTCTGATTCATGTATCCTACATTTGTTTGCTGAGTTTTGTCATTTGTTATTTGAGTTATCTACTCCAGAGAATTGAAATTTTAAAATTTAAATAAATCAAAAAAAGTCAAATTAAATATTTGATTTTATTAAATATTTTATTTTTCACTCAGCTGAATTGCCCGCAAAAGTGATTTGAAATTTGGACCAAGGATTTGAAAATCCCACATTTTTATGTTTAGGTTCTGAATTTACAGTATGATAAAATAGATGAAGTTAATTATAATATAATTAAGAAAAAAGGAAAGAATAAATAGCTTACAGTGTTTTGACTGTAATTTATTAAGAGTTGATTGAGTGGAATTAAAGACAGAAATGCCATAAACAGGACAGAGAAACTGTTGGAAAAAAGGTTATAATTTTGCCAAAATAGCTGTGAGAGGTGGAAAGCAAGCAATGAGCAAGTTTGAAGGGTTAAAATGTTGAAGAAAATGCGGGGAAACTTAGAGAAGAGTTGAAGAATCAAGGGTTCAAAAACATCCCCTAAGTAAAACATAGGCAAAAGCGCTCAAGTTTTGCCAGAAAAATATGACAGGAAACATAGCAAAACTGTTTGAAATGCAGAGCAGTTGTTTTTCCGGAGCAAGACAGCACCAGTTAAAACCATGGTCAAGAGCAAGTCATTCAGATAAAAAGTTTGGCAAAACCATTGAATCTAGGAGTTTGATTGGCTGCATTTGAAGCCTGTTTGATCACTGTTTTGAAGGCTTAAACTAAAAAGTTTAAGCCTAAAAATGAGAGAATGAAGCAGAAAACCCAGGGTTTCTATTGGCCAAAGTATGTTATAAAGTTTAATATATTGTAGCAACAAAGAAACTGGATAGTTTAAGCTTTGAAAACCAAGAGTTCTGAGAAGAAACAAGGACTAAACAAGGACTTATAAAAGGGAGAGCTATCTGAAGCTTTTAAGGGACTGATACAAGTGGATTTCAAAGTCCAAAAGGACTACACAGAGATCTTAAGCCCAAGATAAAGGTGCATAAGCCCAAGAAAAAGGAACTGGATCTGGATCTGGAGAGTTGGAGCTGGAGAAAATTGCAGGAGCCTAAGACTAAGAAGAAGGGGTCCAAGACTAAGATGAAGGTGCAGAAGCCCAAGAAAAAGGAGCTGGATCTGGATCTGGAGAGTTGGAGCTGGAGAAAAGTGCAGGAGCCTAAGACTAAGAAGAAGGGGTCCAAGACTAAGATAAAAGTGCTCAAGATCAAGTACAAGGAGTCCAATATATTATTGAAGGACTTCAAGGTATTGGCAAAAACCCTATTGTTTCCCAGACCTCCAGGCAATATATCAGAAGGTTTCTAAAGAGATCTTTCTTCTGAAAGGGAATAAAAGCCTATTTTGCTTCCTGCCCAAAGTTCTAAGTAGTACAGAAAAGCCTCATGAGTGAATTGCCCCACATCTTTTACCCTGGCTCATGGGAAGAAGATAACTATTGCCAAAGTTTTAGGAGGTTTTTCACTGGTAAACCCTCTTAGGAAGAGTGAGAGAGGTTGACTAGACACCTTGAAAAGACGGATATGGGAAGGGAGTTCAATAGTAATGAGTTTACAAGGTTGCTGAAAGAATGGTAAAGGCCCAAAGAGGGTCTAGCACAGCTGAAGTACAAGTGCATGGTGAGGATGCTTGCCTAGTGATAAGAAAAGTATTTTAAGAGTTTGTATTAATTTAGGCAAAGTATAAACTTCTAGTTAGCCAACTCCCTCTACTAGGAAATGACAACTCCTCCAAGCCAGCCCCTGGCTATGACCCAGGACACACTATGGGAACTGGAAAACAGGAACCCCACAGCAGCTCTGGCTAAGTCACAGATAATTACACTTTCAACTTCAATAATCAAAAGAGCTCCACAAATAACAATCACTTTTTTTGTGAGAATAAGTCTTGTGGGCTTGCCTGAACACCAAATGCTGGGAAAAGATCACAGCTGAGAAGAGGGAACATACCTGTGAGTCCCCTAATCCCTTAATCACAAGGATGTTTAAATGGTACCTTGCTCTGGTCATTTTCATCTCTGCCAACCTCTGCACTTCCAATCTGGAAATTAAAGTCCTCCAGCACTTGAGTCCCATCAATCTCAATTTAATGCCACACATGATTAGCTGGTTAAGTTTATCAGCAACAAAATAATTGTCACCAATCCCCCCAAGGCCTTGGACGTCCTCTCAGAGCTCCCACTCACCCATAAGCTTAAGCAGCCCCAATTGGGGAGCGCTTCCTAATTTACAACAACAGCCCAGGATTCAAAGATTGAATGATCTGCTTCTCAACTCAGCAGAACCTGATGGAGCTGAAAAGGGCGTCAACTGGTTAGTTGAAGGTACCTTCCCACTTGCCCCCAGATGTTCTACCAGCTCTGGATGGCACATGTCCAGATAGACATTGGGGTGATTCCACTATCTTTCTTCCTTCTTCCTGGGGCCATTGAAGCCATTTATACCTGGGCTTTTGCCATCTGCAGCTACAAGCTTTCCCGCCTTCCTATCTCTAATGACCACCAAGGAGACTCCCCCACACTCACACATCCCTCCTGATGCTGATAAAGACTAGGACATCCTGGACCTGGAGGGATATGTAAGGCTAAGAGCTCTTAGGCCAAAATATGCATAAGGGACTTTGAGCCTGCTCAGTTCAATGTGTTTAAACAGCAGGCTCAACCTGCCAGCAAGGTTCCAAACAAGTGGGTTTGTGACCCGCAATCCAATTACCCATCCACTTGAAGCCAGACAAAGAAGTCAACTCAAATTACCAAATCCAACAACATGAACAGATGATGATCCCTTACAGTAGATACCTTGTTTTGGCGCTTGACTCATTACCAGGATCAAGCCACCCCCTTCTTCCATCCAACCAAGTGATCAATAATCATGTTCCTGCTATCCATTGATTCACTATGACTATATAATCACTATCTTGCAATAAAGATTATTATCTAGCTTTATAAATATTTTCCCCTTGTAACTCTGCTAAAACAGCACAGTACAACATTGGTAGCACAGGTAGGTTCTCCATCCTACCTTATCTTGAAAAATTCTGCCTGTTGCCTGCACACGCCGCGGTCAACAAATCCTCAATAGAATCATGTCTGGCCTTCTGCCTGACTG
>QTSX02001870.1:0-19982 GCA_014839935.2 Entomophthora muscae | reverse complement strand
TGTAATATAGCTCATAAATCTTCTTCAAAAGACCACTATCACAGCTTATGCCAATGAATTTGAAAAGATACACTGCAAGATCAAAATCCAGCACAAGCTGACAACAGCACACTAGAGCATCATTAATCAATAGTTGAAACCCTCTGTTGCTGCCCTCATCCGCCCAGAGGCCAACACCTCCATGCCTGCACTCATTGCAGAAGCCAAGCACACAGAAAAACGCGCAAATATGGAATATGCTACACAAAACAACAACCACTCCTCAAACGGCAATGACAGAGACAACTCTAACGGCAACAAACGCCAAAACACTTATAATAGCAACAGCACCTCCAATTGTAATAATGGCAATTGTAGCCAAAGCGCAAACCACCTCTGTCTCAAGAAAGAGGACATCACTGAAGTTAACAATGCTGAAACAGCAACCTGCTGTGAATCTGACCCCACATTTTCTGACCTCAAAGGTCTCAAAGCAGAGGAACAGGGAAAAGAAGAGGGGGAATAGGCTTAAGTGCCCCTGTCTCCCCCCAAACTGACAAGAAATTGTACCAAGGCACAAACTTTGCTGCTTGCATCCCACATGTCCTACAATCCTCCATTTTTATGAGCCTAAAAATTAAAGATTGCTCACAACTTCTTGTCTATCCATGCAGTTATAAATCTCATACACATAAAATTTTATTTGACTCTGGTACACAACACATCATGGTTAGAAAACCATTTGTAACCAAATACAAGAAACCAGTTGTCAAATCTAACTTCAAATACGCCAGAATTGCAGACAAATAAAAGGTTCTACTTGAAGGCAAAACAACTCCCTGAGAATTGACCTCCAAGGCATCCAAACGTTCATAAAAGGACTTGTCATGAAAAACCTAAACTACAACATTTTAGAAGGCATGGACTGGTTCACCAGAGTGAACCCCAGCGTTTGTTGGAAAACAAAAACCATGACCATCAAACGCAACAGAGTCAATTTTAATATCCTCAAAGAACCTAATGAACTCATCCTAAGAGACACAGTATTTGTCCAAGTCATAAACCAAGACAAATCAGAACGTCTAAACAAAGACAGTACCCTCCACATAATGAGATACACCAAATTCAATAACATACAAACACAAAAAATACAATGCCCAGAACTTGTAGCACTCCTAAACAAATACAATCATGCATTTAAAGAAGAGCTCACAGAGTTACCCCCTGAGCAGGAGGTCAAACATGGCATTGAACTATGCAAAGTCATGCCTAAAACTGCACCTCTCTACAGACTCTCCCCCATGGAGACCCAAACACTAAAGACCTATATTGAGAACAATCTAGCCAAAGGATTCATTTGCCCGTCTGACTCCCTGTGGGAGGCAGCAGTTTTCTTCATAAAGAAAAAAAGGATCTCTTTGCCTAGTTATTGACTACAGAGCACTAAATTCAAGTAAAATAAAAAATAAACACCCCCTTCCACTCATAGAAAAACTGTTTTCAAGGCTCTCCAGAGAAAAAAATTTCATAAAGATTGACCTCACATCTGGTTATAATCAAGTCAAATTAAAAGAGAAAGACATACCAAAGACTGCATTATGTACACAATTTGAATTGTTTGAATGTAAAGTAATGAACTTTGGGATGACCAACACCCTTGCAACATTTGTCACCATGATGAACCAGACACTAAATGGTCTCTCAAATACATTATGCTACCTTGACAAAATCATTATATTCTCAAAAACAAAAGAGGAACACCTCACGCATGTCTGCAAGACACTTGATTGACTTGCTAGTACAAACTTTACACCAAGCCTAGCAAGTGCCAGATTATGGAAAATAAATTCCTGTTCTTGGGCCACATTCTCTCTGATGGTGGCATAAAAGCAGATCTAGACAAAATTAAAGCCATAAATAACATGCAACACCCCACCTCCATTAAACAAGTAAGGTGCTTTTTTGGAATGAAAGCTTACTTAAGGAAATATATCAAAGACTGCAGAAAGCTCACTGCACCAATCAATGACCTAACCAAAGATAATGCCAAAAAGAAATTCATCTGGACACCAGAATGCAACAAGAATTTTCAACTATTGAAACAAGCTTTGATCAAAGCACCAATCTTACAATACCATAATAACAACGGGTGCTACTGTCAGGATTGACAATTTTTTACCTCTCAAAACCTGGGCCCAAGGGTGAGATTCAAACCCTGAACCTGAGTTCCTATGGGCCGCTATCCCTGTGGACTAAGAGCTCGCCTGCCCACGTCTTTCTGAGATTGAGCCCCCCAAGCTGATTCCAAGAATTTTTGTCTGTGCAGTGAAACAGGCCAAACCAAGGAAATTATTGCACCAAATGGAAGACTAATCACAGCGCCTAATAGAGGTACTGAAGCAGCAAATATTAGCTTCATGAATTTGAAGTCTACACCAGTTGCCAATCAAGAGCTGTCCCCAGAAAGAGGCATGAGCCTGCAGCCCAAATTCCATGACTACAACTCAAAAGCAAGATAATCAGGTATATAAATTGATATTCTTGACCAATGAAAGAACTCCCATGCTGAGTGACATTTTGCTGCCTTTGGACCCAAGCACCCAGTTCCCCCAGGCCTGCCTTTCCCAATGCCCTGATGAACCCCCCATGTAAAATATTAAGTTTGGAGGTGGGGTGCTATATAGACCAAAGGATCCCACAGTCCAAACTTATTGCCATTTTTGAATAAAGGTTATTTTGTTTTGGCTCACACAGCAATTGCCTTAATTTGTATTTGCTATCTACCAATTCAGTTCAAGATTTCCTGGCCCCCTTGCCTCACTTCCCACAGTTTTTTGTCTTCCTGGTGTACCCTTTGGACCCGTTCATTTTACCAACTAACCTCTGAAATCCAAATACAAGGACTACATCCCGGAAAAGATACTCAAACTTGACCCTTTGGCCTGCATACAATCTGCAGTTAGATACAACCAACAAGGCCTGTGGATATTTTCAACACTAAAGTTGTTCAGAAAGAAATTCAACTATTTCCCTGATTATGACCTGCCCATGGGACTGCCCGTGACCCCAAAACCTATGCCAGCTTCCTTGCCCAACCTCCCAACCAACTATTCTGGCAAGCTGTTTGGGATTGTGTACATTGCCATCACAGGGATGATTGACACTATAAACCCGGCTGCTGGCCCGTGGTCCTGGGTGGGAAAATCCGCCTCCTACCTTTTTAAGTTAGCTCCCCACTTGTGGTGGGCGTTGCCCACAAAAAACCTGGCCTGGGTCACCCCTGGAAACAAAGGGCTGGCTGCACAAGACTGGATCCCTGACAGCTACAAGCTTGAGTCAGATGCCAGTGACATTGTCATTGGTGCAGTACTACATATCTGCCAGTTAGGGCAGCAAGACTTCCTGCCAGTATGTTAAAAAAGTAGAAAATTAACCAACACTGAGCAGAGGTACCCAATACACAACAAGGAATTGCTAGCAATATATCACACATGCAAGAAATGGAGATGTTATCTAGAAGAAAACTTAAACGTCTGAGATCAAACTAACCATAAATCCTTAATCTATTTTAAAACTCAGAACACATTTGCACAGCAACAAGCCAAATGGATTGCCTTGCTTGAGCAGCTTAACCTGGACATCCAATACAACAAGGGGGCAGAGATGGTCACAGCTGATGCTCTCTCTAGACTACGTCAGCCTAGAGAGGATCACCCTGACCACCTGGACCCTAACTGGCCAAACCTGTACAGCACTGAGTATAAAACCAAAGGGAAAGACCCCTCAATACATCAAATGACCATGATACATTAGTAAAGAACAAAAAATATTTTCATGTATCAAATGGCACTGTATATCAAATCATCAACAACAAACATGTCCTGTACATCCCATTCATACAAAGATTTGACACCATATTAAGACATCACAGTCTACTAGGACACACAAAGGCTAGCAACCTATATCTCACATTAAAAGAGATAGTATGATGGCTCAATTTTAAACAAGATATAATTGATGTTCTGAAAAAGTGCACATCATGCAAGAAATACGCCAGTACTAAGGCTCCTCAGCCAACGGTCAACCCAGTACCAGACCCTGAATCATTCAAGGTTTGGGGACTAGACGTAGTAGGCTCCTTCCCAGAAACAAAATCAAACCAATGTTTCTTAATTGTAGCTATTGATTTTGCCTTATGCTGGCCCATCTGCTGAGAAACAAAGGATCATAAAGTAGAAATCATCAACTGTTTCATTAACAAAGCAATCATAGCCAACTACAGCACCCCAGACTACATCATAACTGATGAATCAACCAAGTTATCAGGCCATGTAGTAAACAACAACCTAAAAGCAAAGAACATTAAACATTTCACACCTTGCCCTACAGGACACAGGTCAATGGCAGAGTTGAATGCCTAAACAGCAGCCTTATCAGAACCCTCAAGAAAATAATGGATGGCATAGTCAAAGGCACATGACCACTATACATGAAACATGCATTATTAGTATCCCAGGTCTGTATCAATCAAGGGGCAGGCTACTCATTGTTTATACTAACATACAGATACAAACCAGATATAGTCACCCGCAACAATCAACCATACATAAAGATTTCCCTGGGAAAACCTCCCACATTGTAATAAGCACCAATGCTACAACACATATGTTTCAAAGCTAAAATAGCAGAAACAAAAAGGTTACCTCTACAGAGGAACCACTCCCTATCATCTCCCCTGTCTGGGTCCTGGCTGAGAACAGAAAAAAGATAGATACAGTACACAGAGGACCAGGAAGAATCATCAAATACTAACCAGACAGAAACACATACCTGGTTAACTTCCAGGGCGCCAAAGAGCCCATCACCAAAAAGTACTACAGATCCCACCTCCGCCTTAGTAAAGGAAAACACTTGACCCGGTTGGTACCAACTAGCAAACAACTCCAGGAACATCAGGCGGCAGCTGTCAAGACAAAGCCCCCTCCTTGTCATGAATGGCATTTCAATACTTGTATTGAAAACCCAAGAGTTGAACCCCAGTTCCCTGAAGGCGGATCAAACCCTCCAGGACCCGCCAATCCATTACGTCACAGGCTCAAATTGTTAAATTACTTCGCAACCTGCCAGCCTACTACAGAGGATTCCCTGAATAGTTGCCAGTCTGCCGCCAAACTGGTGATAATGAAGACCCATACCTATAAAGGAGATGTAACCTGGTTTAAAAAGATTGGGGAAAGACCTACTGCCAACCTGCTGAGAGCCAATACTGGAGTTTTGAAATCAACATTGGAAGCCCTGGAATCAAACCCTGACCCTCCAAAGACTACTCAAGTCACACAAAGTGGACAGAAACCCGCCCACTTGCTAAATTGCAAACCCAGGTTGACAAGTTACTCCAAGGCCCACCAGTCTCCCAAGGACAATTCCCCAAATGGTTGCCAGATTGATGCCAACCTTGAGCCATCAAAGATGCAAACCTATTCAGAAGTTTCAGCTTGCCTTAAGGAGGTTAAAACAAAACCTATTTTTAACTCTGCCAATGACCACTAGCAACTGCCAGTCTTCCGTCCAGAAGGGGTAGTACAATTGAATTACTCAGGTGACATAGTGAACAGTGGCAGCAGAATGAAGCATTGCCACTTCTATTTTCCAGAACAGGCACAACCTGGATCTGCCGCACTCAAGACTCTAAGCCAAGATCCATGCCCCGCCAGTGCCTTGTCTGCAAACCTGAACCCTGCAAAAATCAAAAAGCAAAGTCCTATGGTATGAAAACCCTGGCAGTATGGTGATGACCACATTGTCATTTTTGATAATAAAGTTTATGAACCTTTGGTTCAAACAAATTCTACCCTATCTAGTCTTAGTGATCTTATATCTTAATTCCAGCCAAGTAGACAACCAGGTTTCCGCCCCCTCTAGAGACCAACCTGTTGAACTTCCCCAGGCATTATACTGTCCCCTGGGAGCCCCCTTTGGACCTGTGCACTTTACTGAATATGCGCCCAACCCGGCCTATTTGGAGTACAACTTGGAAACCATCCTCATTGCCAACCCATTGGCAAGGACTAGAAGTACCAAATACATAGGACACAAAGGAAAGAGGATCAAGATACCGCCCTTATTGTTCAAGGACAAGTACAACTACCTACCAGCGTACTTTGTTCCCATGACTCCATCATTAACCCCAAGACCAGACTGCCCACTGGAATCTACTGCCACAGCCAAAGTCACCTCTACCCAACTGTTTGGAGTACTCTACATTACTTTGATAGGATTGGTGAATTCAATGGTCCCCAACTCTGGACCCTGGTCCTTACTCAGGCAATCTGTATCTTACATTATCAAGTTAGCACCCATTCTATGGTGGGCCTTACCCACTGGCTTGGCCGCACATCACCTCAAGCCACCCAATGCCTCTACCTATGACTGGCTTCCTGAAACTCCTGATGTACCAGAGTAATCCCTGAAGGGAGGGGTGTGTCAGGATCTGGATGTACAAGTATTCTGGCTACCGCCAGCCCACTTAACATCCAGTCATTGCCTGATTTGGTGCCCTTCCAATATACAGTTCAACATGCTGGAAATGGCAACAAACCAATATCACATGACTGTCCAAATATCCAGCAACTTAAACCCATCCTGCATATGATCAACTCCTAGGTTTAATCTAACTAAAATCTCTGTCACAGCTAAAGCTATATAAGTCTAAAGTATTATCCAATAAAATATACTTATCTCCTCCTTAATTTCATATCTGAAGCTTCCCCAAAAGGCGCTGCTTATCATTTTTATTAGCAGTCATTAGTTTATGCACCTTAACTTTGTTCTTTTTTATATATATTACCTATTTTCTTTTCTTTAAAAACAAGAAGCAGCTTGATAATGAAAACTCAGATATTATTTCAAATTTCATAGCCAAACAGTTATTCTTGAAAATATTTTCATATTTAGACATTTATCTAATACCTCAGATAGTACTTTTAATTTGTTAGCCTTTGCATAAGCATATTTTCTAACATACCCTGTGGAGTTCACTTCAGACACTATAAAGGCTGACTACCTTGCAAAGCAACCAGAAGGTTCTACACATAGTTAGTTCTGTGAGTCCTCTGTCTGTGATCTTTTTATTTTTGAGAGCTACAACCATTTTGTTTCTGAGACGCTTACCCACACTGGCAATGAGGGAACAGAGGAGGTCTTTATGCCATTATGAACATTTGCTTCTAAAATTGCACTCAAGGACAGGCACATTGGCAGATTACAACACGCAATTTTGGGGAATCCAGTCTAGGTTAAACACCACTCACTTCAAAACCTATGAATTCTATATGCTTGGTCTGAACCATGATCTTAAGGCTTTTCTAGTTCATCACAATCTTTCCAAAGAGCTGAATTCTCTCATAAAGGCTGTCTCCAAGTGAGAAAAGAAGTTTATAACCATCTCCAAACCAAGCCAGCCTAGACCTATTCAATACACGACCCAAACCACCACACAACAGATGCCTGTTCAATGCCTTTTCTCTCCTGAAAGCCTACCTAATACTTTTTTTCCTTCTGCTTACAAATCAAAAAAAGATTTGACTATCACTTGACTGCCGCAAATCCCTTCATTGTAGAGTAAACAAATTATGCTCTTATTGTGGGCAAGCCAACCATTTGGTGGCAAACTGCCCATATCCCAGATGCATCCCTCATATAAACCCTGAGTCAGAATTAAATCCTGACAGACAATCCATGGGCTCCCTTACTTCTACCAGTACCACCAAGATCAACAACTTGCAGGTCTCTACCAAGTCTTTCCTACCATTCATCAGAATTTTAATTCATGTTCCTACCTCTAATGTAGAAACGTTTTCTCTGTTGGACACTGGTGCCAATGTTAACTACAGTGACTTCAGATTGGCCAAAGTCCTTAAACTCACACCTGGCTCTAAGGTAGATGCCCACAGCCCTAACAACTTACCTGTGACTTCTTTTAAGATCAAGCCTCCTATCATATTCCACCTGGGAAAGTCCACTTTCTACTCACAGTTTGTCAGCTCAGACTTTTTGAATTTTTCAGTCTATCTTGGCACAAATTAATGCAAGGAGGTTGGCCTTCTTATTAAGTGCCAAAAATGTAAGGTATACTTCTTTGCACACAACATTCCTTGCTTCTTGGACCTCTTAAAGAAGCAACAACTACCTGGCAGCTTTTAAAACTTTAATATTGATAAGGAGCGCCTTTTGGGGAAGCTTCAAATATGGAATTAAGAAAGAAGAGGGGTGTATTTTATTTGATAATACTTTAGACTTATATAGATTTGATTGTGGCAGGGATTTAGTTGGATCAAACCTAGGGGTTGGTCATGTGCAAAATGGGTTTGAACCACTGGATACTTTGACAGTCATGTGATATTGCTTGGTTACCATTCTTGGTATGTCAAACAGTATATTGGGAGGGCACCAAACTGGGAAATGGCTGGATGTTAAGTAGGTTGGCAGTAGCCAGAATGCTTGTACATCCAGACCCTTGACACCCCTCCCTTAAGGAGTTACTCTGGTGCATCAGGAGGGGGCTTTGTTTTCACGTCTGCCGCCTGATGCTCCTGGAGCTGTTTACTAGTTGGAACCAGTCTGGTCAAGTGTTCTCCTTTACTGAGGCAGAGACGGGTTCTGTGGTATTTCTTGACAATTGGGGTTTTGACACCTTGGAATTTTACTAGATAGGTGTTGTGATCTGGTCTGTACTTGATGATTCTTCCTGGTCCCTGCTGTACTGAGTCTAGTTTCTTTCTGTTGCCAGCTAGAACCCAGACAGGGGAGTCAATGGGAAGTGGTTCCTCTGTGGAGGTTACCTTTTGTGTTTTTAGCCTCTTTATTTCTGCTATTTTAGCTTTGAGGTGGATGTGTTTTAGATTTGGTGCTTGTTTTACTGTGGGGGGTTTCCCCGGGGGGATCTTTATGTATAGCTGTTTGTTGCAGGTGATGATTTCTGGTTTGTACCCATAGGTTAGCTCAAACAGTGAATAGCCTGTTCCTTGAATGGTGTGGACTTGGGATACTAGTAATACATGTTTCACATATAGTGGCCATGTGTCTTTGGATTTGCCATCCATTATTTTCTCTAGGGTCCTGATAAGTCTGCCGTTGAGGCGTTTTACTCTGCTGTTGGCCTGTGGCCTGTATGGAGAGGTTGTGAAATGCTTAATGTTTTTGGACTTTAATTTGTTGTTTACTATGTGACCTGATAACTCGGTTGCTCCATCAGTTATGATGTAGTCTGGAGTGCTGTAGTTGGCTATGATTGCTTTGTTAATGAAACAGTTGATGATTTCTACTTTATGGTCCTTTGGTGCCCAGCAGATGGGCCAGTGTGTGCCAAAGTCAATAGCTATAATTAAGAAATTTTGGTTTGTTTTTGTTTCTGGGAAAGGGCCCACTATGGCTAGCCCCCAAACCTTGAATGGTTCAGGGTCTGGTACTATGTTGACTGTTGGCTGAGGAGCCTTTGTAATGGTGTATTTCTCACACACTGTGCACTTTTTCAGAACATCAATTATATCCTGTTTGAGTTTGGGCCACCATACTATCTCTTTTAATATGAGGCATAGATTTTTAGCCTTTGTGTGTCCTAGTAGACTGTGATGTCTTAATATGGTGTCAAATCTTTGTATGAATGGGATGTACAGGACATGTTTGTTGTTGATGATTTGATATACAGTGCCATTTGATACATGAAAATACTTTTTGTTCCTTACTAATGTATTGTGGGTCAGTTGATGTGTTGAGGGGTCTTTTCCTTTGGTTTTATACTCAGTGTTGTACAGGTTTGGCCAATCAGGGTCCAGGTGGTCAGGGTGATCCTCTCTAGGCTGACATAGTCTAGAGAGAGCATCAGCAGTGAACAGCTCTGCGCCCTTTTTGTATTGGATGTCCAAATTAAGCTATTCCAGTAAGGACATCCATTTGGCTTGTTGCTGTGCAAGTGCATTCTGAGTTTTGAAATAGATTAAGGATTTTGGTCAGTTAGTACTCAGATGTTTAAATGTCCTTCTAGATAACATCTCCATTTCTTGCATGTGTGATATATTGCTAGCAATTCCTTATTGTGTATTGGGTATCTCTGCTCAGTATTGGTTAGTTTTCTGCTTTTGTAACATACTGGCAGGAAGACTTTCTGCCCTGAATGGCAGATGCGCAGGACTAAGCCAATGGCGGTGTCACTGGCATCTGACTTGAGCTTGTGGCATATGTTATTATTAGGGTATTGCAAGATTGGTGCTTCAATCAGAGCTTGCTTTAATAATTGGAAATTATTGTCACATTCTGGTGTCCAGATGAATTTCTTTTTGGCATTGCCCTTGGTTAAGTCATTGATTGGTGCTGTCAGGGAACCAACCCTGACTGGCTGGCTTGCTAGCGCTTGGGAACTGGCAGGTTGCAGACTGGGTGGACAGGGCCCACCAACGGATTGGTGCTAACTTAATGAGGTAGGGCATTGACTTGCCCACCCACAACCACGGACCAGCGGCAGGGACTATAGTATCAATTATTACCGTGAGAGTAATGTATACAATTCCAAAAAGCTTGTTGGTATGGTCCAGGGGGAGTTTGGAAGTGGAGGCAGGCATTGGTTTGGCGGTGACAGGTGGTTCCATGTCCATTTGGTAGGCAGGAAGGAAGTTGTATTTATCTCTGAACAGGCAGGGTTTGGTAATGTACCAAGGGCCTTCTCAGTTGTATCTGGTTAACTCTGTGGTTCTGGCCAAGGAATTCCGGGCTAGGATGTTGTTGGCAGTGTAGTCCTTGTACTCAGGCTTTAAGGGGTACTCTGTGAAATGGACAGGACCAAAGGGAGCACCAGGCGGGCTGGCAGGGGGGTCAGATGATCTTTGAGTTAACTGGCAGATGACAAGAATAAAATATGGCAATAATTGGGGAAACCAATATCTCATAACCTTTATTTAAAAATGACAATGGGGGTTGATCTCAGCCTGGTAAGTATTTATACCACACTGCCAGGCTTCACTACCTGATCAGATTTTCTGGGCTTGGGCGGGTTGGCATTGGGGGTCTCAGATGGCAGTGTGGCGCTTGGCACTGGCAGTTTGTCAATGGCCGCTTTGGGATGAGAAGAATTTAAATCCTTCTGTTTGTTGATTTGGGTATTGGGTGCCTCCTTGGGTTCAGTGCCTCCCCCAGGACTCTGAGGGAGCTTGGAATAACACTCATGGAGAAACTTGTGTATTTCACCAAGCAAACCGCTGGTGTCAGGCGTTGGCACCTCAGGGAAATTCTTGACATCTTGCACTGGCGGTTTGTTTGTAGAATCCTGCAGGACAGCTAAGGGTTTGGTCCTGGCAGGCTGGTAACAACTTTATCAAACAGTAGTGGGTTATTGGGTTCCCAGTACATGGGTCTGGAAGTCTGCAAAGGGTTTTACCCAGGGTTCAACTCTGGTTCTGTATTTTGAGATTTAGGAGCATCCAAATTGTCATTCCTGACAGGTGCAGTTAGTTTTCTGCAGTCTTTGATGTATTTCCTTGGGTAAGCTACCATACCAAGAAAGCATCTAACTTTTTTAACAGAGGTGGGGTTTTGCATGTTATTTATGGCTTTTATTTTTTCTGGATCTGCTTTAATGCCACCATCAGAGAAAATGTGGCCCAAGAACAGGAGTTTCTTTTCCATAAATTGGCACTTACTTGTTTTTGCATAAAGTTTGTGCTTTACAAGTCAATCAAGTGTCTTGCAGACATGTGTGAGGTGTTTCTCTTTTGTTTTTGAGAATATGATAATATTGTCAAGGTAGCATAATGTATTTGAGAAACTTTTTAGTGCTTGGTTCATCATAGTGACAAACATTGTGGGAGCATTGGTCATCCCAAAGTTCATTACTCTACATTCAAAGGATCCAAATTGCATTCAGAACGCAGTCTTTTTATGTCCTTTTCTTTTACTTCAACTTGGTTGTAACCAGAGATGAGGTCAATTTCAGAGAAATATTGGCTCCTGAGAGTCTTTCAAACAGATCCTCTATAAGTGGAAGAGGGTATTTATTCTTTACTGTGTTTGCATTTAGTGCTCTGTAGTCAGTTACTAGACACAGAGTGCCTTCCTTTTTCTTTGCAAAGAACACTTCTGCCCCCAAGGGGATTCTTATGGGCGGATGAAGCCTTTAGCTAAGTTGTCCTCAATGTGTGTTTTGAGGGTTTGTGTCTCCATGGGAGAGAGTCTGTAGAGGGGTGCAGGTTTAGGCATGGCTTTAAATAGGTCAATGTCATGTTTGACCTCCCGTTTGGGGGGGTAGCTTGGTGAGTTCTTCCTTGAATACATGGGTGTATTCATTTAGGAGTTCCACAAGTTCTGGGCATTGGATCTTGGTTGTTTGCATGTTATTGAATTCGGTGTACCTCATTATGTAGAGGATACTATCTTTAGTTAGAAGTTATGAGTTGTCTTGGTTTATGACCTGGACAAATACTGTGTCTCTTAGAATAAGGTAGTTGGGTTCTTTGAGGATGTTAAAATTGACTCTGTTGTGTTTGATAGTCATGGTTTTTGTTTCCCAACATACGCTGGGGTTCACTCAGGTGAACCAGTCCATGCCTGCTATAATGTTGTAGTTTATGTTGTTCATGACAAGTCCTTTGATGGACGTTTGTATGCCTTGAAGGTTAATTCTGAAGGGGATTGTTTTGCCTTCAAGTAGAACCTTTGATTTATCTGCCATTCTGGTGTATTTGAAGTTGGATTTGACAACTAGTATTTTGTACTTGGTTACAAAAGGTTTGCTAACCATAGTATGTTGTGCACCAGACTCAAATAAAATTTTGTGAGTATGTGATTTGTAAGTGCATGGATAGACAAGAAGTTGTGAGCAATCTTTAATTTTTATGTTCATAAAAATGGAGGATTGTGGGACACGTGGGATGCAAGCAGCAAAGTTTGTGCCTTGTACAGTTTCTTGTCAAGTTGGGGGGAGACAGGGGCACTTAAGCCTTTTCCCCCTCCTCTTTTCCCTGTTCCTCTGTTTTGAGACCTTTGAGATCAGAGAATGTGGGGTCATATTCATTTTGGGTTGCTATTTCAGCATTGTTTACTTTGGTGGTGTCCTCTTTTTTGGGACGGGAGCAGTTTGCACTTTGGCTGCAATTGCCATTGTTGCAATTGGAGTTGCCGTTGCTATGGTTAGTGTTCTGGCGTCTATTGCCATTGGAGTTTTCTCTGCTATTGCTGTTTGAGGAGCAATTGCTGTTACGTGTGGCATATTTCATATTTGCATGTTTTTCTGTGAGCTTGGCTGCTGCAATGAGCGCAGGCATGGAGGTGTTGGCCTCTGGGCGGGTGAGGGCAGCGGCAGAGGGTTTCATTCTATTGATGAATGATGCTCTAGTGTGTACGTTGTCAGCTTGTGCTGGATTTTGATCTTGCAGTGTATCTTTTCAAATTTATTGGCATAAGCTGTGAGAGTGGTCTTCTGAGGAAGATTTCTGAGCTGTATTGCAATGTCTTGGAAGGATTTGATGATGCGGAAATTGTGGGTGATATTGGCTTTGAATTTTTACCAGTTGTCAAGCTGGTTGTCAGTTTGTGAGCCAACCCAAGTGGCAAACCAGTTACTGAGGCCTTGCACAGGCGCTTGTTGGCTTTCTGGACCCATTTTTTATGGGGGATGCAGCTAGTGCGTAGCTTGACAGCTGAGTGGTCTAGCCAATCAATGACATTTTCTTTGTTTTTACCAATGAACTTGTTGATACCAATGTACTTGGTATTGGTAACTTTGCCTATGATAGGCAGTTATGTGTTTTTTTGTGGTTGGAGGGAGCAACTGTATTGAATTATCTTGGCGCATGCTTTGGGCATGACCAGTCCTTTGAATATGGTGCATCCACTAGGTATGTCTTTGTTGATGTTGTAGATGCAGAAGTACGTTTTCAGGTATCCTGGGATATGGCCTGGTATAGTATGTCAGCAAAGATTGGTGGGTTCTGTTCAGTCATTTTCTTTTTCATTGGTGTGGTTGAAAACTGTAGCTGCTACCAGTGATAATAAGCGCTTTTTGGGAAAGCTTCAGATATGAAATTAATAAGGAGATAAATGTATTTTATTGGATAATACTTCAGGCTTATATAGCTTTAGCTGTGGCAGAGATTTTAGTAAGATCAAATCTAGGGGTTGGTCATGTGCAGGATGGGTTCTAGTTGCTGTATACTTGAACAGTCATGGGATATTAGTTTGTTGCCATTTCTAGAATGTTGAACGTATATTGGAAGGGCACCAAATTGGGTAATGCCTGGATTTCAAGTGGGTGGCAGTAGCCAGAATACTTGTATATCCAGATCCTCAACACAATAATGTGGTTAGTCAACTCTTTGACATGGGTTTCAGGCTTAGCCCCAGCATCAAGTTCAATCAATGGGGCCCCAAGATTGAGGGGGTAGTAGCCCCATATCCATAGAGCACGGCAAAGGTAGATTGTCCAGTTACCTAATGTTTTTCTCAGACAGTAAGCAAATATGGCAGTGGGAAGGAACATATTTTAATTAGCCACATACAATAGGGTAAGCTTTCTCATAATTGACACAAGGGACAAATTTGCACGCTCTCTTTCACATTAGTAGAAGGATTATAATAGGCAGAAAAGGATTGGTGAGTGCCCATTGCCTCAACAATAGACGTGATGAGTCTGGCATTGAAAATGGTCCCATTGTTAGAGAGGAGCGTCTAGAAACACCTGTGTCAATAGAAGATATCTTGTAGCAATAAATTAGCTATAGTTTTGGTGGTGTTATCTTTTGTATTCCTAGCCTCAACTCATAAGCTAAAGTGATCTACTGCTACCAGGATAAATTGACACCCAGAGCAAGATCAAGGGAGGGGGCCAACAGCATCAATGCTTATAGTGTGAAAGGCGTGTTTTGGAGGAATGAGCTTAAACTCATGCTAAGAAGATTGCTGGTTCTTGAGCTGACAGGTATGACAAGATGTGATAACAGCAGGGATAAGAAGCTACATGTTTTCCCAGTAAAAGTACTTACTTAGTCAGTCATGAGTCTTAGTAAGGCCTATATGCCCAGTGTCAATGTGGGCCTGAAGGACAATGACAATCCTCATGCTAGGGCAGACGTAAAGCAGGAACACATTGTTAATCTTTTTGAAGAGCTTTCTAGCTTGTATGGTAGTGTCCTTTGACAGAGACTGTAGTTCTAGATGTATTTCTTCAGGATCAGTAGCCCAAGCTTCTGGGTAGCCTATTAGTTTTTACAGGCAATCAGCATCTGCAGGATGAATGGCAAGTATAGGCATTCTGCACAACCCATCAGTGTTCTAGTGTTGAGCGCCAGGTCTGTACCATAGTGAAGTCATATCCTTGTAAGAGTAAAGCCAATACGTCAATTGAACTTCAGGTTCCTTCAATTGCTGTAGCCACTTGAGTGAAGAGTAGTCAGTGACTACAGTGAAATGGGTCTCATAGATATATTATTGGAACTGTTTAACAGTATGTGATACTTCCAAACATTCCTTTTTGGTAACACTATGGCTCTTCTCATGCTTGTTAAGCACACAGAAGGAGTAAGCCACGGGTCTATCTACTTCTTTATCATCAAGCTGGGCTAGGATTGCACCCACAGCAACTTCACTAGCATTGGTATACAAGATAAACTCCTTATTGTAATCTGGGTAGATCAGAATAGGGGCCTCTTTGAGCTTGGTCTTCAAAGCATTAAATGACTCTTGTTGACTATTAATCCATTTAAAGGGGATATTTCTGAACAGTTGGACCAGAGGCTCACTCAGTTCTGCAAAATCAGGAATGAACTGGCAGTAATACAACTACATACCAAGAAATAATTGGACTTAACACAGATTAATGGTGGGAAGCATCTTATCAATGGCATCAACCTTATTGTTCATGGGTCAAACTCCAGTCTGAGTGACCTTGTGGCGTAAGAATTCAAGCCATTCTTTGAAGAAAGCACATTTGAAGGGCTTGAGTTAATAGCCAGAATTGCAAACTTTGACAAAGACAGCTTTGAGGTGGACCAAATGATCAGTGAAAATGGAACTGAACACTGTTATATCATCTAGATATACAAGTACACAAGAAAGCTTCAAATCTTGCAAGATGGAATCCATAGCTTGCTGGAAAGTAGCAGGCGCATTAATAGCCCCTGAGGCATCCAGATTGGTTCAAAAAGCCCTTTAGATGTAATAAGGGCGGCCTTCTTGCAATCTTCAGGGGATAAGTCTACTTGTCAGTATCCATAAGCCAAATCCATTTCAGAGAAGAACTTAGATCCTCCCAAATTTCTAAGGGCATTGTTGATTTGAAGCGGATGGTATGAGTCCTTTTTGATAAGGGAGTTAAGGTGTTGATAGCCCATGACAATCCAGTGCCCTTCATCCTTCTTTTTAATGATCAGCAAAGGAGAGGCCCATGGACTTTGAGACAGTGTCAGGATGTCAGGATTACTCCTGACATAGCTCTGAATAAGGATCAAAGCAAAAAATAAGCACAGTCTTGTGCAAAAGGGGAAGGATCATGAAATGCCTGATTGAGATGCTATTGCTTCATTATGTATGATGTTATGGTTGCATAAATGACATAATTCATGCAATCATATCTCAGTTCTTAATCAACAATGCCAATGCCCAAACTTGCATTCAAAAGCTCTTAACAGCGCCTACAATTTACCTTAATAAATTACGTCAGGTCAAAAAAGCCACTCGAGAGCAAAATCAAGCAAAAGTGATCCCTCCTGCATGAACTCCTGTTGCATGAAATGATGTCATTAATACAAGTGTATCTCAGCAAATAGGGAATAGAATGATTGATCAACCACTCATTTTAAAGCTCTTTGAATTTTGAGCATCATTTAATAATGAATAAGTACCCGTTAAGAGACCATCTTGCGCGTAAAATTAACTGGAACACAAAACCTTGGGAGGAACCAATCAGATAAGTCCCAGAATTAAGGGATAAAAATAGAAGCAGTCCATGTAGTCCTTGAACAATTCAGGAACAAAAAACAAACCCTGGCCATCAATCCTGGAACCAACCAATGGAGATCCAGGGCCCAGACCACATGGCTTCTTCCAGACTCTTGCCAAACCTTACTACCCAGTCTAAAATTAGACCTTGAGGAAGACTTAGGCACATTTCCCCTCATGATAGTAAGCCATTGGCTAAAACCAAAAATTGACAATCCAGACCCAGATAGTAGAAGAACAAAGGTTTGACTATATTCCAAATGCCTGATTTCAATCTTCATCACCTAGTCTTTTGGGATTCTCCATTCCCTGCTTGCACTCCCACTTGCAAGACTTTGCACAGTGGGAGATACTATAAATAAACAAACTATGAATATCTAATAGCTAAGCTATCATTGAAGTTCAACCCAATCTCTAGCTATCTATTTTTTTCTCTTTAATTATAGAAAGTAAGTTCTGCTGTGTCTTTACAGCTGGGCTTTACACAGGATTGACAATTCTTCCTCTATGGAACCCCGGGCCCAGGAGCAGGAATCAAACCCCAGCCCTAGACCCTAGACCCCCTTGGACTGCCAGGCCTGTGGACCAAAGGACTGCCTGCCTGCATATTTCTGGGATTGAGTCCCCACAAGCTGATACCGAGAATGTTGGCCCATGAAGTGAAACAGGACAAACCAAGGAAATTATTTCACCAAATAGAAGACTAACCACAATGCCTAATAGAGCTACTGAAGCGACAACTATTAGTTTCATGAATTTGAAGTCTACATCAGTGGCCAATCAAGAGCTGTCCTCAGAAAGAGGCACAGGTCTGCAGCCCAAACTCCATGACCACAACTCTAAAGCAAAATAATCAGGTATCCAAATTGAGATTCTTGACCAATGAAAGAACCCCCAGGCCAAGTGCCATTTTGCTGCCTTTGGACCCAAGCACCCAGTTCCCCTGGGCCTGCCTTCCCAATGCCCTGATAAACCCCCCCATGGAAAATGTTAAGTTTGGAGGGGGTGCTATATAGACCAAAGGACCCGCGCTTCAAACTTATTGCCATTTTTGAATAAAGGTTATGTTATTTTGGCTTATACAGCTACTGCCTTATTTTGTATTTTCCTTCTACCAAATTAGTACGAGATCTCATGGCCTCACTGCCCTACTGCCAGCAGTTTTCTGTCCTCCAGGTGTACTCTTTGGGCCCGTTCACTTCACTGATCACCCCTTGAAGCCCAAATACAAGGACTATACCCCAGAAAAGATACTTGAACTGTGATGGATCCAGGAAATTCATGCTTGCTTTTTCATTATCCCGGTCTGACTCTTTTATGGTTTGACAGGAAATCCTTTATGTAAGCTTTGATGAGCTTGGATTCTGGGCAAGCAATCTTGGCGTTAAACTTGTTGCTATCTGGTGATCACTTCCACATTTTTTTGCTTCCCATAGTCTTAGCTACAGACCATCTCTTTTGTCCCATTGTAGTCTTATTTCAGTTAAAAGCCAAAAACACAAAGTATAAAAAGATTGAGGGGAAAGCAACCATTGTCACACATAAGCATCATCCTTTATTAATTATTATCATTTTTCCATTATATACCAATCAGGGTACATTCAGCTAAAACCCCTCCAGTTCCGGAATCACACCTGGATTCCTATCACATGGTTTATGACATAACAGTGTCATCCAATCCAGATCTTTACCAAAAAGATCTTCATACTCTTAACCTATAAGATTGTTCCCTAATACATTTCAGAATCACCTGATTCCTTCTGTGGAAATGTATTGATTCAGCATGGAACTTCCTAAGCTCTCAGCGCCAAATCCCAGTGGAATCTACGTATTCCAGATCCAGGTCTTTACCTAAAAGATCTTCACACTTCTCAACCTATGAGAAGGTGCCCAAATCATTCCAGAATCACCTGACTCTTTACAGTGGAATGTCTTGTTTGGGATTGAAGCATTTCAAGCTTCCAGCACCAAAACCCTGTGGAATCACGTATTCCAGATCCAAGCTATTGGTGTTTCAACTGGGAACCAGCTGATCAATTCTAAATACCCAGGCATCATTTCCTGTATTTAGACAATTTCCTTCTGTTAATTAAACCTATCAATTAACTTAATTAACCTTTGCAGTTAATTAATTCACACCAAAGACCACGTGTCATTGTGAATTAATCAGACTAATTGCACGCCGTATAATCACTTTTATAAACTTATACACTGTATTATTACTAGTCCATATAGTAATAATCATACGTTATACAGCAGATAGCCTTAGATTCAATACTGGATCAAGTCAGCTATTATACGGTGTATAATGACTAACTCAAACCACCTTATTTGCAACTTGACTCAGCATACTTGTTAAGCTTGACATAAACTTATTGCTCAATTAAATGAGGTCAAGGTTTGAATCTCTATCAGGGTTTTCCTTCTTTTTTACCCTAAGTATTAATCAACCTCCATGGTTAATTGGTCAGTTTGAGACACCTAGTCTCAATATTCTGAATTTTTCAGAATATTCATTTTGGCCCATAATTAGTACAGCCTAATTGATTCCTGGGTATTATTGCTACACTGGAAAGTCTCTCCAAGGCCAATCCTATTGTTTTAAATTTCAACCTATGAAATTCATCACAATTCAACCTTTTTGTGAAACCCCAGCCCAACATGACTGTAGTACAGTCACATGAACTCAATCCTTTGGCTTGCATATAATCTGCTGTTAGATACAATCATCAAGGCCTGTGGATATTCTCAACACCAAAATTGTTTAGAAGAAAATTCAACTACCTTTCTGCATACAACCTGTCCATGGAACTACCTGTGACCCCAAAACCTATGCCCTTTTCTTGCCTGACCTCCCAGCCAACCATTCTACCAAGCTCTTTGGAATTTTGTACATCACCCTCACAGGGGTGATTGACACTATCATATCAGCTGCCAGCCCATGGTCTTGGGTGGGGAAGTCTGTTTCCTACCTTTTCAAGTTAGCTTTTCTCTTGTGGTGGTCCCTGCCTGCTAAAACACCG
>QTSX02001869.1:0-20138 GCA_014839935.2 Entomophthora muscae | reverse complement strand
GTATAGCTTTACCACAAAACAGTACATGGACAGTAGGATCACTTGCCACAAGCATGAGTGGGGCAAGTGAGTTGCGCAGGATCAGGAAACTGAACAATTGTATTTCTCAATTTGGAGCCAGTCTCATTTTGAAGGGCAAAAGAAAAAGAAAGAGATTTGTTCTCAAAATAACCCAACAAAGGCAAAATCAAAACATGGTGAATGGCAGCATTCACAACAGCTTAAATCTGAAATCATTTTGTTTAAATCTGAAGTATTTTTGGTTGTTGCCATAGCTTTTAAAACTACTGTAAACCTTAATGTTTTACATAATAAAAACTTCTCATTTTTTGATATGTTGTATTTTTAACTTTTCTCTTACATATTTTCTAATTTTTAAAATAAAATCTATATATAAATATAATACTTTTGCATATTTCTCTTAACTTTTAATTTTTTATTTAAAACTATAATAACTTAAAAACTATACAAGTATTTTTTAACTTTTAAATGCCAATATTAATCATCTAAGATTTAATTTTTATATATTATGCTTTTTAAGTTGTTTTGTTTGTTTTTTACATACATTGCTTTATTTTAAACCTTTTTACTTATTATTTTAGGACAAAAACACCTCTAAGTAGCCCAAAGGAACCAAGTGTCCTTTAAAGCCAACCAAACCCACCAAGAAGAAGCCTGTCTCATCAAAGAAGCCCAGTACAAAACCATCCCCAACGCCCTCACCAAAGCCCTCCCCTGAGAAGAGCCCTGCTCAATCTACTGGGGGAGAGGAATCTGATGGTTCCCTTACAGACCACAGTTTCTACAACTTGGCTTCTGACAAGGAGCCAACCAAGAAGCGGTGGCAAAGCAAAAAGACCCCACCCAAGGATAAGTCTCCTGCATATGAGGAGCACCATAATAAGCCCCCTTCTGCTTCCCCCACCAAACTCCCCTCTTCAAGCTCATCTGGGTATGATTCAAAGCCTCACCTGGATTGCTTCCCTGGCTTCTGCAATGCTCTGACTGGCCCATGGAACTCTCTGTTGGCCCACAACATCTGCAATGTTGATGGCAAATTTAAGGTTCCCTCTTCCTTGCCTAATTATTTTCCTAGTATGGGTGTAAAGTGTGGGCCAGTCATGGTGGCCAATGGTTATATTTTCTCTTGTAACAACGCCAACCGGGGCTTCAAGAGCCGCCATTACACCTGTGAGGACCGCTCCTGCCCAGTGTGGCTCAATACTGAGCGCTGGGACTTGGTCCAAACCATCAAGGGTGAACACACTTGTGTGATTCCAAATACCTCCATAGCCTGCCTCCTCAAGTGGTATCTTGTCCAGGTCATGCCCACCTCCAAAGACCTTTCCCCAATCTAGCTGGCTGTGCTTGCTTACAAATACCTCTCCCCAACCAACTTGAAGAGGGTGCCAACCCACAATCAGTTGGTCAAGTTTGTGAGTGATAGGCATCAAGCCTCCAATCTCCTGGCCAAGAGCGCCACTACAATTGAAGACCTGGTCCTCACAGATGCCCTCAAAAAAAAAGAGGATGATGGGATGTTCCTGCTCCATGATGATGGGCAGGAAGTGAAGGATAGGATTATAGCCTACGCCACAATCCAAAACCTGGAGCAGCTCAATACTGCTACCACTTGGCTGTGCAACAGCACATTTGTAACCTGCCCAACCATCTTTAAGCATTTTTAGTCCTGCATGGGCAGTTCAATGACCAGGTTATCCCTCTTGTGTTCTTTCTCCTTCCTGGTGCCAAGACTGAAGTCTAAACTAGAGCCTTCAAGATTGTCTAGGATGCTTTGAGCTCCCTTCCCATCAATCAGCTCCCCCTCCCACTCACGCCACAAGGGCAAATCCCTCCTCTGCTGAGAAGGATGAGTCAACCCTAGCTGCAGAGCACCTAGCTCATGCACGCTCACTTGGGCCAAAGGTTATCATAATGGACTTCAAGCAAGCTCAGTTCAGAGCCTTTGAGGCCACCTTCAATGGAGAAGTTCAGGGCTGCTTCTTCCATTTTAGGCAGGCCCTCATCAAGAATTTCAAGAGCAAGAAAGAGCTTTTTGAGAAGCATCTCAATGAATGTAAGGGGAAGTGCTTCCTTGCCTTGACTTGACTCAGTTTGCTGCCTTGGCTTTTGTGTGCCTGGAGCATACTTGGATTGGCTTTGAGGCCCTCCTGGAGGATGCTTACGTGAAGAAGCACTCCATCATCTTCAAGGGCTACCTTGATTACTTTGAGCGCCAATGGGTGGGCAAGAAAATGACTGCCCAGAGAGGAAAGAGAGGGGGTCACTGCCCCTTGGAATTGCCAGGGCGCCTGCTTCAAGGGATAGATGAAGACCACCTCTAGCCTTGAGGTTTGGCACAAGCACTTTAAGACCAAGTTTGGGACCAACCCCAAATACAACAAGTTCTTCTCTAAGCTGCAGGAGGAGTAAGCAAGAACTTTCTCCAAGTTTTGCAACCTGGCAAACTGGGTGGCCCTCAAGAAGGAAAAGTTCAAGGATAAGGACTACCAGGAAGACGTTCAGAAGGTGGTGAAGAAAAAGTATAAGGTGGTAGAGATTAAGAAGTACCTTGAGGATGTTGCCACTGCTCTTGCTGGTGGCTTTAATTAGCACAATAAACCTTGCTTTGCTTTGCCTGTATATTTTTTACTTTTAAACTTTTAATTTTTTAATTTATTTATATTTCACTAATCTTTTAAGGTATAAATAGTAAGTTTCAGATACAGTTTCAATGTGGTTTAGTAAGAAATATCTTATATTTTGTTAATTTATCTTTAAGGTATGAGATATTTTCAGTTATGCTTATATGAAGTATAATAAATTTAAATTAGAATTTTCTTATATTTTTTAGTTATTATGATATATATATAACTTTATTTTTGGTTCATTGAGATTTTAATTTTTATGGGAATAAAAAATAATTTTATAATAAAGACTTTAATTTACATAGTAAACTGAAAAATATTTGCTTATATCTCCTATTTCTTATTGCTTATGATAATTTTTTATTACATTTTTTAATTTTCTGGTGTCATTTTAGTATAAGAAAGTATTTTAAAAAAATTATATTAAAATATTCAGGTTAAAGTGTTTTTTTAATTAAAAAAGTGTCGACATCCAGGAAACAACATTAAATAAAACCGGGTTGTCACTTTACTATAGTGTCAACATTAAAAGTGTCAACATGGCCACTGTTGACATTATTGTCAACAGTGGCGCTGTTGTCATTGTTTCTATTACCAAGGTCATTGGAGTGTGAGTTTTTATTGTTTGCACTGTTATTACCATTGGGCTGAGGGAGGCTGGCACCTCCTGGGGGGTGAGAGTCTTTAGATCTTTCTCTTTTTCCAGTCTGTGCCTTGTGCAGTGCATTGTATGTTTGCTCTGCTTTCTATGCTTCACAGTACAGACTCTGGAGGTTTTTAACTTAGTAAAGATTAAAATGTTTCATTGTGTGAGATTTGAGAGCAACATAGTACATGAGATGTGTAGCTGGGTTGTCAAACATCATATCTGTGGGTGCTTGTAGTCACAACCCTTGTAGGCTCTTGTAAGTTCCTTAACTGTGCCAGTCTGCGTCAGATTCTTCACTTGGCGTATGATCATGAGGGCTATATATTTCATTACAAATCTTGCCAAGAAGTCACGTTTTAAATTATACCAGTCCTTCTGGTGTGATCCTTGTGTCACTTGTTGCACCAGGTTCCTGTGTTGTGGGTCAGGTGATGTAAGACCTCAGAATTTTCAACAACAGCTGCAGTTGTATCAAAGCCTTTTCTCAATTTTTAACAAAAAATTACTATTTCCCAAGGATACAAGAGATACAGCTAGGATTGAGACAATAGTTTTATTGATGAGCCTAAACAGGAGGAGATTGAATTGCTTGGAATAATAGAACTGTGAGGGTTTTTATACCAAATTCTATAAAAAGGAGATGGTAGAAGAATTATGTTTAAGCGAGATTAACTCATAATTTCAAATCAGAAAAATATCTTCAGAAGAAGAATTCTGAAAGCTGGAATTGAGGGGTTTTGGCTGACACTAATTTGGGCTGAAATGGTTCAGTATTTGCAGAAACATAGGCAACCAAAGATGGTAAAGGAGAACCAAACAAACAAACAGAAGTCTTGGAATAAATATCAAAAATAGAACATATCAGTTGACACTTAAATTCTCAGTCCTGACATTGCTCCCCACCCATTGTGGCTCATAATAGTCAAAGAAGGGGTGGAACTTAGCTTCATGGCTCAAGGCATAAGGGTCATTACAGAGAAGCTCAAATCCTTGGCTGACATGATCAGGCTTAATAAATGCAAGAGCAACAAACTTCTGGATCAGAAACTTGCATTTACCAGTTGTATCTTGTTGTGTGAGAGAGCTGAGGAGAGTCTTTTCCTTATGGCGTCTATTGATAGCTTATTGGTAATGAAAGGAACACCCTTGTACCTCGCCATTTAAGGTTTTTACAAAGGCATTGTATTGGGCTGTCTCATAATCCATGATAATTATTTTAGGGCCAAGGGCTCTATTGCGTTTCTTCTCTTCAGAAGCTAGGGGGACCCCATCTTTATCAGCATCATCAGGATTGGCCCTGGTTGATGGACCAGGATTCTTTCTAGTCTCAGTGGGAATAGATTTAAGGCCCTCCTGTAGAATCTTGGTTGCTCTTAGATAAATTTCCTCTGAGGCTTCAGGGAAAAAATATGCAAAGAAGAGGACTTTATTGTCAAGCTGAGCATGCACTAACCACAGCTGATAGAATAGCTTAGAACATGTTGCAAATTTCCCATCACAGAACCAAGTCTCAGTGGCACATAGTTGCTCTAGATTCTTATAGGTTGCATAGCATATGATCCTTTCTTTTCACCAGTTCCATCATTGTGAAGAAGGAACTGTTCATTGTATTGGGTCATCTGCAACTCAGGAGTAAGTACCAGGTTTTTTAGCTGGGTTACACTCTTTTCAATTGGGTTTAGCTCTTGGCGTTTATCACAGATATACTTAAAAAGTTGTTCACAGTCATGAAAAATTTAATATTCTCTTTGCTCAAGTTCTTGGTGGCCTTTACTGCCATGTGAGTTGCTTTAATGTCTTTTGATACTGGGACCATTTGGAATAGGTACCATTTGAGCAGCTTCTCAATCAAAGTGGTGAGAGGCATACAGGTATGTTCTCCCTTTTCCAAGGTAACTTTGTCCCAATCTTGGGTGTTTAGGCGTGCTGGGCAGCCTCTGTCTTCACATGTGTAATGTTTGCTCTTGCTTCCTTGCTTTTAATTATTACAGTTAAACACATAGCCATCACTGACCATACTTAGGCCACCTTTGACTGACATCAATGGAAAGTTTTTGGGAATCTCTTTGGTATCCTGAAGGAGCCCTTACCATTGCAAATATTGTGGGCTTTTAGTGCATCCCATGGCCAAGAAGGGGTGTGTTGAAAACCAGGAAAGTACTCATGTTGCTCATCATCTTTATGTTCACCAGGAGAGGGCTCAGGAGAGGACTTGAAGCTTGCCTTTCTTTTCTTCTTGTTGATGGGATCTTTATCTTCATCAGACTCATACCAGCTATGGGAGGTGAAACCATCATCAGAATCCTTCTCAGAAGCTGAAGGTGTGGGGTTTTTCTTTTTTGTTCATCTTTTTTAAACTGTTTGTAAGTACTTTTTTTGTAGAAAAAGAAGCCTTAGTCTTAACAGTGTCCTTGGCAGTTTTTATTGGGATTTTTCTTATTAGGCTGGGGTTTCTTTGATTTATCCTATAAAGAAAAACGGGTTAGAGAAATAACTGTGAGTAAAGTATAAAAAATGAAAGTAAAAGCTGAAAATATATCAAGTTGTGGAGAATTATTATATAGATTATGCAAAAAACTTCAATATTATTAAGATATGCAGTATTGAGGCTTTTTATTAAGAAAAAGTTGGGCAAAACTATATTTAAATGTATAATGTTGACATTTTAAGTGTTAAAATGTATTAAAATTTTGATTCTAGACAGTTGGCCTAAAATATTGTTTAAATTCTGACAGTCAACTTGTAGACAGTCAGCATTATTGAGGTAAATCATTATTTAAAAAACAGATAAATCTTAATTAAATTAAGACCAGGTTCAAAATCTAAACTGAAAATTTGCTGTTTGGTGTTTGGGCTACAATAAAGTTATATTCATATAACGTTTAAAAACTAAGTACTGCACGTTGTAATGAGTAGTTTTATTATTATGTGAAGTTTTGGGGTTCTAAGCTTACCATTCTGCAAGTTAAAAATTTTATGCTGTGTCTTTTGCTTATTAGATTAGTGAAGGTGACAACTTTGCCGGAGTTGGCCTTCTTTTATAGTGGAGCTGCTATCAAATCTTGTTTTATGTCATTGTGTTTGCTTAACTTATTTGCCTTGTCCCACTTTTGCTTTTGTGTCAGGTTTTCTTTGTGTCAACTTAAAACAACACTATATAAATCATATTTTTAACCTATACAATCTGGCTTTATCCAATGTTTAAGGGTTAACCAGAACATGTCCAGTGGTTTCAAAGATTTAGTAAACCACTAATATAATATACAACAAAGCTTGAAATTTTTATCCACTATATCTAAAAGGACTATGAAACAAAGGGCCAAATATAAATATAAATATAAATAACTTATTTAAGTGAAGATATTCTGGATTTTGTGTATTTTTATTAAGAAATATTATAAACTGTTAATTTATGTTGACATTATGTAGATTATTATTGAAGTTAGGCTTAAATTAAAATTATAATAATTTGGCATTTTTAATAGTAATTTCCTTCTTATTTTGTAATAATAATTAAGCCTATTTTTAGTTGCTGTCAACATTAGCTTTGTTTTCTCATTAATTATCAATTCTGACTATGAAATGCAATATAAATAATTGATTTATTTAGAACACGGCTAATAGGCTTTGGTCTAAGTGCCAAATTGAAGTTGAATGTCTGCATGCCAACAAACTGTATACATGCAGACAGTTTACATACCAACTGTTCCCATCAAAAATAATGCTACTGTAGATTCAGAACCTGTTGGGGAAATGTGGGATTGTCAAATTCTTTTGTGTATACTCACTAACTCACTGGAATATTTTTCATCCTTTTATATAAAAAAGTAAGTTGCTCTGGGATGAAAATTACTCTATTAAGTTAGTGAGTTTATGCAAAAGAATTAGACAATCCCACATTTTTACCTCTAGGCTCTGAATTTACAGTATAGTTCTCTGAATAGATTTTGGTAGATTCACTCCTGATATACACTATTTCCAAGTTGAGTCCTAAAAATAATCAATATTTTCAAAAAAAATGAGTTGCGTCATGTTTGAACTTATCACTTTTGTGACTGAACCTCATGTGTTCTCTGTTTGTACCATAATTTCCACACACTCATAATCAAACTTGATGTAGAATGCTTCTGAAAGTGACTGGTTTGTGTTTGTTTTGAATTCGAGTTACATGGTTTTGCTGTCTCATTCTGGAATTCAGTATTTGACTTTACTTTTTTTGTGTTATTGACTATTTATGGCCATAGATAAATGGAAGGTTTATTGAGTAAATTGACCTTCAACTGATTCCAGTTGAAATTTATTTTGTGGCTGAACCTTTGAGCTCTAAATTAACTAATAGATGTTATCTCAACAGGGTTGAAAACTGCTGTGGTACATGTTAAAAAACCAAAAAACATATATCTGTGAATACTAAGTTGATCTTAATGTTCAATGGTGTGTTTTAAAGCTACAGATCAGCTTTACTTTTTGAAAGAAAATAGAAGATCAAATGTTAGATTTTTAAATCATTATTTTGGCTTTACTAAACCTAATTGTAATCCTTCACTTATTTAGCTTTATATATTATTTTTGTTCACACTTGGAATATGCAGTTTTAATTTAAATTAAATATAATTAAAATTTTATTTTTAAGAAAGCATTTTAAAAAAAGTATTTAATTAAAATTATATTAAGTAATCACAGCCTAAAAATACAATAGATAGTTTGAACTGATTTATTAAATCCAACTTTAAATCTGTCCTGGGACAGAAAAACCTAGTTTTTTTATAAACGTGTACTTTAATATGTGTATCGGAAATAAGGTTTTAAAAAATCAAGAATCAGGAATAAAGCCGTCTTTGAACACTAATAAAAATCTTGTTCTTAAAAAAGTGTTGGCAAAATGTATACCAATTAAACACAAGTGCCCAATTTCCTTTGGGCGCTAGGTTTTTATTGGTATTATTTAAAGTAAGGCTTGGTTTACAATTTATATTTGGTGTGAGGATTAAAATGAAAGCTAACCTTTTGGATTATGTGGTCTAAAATTAACTAGAATACGCCAGGCATGAATTTTATTGGTCAAAGGTAGGCTTGGGCCATTGCCAGGATATTTTTAAGGACAATGTCCATAATATTGAGATGCATACAGGGGGTGTGGATATGCGACATCAGCTCTATGGCCTGTGCGTAGTGCTCAACTGCCTGCGGCGGGCACGGAGCGCAGGAACCCTTGGCTTCGTAGAAGCTGGCGGCAGCAGCAAAAGTGTACATCAGGAATGAGTGCTCAAGTGGTGATGTGGTTTGAATCAAATCTTCCAGAACAATTTGCAGGATCAATGACAGCGCGTAATCCGATTCGACAATGTAATGCGAGATGGAGTCTACCTGAGATCTGGTCAGAGGATGGGGGCGACAGGACAGGCAGGAGGCTAGCAAGGCTAGCAAGGCTTTCTTCATTCGACTTTGATCCAAGAGAGGGGGAAACAGTTCTTGCAGCGGCGACGACGGAGGCGACGAAGTGGAGTCATGGTTTAGGTAGTAGAAGGGGCTTGTGGGTAACAACGAGGTGCTTTGTGTATCCATGTCAGTGCTTGGTCCAAGTAACACCAAGATGAATTATATATACTGAAGAATCTATAGCCTCTCTGGTTTAAAATTAGATATTCTATTTTTAACCTTGAGTTTCAACTAAGATTTTATACTTTCAATCCAAGCAATAAAGGTTAAATCATAAGCTATACTATTCTACAGAAAAAACTTTATTTCAAATTGAAATTCACCAGTTTTAAAACCAAAAGTATTCCTTGTAGAATACATTGTCCATAATAATTATTTAAATAATAAGATCTATTTAAAACCCTTATCTTGCCCATTGAATTCTATTTTTAGCATGTCCAAACTAAATTTATCAATTCAGTTGAATAGCAGAGAAAATCATGTTGACAAATCATATCCAGAGACAGCTGCTTTCTCACTTCACTGCATCCAATAAAACACCAAATCTACTTTTAAATGGATGCTGTAGTGTTGAGTATCAATATTGGATCCTCAACCTGCAGCAGATCGCCAAACCATCAGCGGCAGGAACGCCTCTCGTGTGGAACTCAAGGCAAGAGAAGCTATAAAACTAGACCTAGAATCAAAACCAAGCTACCAAATGAATGATATTTGTAACAGGCACAACTCAGATCTCACTGATAAGCATGATAATTTATCCAATATAGTAGCTGATAGAAGGTGCTATAACACAATCAAAATCAGAGTGCTCAGCTGGTACCCACCTAATTTCCAACAAATTCTCAGATTTCACTTATTTTTGATGTGTAAATAAAATTATTTACATGAAAGTAAATGTTTAGCTTAAGTTTATTATCAGTACACATGTATAGTATTTCTGAAACTGATTTTATAATCCTTTACTACCTTAACTTTTCAGATCAATAATGAATAAATTAATTGAAATTTAATTGTTTTGAAAACAGCAGCATCAATAATTACAAGTTCTATGGGTTGACTGGTCCATTTCTATCCTGTACTTGTAAGAAAACAAGGCACTACCAGCTCTTTGTACAAAACTCTTATAGAGCAAGGGGCTTGATCCTATCAATAGATTCAGATTAACCTGGAGGCTCTAATAATAGCTCCCTTAATCCAAATATAACCTAAATTCAATGACCTTCACCTGATTGACTAATTTCAAATAGTTTTTGACAGAGACCTAGCCAAATTGAGTTCTGGAATATTCCATTCCAACATGCCATTGTCATACCACTGTGCTCTGGCAACAGCTCAGAGTATTTTAATTTAATAAGGAAAGCAGTTTCCAAGGATGAAACATATTATTTCAATTTAATCAAAGCACAGGATATAAAATTAAAATAGTTTTTAAGGTTAAAGCATGTGATATCATTCTGTGCAGGGCACAGGATGTAAATTCAAAGCAGTTTCAGTTATTGGATTTTATCTTTAACTACAATTTATTACAGCTTTATCCACCATTATCTCACAGTAATAGTTTTGATTAGGGATGCTCCAGCTCATCCCCGCCTAGATTCCAGCTCTGGGCTGCTACATCTGAAACTTCTCTATAATTTATTTGAATGTTAAATAAATCATTGGCCTGAGTGGCCCAGAGCCAGAAACTGGCTGCAGCTGCGCAGGCTTTGCCAAAGCATCCCAAGTTTTGATTAGACCACAAGTTGTTTTAGATAATTATAGTAAAATACTGATAAAAAATCATCAAATATCTATTTTAATCAAAAGAAATAGTTCACATACTTATGATGGGACACATCACTAAACAAGATATGACTGTGCTTAGCTGTATCACAGGACATGCAGTTTTGTTTTGTGGCTTTAGGAGCCAGTCACAAAATATGGCAGTTGCAATTGTGATCTGCTCCTAAAGCTAAAAAAGATCAGCATGGTTATTGATGAGGCTCAAAGGTCACAAAATAATTCTGAACTATAGTTAAAGTCACAAACAAGGTTGTGACAGGTGATGCAACATAAATTGACATATAGCTTGAAGAGTTCTCCATGTGGTGGGGAATAACCATCCAAACCCATAAAGAGTTAATGATTAACCACCACCAAAGCTTCAAATACTGTTTAGTAAAATTTCCAAAAGAAAACTTGATGCTTAACAAAATTATTAAGCCCAACCTAGGAGTCCCAGATAAATAGCCTGAGAAAGAATCAATTTAATGTCTTGCCCATAATGGTGCAAGGTTATAAACTAAAGCATGCAAAGCATTGGGATTCAAATTTAAAAGATATAAGAATGTAGGTACTGTCTGTAAGATGATCTTACAGAAACCTGCTAAAAACCTATATTGCATCACAAATTGAGTAATAGAGTTTAAAAACCCTAAGCAAAGAAGATAGAATAGGGTGTTCAATAGTGAAAAATTTGTAACTAAAGGAATATTGATATTAGGATATTCTCCATCTGTAAATTGATACATATAACTATTGAAAGATTCCTTAAGGGAAAAAATGGATACAACAAGCCTAAGGCTTGTTGTTTTACAAGTTCCATTTGGATTTAAGGAAAAAGCTAATCTACAAAAAATGAATTTAAAAAAAACAAAATTCTAAAAATTACAAATTTGAAGTTTAAAATTGTAAAAGTTGAAGGGGAAGAAATCACTTATAATTTTGGCTTAAAGCCTACTCTTCACAAGCTCTTTATTTATAGTTAATTTTCTTCAGTTAGAAATGATTGGCATGGGGGAACAATAGCCAAAGACAGGGGAAACTGGAGAAGTTGGGAAGAGCCTGGAGGAAAAGTAGGAGAAAGAAACCCAGTAAGATAGCAGATCAGCAATGTAAAAGCTGGAGGAGCGGCAACAACGTAAGCAGGGAGGGTTTTGAAAGGTAAGTGAATAAAAATATTCTAACTTTAAATTAGATGTATATAAGAGTTAAAGCGAGCAACAGATCAAACAACAACGACAACAATTTGAAAGCAAATGAAATAAAAAACAAAGTAATTGATTTAAAAATACTTAAATATTAAATTTTGATTTAAATTTTCAATATTAAAATAATGAAGAATCTAATCCAAGCAAAAATAATAAATATTAAAATTTCAAAGAGCCTGCCCTTTGGGGAAGGGCATGACATTACCCCCTCCAGATCCAAGCTCAGGATGTGCTTGGATATAAGACTTGATGACCTCGGGACAGTTTTCAATATTGGACAATGGCTCCCAAGAGCTCTCCTCAACAGAATATCCCTTCCAAAGAACCAAGTATTGGAGTTTACCATAGTGGTAATGTTGGTTGATAATGGAGTCAACTTCATATTCAGGGGTCCCTTGAACCATGTGAGGAGGAGGTGCTTTGTTGTTCTGATGAGAAGGAGGAGAATAAGTCTGGAGTTTGAGGAGAGACACGTGGAAGACGTCATGAATGCAATATCCTGGAGGAAGCCGGATACAATATGCAACCTTCCAAACCTTTTCTGTTACAAGGAAAGGCCCTATGAACCGTGGGCCAAGTTTACGGGAAGGCCATCTGATAGGAAGATTCTTTGTATTTAGATATACAAGGTTGTTGAACTGAATGCCCTTTCCCTCCTGACAATGACGGTTGGCCTGGACCTTGTAAACCTCAATAGCCTTAGAGAGATTCTCTTTTAAGGAATTCTGGATGAGTTCTATCTGGACAAGAAACTCCTTGGCTAACGGGGAACAGACAGAAGAGGTGACAGAAGGAACAAAGGCAGGAGTGTAGCCTAAATTTGCCATGAACGGAGTCATCTTGGTAGAGGAATGGGGAGTAGCATTGTAGGAATACTGGGCCAAAGGTAGGTGAGAAGCCCAATTGTCTTGTTGTTTGTTGGAAAAACAGCAAAGGAAACATTCTAGTGTCTGATTGGTACGTTTGGTTTGCTCATCAGAATGGGGATGATAAGAGGTGCTAAGGGAAAGGTGAACACCTAGCTGAGTAATAAACTCCTTCCAGAACAGGGAAAGGAATTGTGGTCCACAGTCGGAGACAATATCTATTGGAGTACCATGGTGGATGAAGATGTTCTTGATAAAGAGGGGAGCAGTATGCTTTGCAGTAATGTTAGAATGGCAGGGAGCAAAAAAAGCCTGCTTTGAGAACCTGTCTACAATGACCAGTATGGCATCAAAACCTTTGGACTGAGGAAGCTGGACAATATAATCCATAGAGACAGACTGCCAAGGACCTTCAGGGACTGGGAGGGGACATAGAAGACCCACAGGTTTCTGGGTGGAGTGTTTGCTTCTCTGGAAAACTAGGCAACTAATGACGTATGACTTGACAAAGATGGACATCTTTGGCCACCAGAAGTGATCACAGAGTTTAGAAAGTGTTTTCTTGTATCCAGAGTGGCCTGCAGCAAGGGAGTCATGGAATGTGATGGTTAGAAGCTGTTGAAGGTCCGGAGAAGGAACTACCAAAAGTTTGTTGAAGTATAACACACCATCTGGCAGGGAGAAGGAAGGATTTGTGACTGCCTTATTGTTTGTAAGAGAGCCAATGATCTATGACAAGGTTTTATCAGAAAGCTGAGATTCATGGATTTCTTCAGTATATTGGGGGTTGTAGTACTGATAACATTAAGTTTCAGAAAGCTCTCAGGTGGAAGGACCATCTTGGTGTTAAGGAGTTTGTAGTCTTTGTCAACATTGGTTAATGAGGATGACAACTAAGCGCGTCAGGTAGGGTATTAAGTACACCTTTCTTGTACACAATCTTGAAGCAGAAATTTGACAGCTCCAGTACCCATCTAGTATGTCTCTGGGAGATGCAACACAACTCGGTAAACAAAGCAAGTTCTTATGGTCCGTGTAAATGAGGAAAGGCTCATCAAGTCCCTCAAGATAGTGACGCCAATGCTTGAGTGTTTTGATGATGACAAGAAGTGCCTTGTCGTGTACAGGGTAGTTTTGTTCAGCTGGAAGGTGTTTTTGAGAGAATTATGCAACAGGGTTTTGCATCCCATCACCCCCAAGCTGAAGGAGAACACCGCCAACAGCATAGTTGCTGGCATCAGTCTCAACCAAGAAGGGTTTGGAGGGATCAGGCATCAAGAGGACGGGAGTTGAGACAAAGACGGCCTTTGTAGCCTCAAACGTGAGCTGGGCCTCAGGTGTCCAGACAAAGGGAACAGAAGGAGAAGTGAGGGTAGTGAGTGGCAAAACTAGAGAAGACAATTTTTTCACAAACTTACAGCAATAGTTTGCCAATCCAAGGAAGCCACAAAGTTATGAGCAAGTCTTGGGAACAGGCCAGCTTCAGATAGCATCCACCTTGCTAGGGGAGACAGCAAAACCGTTTTGAGTGATGACATAGCCAAGGAAATCAACCTCAGTGCAGAAGAATGAGCACTTAGAGAATTTTACAAACAGGTTGTAGTCTCAAAGTCTCTGGAGTACTTGGCGGACGTGGGCAACATGGTTGTCAATGGAAGAGGAGTATATGAGGATATCATTGAGATAGACAACAACAAACTCGTTAAGGAAGGGCAGAAGTGCCTCATTTATTAAGGCCTGGAAGGTTGACAGAGCGTTACATAATCCAAAAGGCATTACATTGTACTTGTATAACCCAAATGGGGTATGGAACACGGTCTTCCATCTGTGGCCAGGAGAGATTCTGATCTGGTTGAAAGCGCTTCGGAGATCAATCTTGGTGTATATGGAACTACCAGCAATGCAATCTGTCAAAGCCTCAGCAGAAGGAATAGGGCATCTATCCTTGATTGTGATCTTATTGAGGGCTCTATAGTCCACACAAGGGCGCTTGGAGCCATCAGATTTACTGACAAAGAAGATGGGGAAAGAACATGGAGAAGTAGATTGAGAGATGAAACCCTTGGAGAGTTCCTCATTGATGTAGCTCTTTAGTAGAGTGTTGTCAGAGTCAGAGAGTTGAATAAGCCTTCCCCAGGAGGAGTTGTGCCTGGATTAAGGTTTATCTGAATATTGTAGGGCCTATGAGGAGGTAGCAGGCTACATTCCTCCTCACTAAAACAATCCTTGAAGTCAGAGTAACAATAAGGTAATCCATCTTTGTCCTTGGCAGAAAGAGTATCCAGGATGGTACTAGAGATAGCAGTCAGATTTGGTTTGGAGGAAGTTGAGCCAAGAGTACCAGGTACAAGTGATAAAAATTTGACAACATCATTGCATGTAAATGATATCTTGTTGTTTGGGTGATCAAAGTTAAGCAAAGACTCTCTCAACCACGGGAATCCAAGGATAAATGGAAAGGATAAGTTGGGGGAAGAGTTACACGTGATGCAGAATGGAGAGCCCTTCAAGTCAATGGTGACAGGTTGGAGGATAGGTGTGACACCAATGAGAGTGCTGTTTCCCACCTTAACTTCAAGAGATCTAAAGGCGGGGAGTCCAAGTAGTTTAGCAAGTTTATCCTCAATGAAGTTGGCATCAGCGCCAGTATCAAGAAGAGCAAGCACTTTGATCTTTTCCAAGGGTCCATAAATGGTCACTAGGACAGTAGGTGACTTGGAAGTATTGTTAAGGGACAGCAAAGTGAGGGTGGAGGTCTTGTTGACAAAGGGGGGACGTTTGGAGAGAGGACAGGCTGGTAGAAGATGATCCTTTGATCCACAGTAAGAGCAGAGGTTGTTGTTCCTTCTTCTAAGGACTTCCTTGGCAGTAAGGCAAAACCTCCCCCAGACTTTGGCTTGGTGCCAGGTGGAGGAGTTGAAGAGAGTGAGGCCTTGTCTGGAATAAACAACCAGGCTGTAGGGGATAGGTTAGAAGGAGAGTGTGTTTTCAAAGAAAGGTATTTCCAATTCCACTTAACCACTTCTCTGATAAGAGGTTCTAGTTTGTCAGGGGGATTGTGGTAGACCAAAAATTCCTGGAGCAATCTGTTAAGACCTATCTTGTAGAAGCTGCAAGCCTCAGAGTTGGAGGCTTGTAGTCTTGACTGGAGGGAGTGAAACTTCCAGTTGTATTTGCCAAGTGGAAGAGAACCTTGTGTGAGACCTGAAAACCGAGAAGCAGAGGGAGTGGACAACTCCTTGTCTTCTCCATAGAAAGATAAGAGTAAACTGACAAAGAGATCATAATTCTAGAGAATGCCCAGGTTGTGTATTGAATGAGAGCTAAACCAATCTCTGTAGTGACCAGTGAGCTTCTCTGCAAGATAGAGGACCTTCTGGGAGTCGGTGGAGAACTCAGACCTGTAAGCAGTAAAGTGGGCCTGTGCAAAGCTAAAGTGTTAAAAATACTAGGGGGTGGTGAACTATGGGCTAAGGTATTGAGAACTACTGTTTGGTTGGTGTAGGTAGTGGGGGTATGATCTTTCTTATTACAAAAAACCTTATCATATAACCAACCAAGTAAGAAAACTACTAGAGATAACAAAGTTACAATAATAATAGAGAGAAACAAAGCTAAAAAGATAATAGAAGAGATGGAAAAAGTGTTGCCTGGGTCAATCCCATGAGAAGCCCAAATGATGTAAGGTCTTGCCCATAATGGTGCAAGGTTATAAACTAAAGCATGTAAAGCATTGGGATTCAAATTTAAAAGATATAAGAATGTAGGTACTGTCTGTAAGATGATCTTACAGAAACCTGCTAAAAACCCATATTGTGTCACAAATGGAGTAATAGAGTTTAAAACCCCTAAGCAAAGAAGATAGAATAAGGTGTTCAATAGTGAACAACTTGTAACTAAAGGAATATTGATAATAGATATTCTCCATCTGCAAATTGATACATATAACTATTGAAAGATTCCTTAAGGAGAAAAAATGGATACAAAAAGCCTAAGGCTTGTTGTTTTACAAGTTCCATTTGGATTTAAGGAAAAAGCTAAACTAAAAAAATGAATTTTAAAAAAATTCTAAAAATTACAAATTTGAAGTTTAAAATTGTAAAAGGTGAAGGGGAAGAAATCACTTAGAATTTTGGCTTAAAGCCTACTCTTTACAAGCTCTTTATTTATAGTTAATTTTCTTCAGTTAGAAATGATTGACATGGGGGAACAACAGCCAAAGACAGGAGAAACTGGAGAAGTTGGGAAGAGCCTGGAGGAAAAGTAGGAGAAAGAAACCCAGTAAGATAGCAGATCAGCAACGTAAAAGCTAGAGGAGCGGTGACAACATAAGTGGGGAGGGTTTTGAAAGGTAAGTGAGTAAAAATATTCTAACTTTAAATTAGATATATATAAGAGTTAAAGTGAGCAACAGAGCAAACAACAACAACAACGACAACAATTTGAAAGAAAATGAAATAAAAAACAAGGTAATTGATTTAAAAATACTTAAATATTAACTTTTGATTTAAAATTTCAATATTAAAATAATGAAGAATCTAATCTGAGCAAAAATAATAAATATTAAAATTTCAAAGAGCCTGCCCTTTGAGGCAGGGCATGACAATCAAAGTGTCTTCAGCACAGAACTCTGGACATTGAGAAGTCACAACTGTCTCAGATTTAGATTCTGCATGAAAGAAACCAAGATATGAAGGAATTGGGGTAACATTAGGTGGTACCAGCAACAATGAACCCAAGGTAGGGCCCCATCTTCCAGTGGTAATCTGACTCAAGATCAATTTATACAGAATGTAGTGGAGTAGATCAACTACTGGATGCTTTTAAAATAAAGTTAGACCAGGAGATAATTTGATTTATTGAGTAGTTTAGGGAGAACTCAACTCTTAAAGCTGAACAGTGAAAAATTTTCAATATGTACCAAATTTAACAACTAAGCAATACCATCTGGATACATGGCTTCTATTCCATTCCCATGTTTCTAAAGCATGCCTTGTCCAGCTTGCAAAAAATCTTTGAGTGATTAGTTTCTGTCAAACATTCTGATAAACAAGGTTGTATCATGTGACTATCAGATTATGTTGCAACTGAACCAACAAGAATTCAGTATTTGGAATTGGGGAAGACAACAGTCCAATAGAAAGGACATAATAATAATAGTAAGGTATTGTTTATTGTAGAGTATTGTGATTAATATAACATATGGGGAAAGCCACAAGGCCACAAGGGGATGGCATAGTGGGAAGTTCCATGTAAGGTTTGAAGCTGAGGAATAACTCATGTGGGATCAGCAAGTCAAATTGGTAGTGCTCCTAATTAGGATGAAGTACCTGCCATTTGATATTGCCATTAGATTAATTCATAATGTTAGATACGTCAAGGGGCGGCTCATTGAGCGCCCCTGTGTATTGTAAGATACGTTAGCAGGCAAGTCTGGAAACTTGGTTGCAACACCCCCTCTTGCCCCCTGCTTGCCGTCAGACACCAAGACCAGAGTCTGCAGAAGGTCTGGGAAGGTCCACACAAACAACCTTTGCGTGGGGATCGCGCGGCAGGGGCTCAAGTGATTATGGTGAAGCTTCTTGGTATTCCCCTGGACATCTTTGAGTTGATAGGTATGCTTGTCATAGACAGCAGCTATCTTGAAGGGCCCTAGGTGATTGGGTTCCAACTTGGCAGAATTGGGGTTGAGGGTGTAGAAGGGGTCACCTACAGAGTACCTGGCTTTGAGGTGCTTTGTCCCTCTTTCAATTTGCTTGTGTTTAACTTCCCGGGCTTTGGCACGCCATTGGTCTAGGGATGGAGTTGTTACTAGGGGAGGCTTGTTGGGAACCTTGGAGCGTAGTTTTCCTTGTTCAACCCCTGTCAGACTGTTGGGTGTCCCAAAGACCAGGGTGCTAGGGATGAACCCAATGCCCCTGTTGATTCTTGCTTGCAGGATAAGTAGAGCAGTGGACAGGTGTTCAGTCCATGTGGTGTTAGTGTAAGAGAGGGGGTCTAGACTAACAAAGCCTGGCTCCCATCCTGGCGGGACCAACCACCAGGATGCCATCCAGTGCAAGACTGGGATAGCCACTTGAAGGGGCCTCCCAAAGGAGCCCAGATGTGAAAGGGGAGGGAAGTATGCATTCAAAGCCATGACCAAGGCTCCAGTAAGTAACCACAGAGAGCAATCCCAAGTGGGAGGGACCTTTGCATCTGACTCAGGGATTTGGTGCAAGGTAGGTAGGAGGGAAGCTGAAACTGCTGCAAGGGAAGGATTGTCTAAATCAGAAGAAGGAGTTTCAATAGTGCCAGATTCTAAAGGGGGCAACAATCCTTCAAAATAAGGAGACAACCAAGGGAACAAACCATAGGATACTGAGTTGGTGGGAACCTGGGTGAGATGTCCAATTACATTTACAAAAAAACCAGGAATGTACTCAGAAGATCAGGAAATCAAGGAAAGTTTACTGCAAAAGACAGGGTTGGAGGACCAGAACAACAGAGAAATAGGCACCAGTATCCACATAGCCATCTTGTACCAAGGAGACAACATGATTTCAGCGGGGTACCCTTTTTTGCTAAAATTCCGGGTGGACGGACCAAGTGCACAGATAAATAGTAGGGAATGGTCTGAATTAATATTTTTGGAACAACCCCCAACAAAAAACAACGGGCAGGCGGGCCAGGGAAAGCAGGAGGCAGGGACGACAACAGGAATTGAGACAATTTCCTATATTATTTAACAAACTTCAAAAACTATAAAAGGATTTGCAAAGTCAGGAGTTTATTCAACAATTGGAATTGGTAAGCAAGGGACCTGACGGCCCATGCTTCCATTTTATGCAAAAGGGGGGTGATAAGACAGGGGGTTATGAAAGGGGCTATTGGAGTGCAATCTAAAGGAGAGCCTATTAAAAACTACTGGCCAATCTTAACTTGGTTTGAGACCAAGAAAAATAGGGGCCGTAGGCCCAGATGTAAACTCAGTCCCTCAATTGGCTAGAAGCCTTCTGAGGACTCAGGGTGCACATTTCCCCTAATGCCTTCCTCTGATGTCTCCACCAGAGAGCTCTGGAACCCAATTATTTTGGGCCAAGGGACTTCCGGGCCGGAGGAATTGGCAGCCTGGGACACCACAGATTATGGGATTTGATACCCAATTTCCCCGGGCTGCAGGTTAGGCTTTGCAGGCTCCATGCGGCCCGCATTTTTCAGTTGGTCTGCTAGTTGTTTCAGGACCAGGCAACACCAGGACAACAAACAATCTAGCTGAATTAATGTCTCCTTTGCAGTTGGAGGGGGCCCCAAAGGAGAAATGGGAACTTCAGCCAGGAAAGCCAGCATAAAGCGTTCATCTACTGTGTGAGCCAAGTCCTCCAGGTTTTGGAGGGGTTTTGTCTGCACGCAGGCCACTTTTTTTGATGGTCTGGGAAATACATCCCAATCCAGGGCCAAAGGTGGGCCACAGAACTTTACAGTTTGGGGTTCTTGTGTAAGCTTGGCAATCAATTGAACCAGTGAGCCATTTAACCGTTCCACACATCTATTGGCTTGAGGATGGTAGGGAGTTGTAACTATACGT
>QTSX02001868.1:0-20257 GCA_014839935.2 Entomophthora muscae | reverse complement strand
GGCAACCTCCAGAATTAACTCATATAGAATGGAACATCTTCCATGTTGACAATTCTCAAAAATATTTTTCTTATTTTCAATATTAAAGATTATTTTTTTCTTTATTAAATAATTGACACTGATAATAGAAGCAATGTTTGATTTTTATTTTGAGCTTTTAATTGAAATTATAAAAGATAAAGCAAAAACATATTTTGAAATTGTTGACATGGAGGGTGTTCCATTCTGTATGAGTTAATTCTGGAGGTTGCCTTGTTATTATGATAAAAAAAGATGCATGAACCTTTGGTTTCAGCAAATCTACAATTTTATTTTAGTAATTTTTTATCTCCACTCTAGTCCAATAGACACCAAGGCTTCCACCCTTCTTAGTGACCATCCTGTGGACCCATTGCTGTCAGGGACCCATTTTAAGGGGAACAAGCCCCCAATTTGGTGAGCCAAGGCCCCAAAATAAAGCCCTGTAATGGCTGAACTAATGGGCACAGTGACCATGAATGAGATGGGCTCCAATGCCCTACAAGCAAACCTTCTCATCAGGGGAGCTAAAACGACCCAGAATGTATTATCCAAGCATATACATCAAAAGATAGAATGATGTGTTGTGTTCCCCAGCAAGGGTTTGGAGGTGAAGGAGTAGAATGGTGGCCATAGTGGAACTTTCTTCACCAATGATCAGAGGGATACTTAAACTATACATTAGCCAAAGACTTCTTCTGATGGACATTGTGTGGTGCAGAGTTTCGCTAGTTAACGTGGGAGTAGGATTCTCAAGACCTTTTACAGTTGTAAACAGGGAGACTAGAAACCATAGCAGAAAATAAATTCCCTTCATGGCTTCAAATGGAGTTACTAAGAAATAGACTTGGCAAGATAGAATAGGAAATATTCTTTATTGTTGAAACACTTGGAATGAATAAGTAAAGGGCATTTAAATAGCCTTGAAACAAGTCGAATATTGGAGAGGAGTTTAGGAAATGAAGACACTTACATGAGTAAATCATCTTTAAAGGTACCTGTTTCAAGTGGAGTATGAATAATTGCTTAATAATTTCCAAACTGAGGTGGTGAAGGAGGAAAAAAAAGATCTCACAATGATAAGGCTAATTAAGCAGTACATAGCCAGAAGATCAAGTATCTTAAAGTACAGAGCTTGGTTTAAAACCATACAGAGCGGGTCACAGATTGTCTGACCAGCCTCATACACGCCAATCAGCTAAAAGAGAGCGGTATGTGACGCTCTCCAGCCTGATTATTAACATTTTTGAGTTCAAAAGGTATTTTGGAAGTAAAAAACCAATTGAATTAAACAATAATAAAAAGATTATTTAAAGATTATCAGCTGATTTGAAGCTAATAGTACATTCTTCCTTAGCGTCCTGGGTAGAATCTTGTTCTGAAAGGATTTCCAAAGCCAAATATTGTTATCGATTCTGTTGTTTTGTGTCTTTGACTGGGTTCTTCTGATAATTTGTTCATCATTAAAATGGAGTCAGGAAAGGGATTCCTGACAATTGCCTGCACTATACTGTCCCCCTAGAGTATTCTCGAACCTGTTCATTTCACTAAATATCCTCTGAGCCCCACATACTCCAAGTTTAACTTAGAGAACATAATTATTGCAGCCACTGGCAAGAACTAGAGTTATCAAAACTAATGGCTGCAAAGGAAAGGGTATGTGAGGCCACCTAATAGTTTTCTGGGGACAAATGCAATTAGAATCCTGCTTATCTTGTCCCAATGACTCCAAATCTGACCCCTTAGCCCAACCAAACATTGGAACCCATCAACACAACATCCACCAAGCGGTTTAGAGTGCTCTAAATTACTCTAACAGCCTTGGTGAAGTCAATGGTGCCAAAAATCTGGTCCCTGGTCCATTCTCAGGTGATCTCTATTTTATGTTATCAAGTTGGCACCCATCCTAAGGTGGGCATTACCCTCTGGCCTTGCAGCTCCCTCACCTGAGTCACCCAATGCCTCTACCTATGCCTAGCCTCCTGACAGTAATCACTTCAATGCTAAACCTATTTTTCTGAGGAACCAAAATCTGCAAATATGCCATAATTGTCATAAGTTTAAAATATACTTTAAATATTAAAATTCATAAAAATATATAATATTTTTGGACTTTTGTTCTCATAAAAACAGTGTCAGGGTTAAAGTGGCTATCATTTTATGCAAGAAATTATTTGTGTAATGATCTATGGTGTGATGAGAAAAAGTCTTTTGAGGGTAAACTTTTCCAGGCTTCAAATCATGGTCAGTTAAGCTTTATGCTCTTGGATATTTACATCTAAAAGGTTTATTGTTATCTAATGGGATAAACTATCATCATCATTTGCTGGGGAAGAGTATTTTGAACGCCGCCCTTTACCATGTTTTGGTTTTGCCTTTGATGGGTTATTTTGAGGAAAAATCTCTCTCTTTTGCTTTTTCCCCTCAAAATGAGGTTGTATTCAAACTGGAAAATGCAGTTGTTTGGTTTCCTGATTCTTTGTGTCTCCAAGTACTTTGGCGCATCTCTCTAGCCACAACTAGTAGAGGTTATTCATTCAGGGACACAAGGTAATTATATAGTCTTCCCTGCCATCTAACCAAGACTTAGTACATATACAATCCTAATGTTATGATTCCCTGTCTTGTGTCTGTGCCGCGCCTCAGAACACAACAAAAATGGTGCTCACTACAGAGGCTGTAAGCCCCTTGGTTATCACTTTTGCAACCACATTTTCAGGCCCTTTGCCTTCTCCTATACAAGAGCCAGCTTCACCTGAAATCACCTGTCCTCCTATTGAGGAAGACATCACATAACCACCTATTGTCCCTACTATACTGAATCTTGGTAATGGCCCCTGTCAAGTGGCCTACCCTTGGGTACCCCTGACTTGAAACAAGTCATGGCAGTAGCCCTTGGGATAGCCCGTGAAAGAGCCATCTTGTATCTCCAATTACAGTTCAGTCAAGCATAATACTACAAATTGATTGTGGCTCTGAAATTTCCATAGAATCTTCTCTCAACAGCTGGCTCTGCTGAGCATTTATTATCATTCTTTGTATAACCTGCCTTAGATCACCATCAAATAATGTTAGGGCTCCATATTCAGAAGATTTTGTCCCTACAAGCAGCTGTCACATATCATTGGGATCAGTTTGCTGCGTAACAGCAGTGGATTCACTCCCTTTTTCCCTTAGTATCTGATAATCAATGCAACTCTGTTACCTCCCAGGCTTGCTTGGCTACTTCCATAGAGCAAATGTGTAAGTAATCCCCAAGTACGTCAAGGTGCATCTACATGAGTTCCACCAGTTGGAACAGCCCTGGCAAACCCAAGTAGACTCTACCTTGAATGCTTATCTGACCAATTTTAAAAAAAAATTGTACAGCAGCTTAATTCATTCAGTGCCTACTTCTTTGATCAACTACAACAAGTGGTGGACCTTGTTACTAGAGGCATTCACAAGCACATTGAAGAGCTTGATCAAGAAAGTGTAGCAACCGCTGCTGCCATTGCCAAACTTCAAAATCAACTAGATGAGTTGTCCACGCCCAAGCCAGATGTTCCTCCTTCTCCTCCATCATACAATTTGATAAATAGAGAATAGAAACTATGGGATGACATTTGAGAGCTGCAAGCCTCTACCCACAGTCAAGAGCGCCCTACTAAAGCACCTCAGCCAGATCCTCAGGCGGTTGCTTTAACAACTTAAGTTGCTGAGCTGCAGCAGGAGGTTGCTGCCCTACGCAAAATGATGACAACTACTGCTAGTCCAACTGGGGTTATTGACAAAGATGGTTGCTGTCCTGGCCTGTCAGGAGCCCCCCAAATTCACTATGCTAGAGAGCTGATTGCTCTAGCCAATGAGGTGTACCACTTGAAATGAGACCACTCTAACCTTGACAATGACATGCGAGAAATGAGTGAGTTAATTGATTCAGTGAATGAAAGGTTCACCCCTTGCCTTTTGGTGGGTCCGTCTCTTACATTCCAACTGGCTGAACTGTCCTTGGTAGTAACAGCACAGGGTCAGCGCCGGGATGTTACCAAGCAACAGACCACCTTAACTAATAATACAGATGCCTGCACTGCTGAGACCCTGACTACTCTTGAAGAGAGTGTTTGTCAGCTGTGGGCCAGACAGCCCCCCTCAAAATCTAAAAAAGAATTCTCCCTGTGCTTAAATGTGCTTGATAGCAACAATGGTGGTCCAACTCCCAAAGCGCATTTCAAATCCACCCCTAGTCAAGTCTTTGAACCCAAAACATCTATCATTTCAGCTTTCTTAACTATCTACAAAACTTCCATGAGAAGAGCATCAGATGAGGTTAAGAAGGAACACATTCTAGCCTGCCTGCATCCAACCTGTTGAGAAGTGGTGCCAGAGCTGCCCACCATTGAGACTTGGGAAGAAATGAAATAGCTTTTGATTGATGAGTTTTGTGGTGACCTTAGTCTGGAATTGAAGAAGGACGCCTTCATTCACATTGCTTTCAAACCTAATAAGACTCTGACTGAATTTGCAGATATACTACATGGAAGGACATAAATCAATAACTAGCAGACAGCTGACAGCACATGAAGAATAAATGACTTGCGCTCAAGCCCTCAAGGTTAATCAGCTTCTGTTTCTCCACTTTAAGGCTGACAAGGCCATACTTTCTTCAATTAAGAGAATAAATACACTGTTGCAGAATATGCACCTTACCTATTCTGGGGAGGTTGTGCGGGAGAATTAAGCTGCCTCTAATTATGGTTTGTCTTCCTGTGGCCCTTTTATCCTCAATATGAACTCCCAAAATCCTCCTAGACGCCAAGATTGCCATAACTGTGGCCAGATAGGCCACCACTCTTGAGTCTGCACCAATTTATGGATTGAAGGAGCTGATACCAAGGAACAGGCGGGGAAAAGAGCAGTTAACCTAGAGGCAGAGACGCTCTTGGTTGACAATTCTTCCCCTGTCTCCTTCAATCCCCCTCCATAGCTAACTCTGAGCCTGTTGATACTGAGGATCCTCTCATTCTGCTGCTGTTCCACAATATCTCTGATGACTCTGACATGGATGATTTCTTTGTTGATGATCCTGACGCCTATGGGTATTCAGTTCTTGCTGCTCCCAAAACTATTGCAGTCCCTTATAAGTTATGCTCTGGGAAAACTAAAACAACTTTCAAGCCTTTGTCTGAAGCCAAAGAGGTTGTATCTTGTCCATACCTTAATCAAGCTAAGAAGTCTCCTGTGCTTGTAGAGTTATCCAAAGAAGCTTCTAAAGCTGACTCTGTATTCAAGAATTTTTCAGTCTTGCTTCCTCTCCAGAATGTCTATAATGAGTTTCCAGGCTTGAGATACATGATCAAAAAGTGGGGGGAAAGCTAGCAGAAGCCCAGGACATCCTGGCCGTCCTCCTTTCTTTGGTTGCACTATCACTTGTGTGGAAATATCCATCCAAAAGGTGAAAATCAAGGCCATATTGGACATTGGATATCCTGTTAATGTTGTCTCCTTGAAACTTGACAAGAAGCTCAAACTTGCCCCCAACCTTAACTACCACCAGTTGTATGGTACAGCTGGGCTACCCATGACTTGTGCTATAGGGGCTTATTCTGCTCTTCTCATGCAGTTTGGCAAGCTACTCTTGGCTGTGCCTGCTGTTGTCTTGGAGAATGAGAGTTACGGCCTCCTAGTTGGTACTCAATTCCTTGGGGAATACAATGGAATCATCAACTTGAAGGATAGTTACCTCTCCATCCTAGGGTATGAAGTCCCTTTGATCTTTGAGGAGCCTTTTAAAGTTCCTGGAAAGCGCCTCAAGATGTGTGCCTTAGAATACCCCACTGGTGTCTTCACTCTAAAATACCATACCCACTCATCCAACATAAAGTGCCCTCCTATGGCTTGTCCTGCATCTGATAAGATTCCTCTCCTGGCCACCTCTGCTTTGACCATCTCCGCCTGGATCCCAAGCTATCTTAGACTCTCAGAGATCATATGAGTTACTTAATGTATGTCCTGGTGTTGTACTCTCCTCCCTTACTAGGCTGCAATAAACTCTATCACTGCCCAGGAATCTTGGATGTCTCTCATAAAGACCCTGTTCAATTGCTGGTAGCCAACTTGATGGCTCTCCCCATATATGTGTCCAGAGGCCAGATTGTTGGTTATGGCAAGTTGTTGAATGCTCCTGACGTGCTATCCCTACATCCCTTTGGTATGTTCCAGGATTTTAATTTACCTGAAGACAAGCCCCAAGTACTATCATTGTTCACTGCTCAAGACTGTCCACAGCTATCCCCAGTTCAACAGAAAAAGGTGCTTGTCCTGCTGGATCAGTTTTCAAATATCTTTGCTAAAGACAACACTGATTATGGCCTAGCCAAAGGCGTTATTCAACAGATTGATACTGGTGATGCTCCTCCCTTCCAAGCCAAACCTTATTGTTGTAGTCAAGTAGAGAACACTCAGGTTCTAAAGAGCTCAAAAACTGTTAGACGCTTGGCTACTGGCTTCTTCCCAAAGTCCATGGGCCTCCCCTTTGCTCATACTGAAGAAGAAGGATGGAGGTCATTGTATTGTGATGGACTACCAACACTTGAATTCCTTAATCAAAAATGCTTCCTACCCCCTTACCACACATTGATGATGCTCTCTGCCACCTTGGGGGCTCTAAGTTCTTCTCTGCCATGGATCTAGCCTATGGTTACTGGCAAGTTGATCTCTCCCCTGAGGATAGACAGAAGGCTGCGCTCATCACTTCCAAAGGATTGTTTGAACCTACAAATATGCTGCAAGGATTCTGCAATACCCCAGCTACCTTCCAACTAGCCATGGACTCCATCCTCTGTGACTTGAATCTTTCATGTGTCCTGGTGTACCTAGATGATATTAAGGTCCTCAGTGCTACCTTTAAATATCACATGGCTCACCTCAAGAAAGTGTTCATAAAGATTCAAGAGGCTGGCCTTAAGCTAAAACCATCTAAGTGTGCTTTCTTTAAGGAACACCTTGAATTATTGGGCCATGAGGCAACCCAGACGGGGATTTGCCCAATGACCAAGAAAGTTGAGGCCATTGATAAAATGCTTCCGCCCACCAACTTGAGAGAAGTACAAGTCTTTCTGGGCATGATGGGTTACTACAGACAGTTCATTACCAACTTTTCCAACACTAGCAAAACTTTTGTTTAACTGTTACGTAATGTCCCTTTTGAATGGACTGCTAGTTAGCAATAAGCCTTTGAGACCCTTAAGCAAAAACTCAAAGAGTATCCCATGCTAGTGTATCCTGACTACAATAAGAAATTCATCCTTTAAACTGACACTAGTGACCTGGCTATTGGAGCCATCTTGGCTCAATTAGATGAGGAGGGTGTGGATCACCCTGTAGCTTATACTTCTTGTATCCTAAACAAGCATGAGAAGAATTAAAGTGTCATGGAGAAAGAGTGCCTCACTGTGCAAGCATGCTGTCAAGAAATTCAGCCATTATGTGTATGGCACCCATTTCACTGTTGTCACTGACTACACTTTGCTTAAGTGGTTACAACAGCTTAAATAACCAGAAGTACTACTAGCTAGATGGGCTCTCTGCCTGCAAGGGTACAACTTCACTGTGCTACATTGCCCCGTAATTCTACATCAGAATGCTGATGGACTATCCAGAATGCCTATCCTTGCTTTAAACCCTGCTGAGGCTGACAGGATGTATGAACCAATTGGATATCCTTTCTCTTGGGAAAGCAAGATGAAAGATGTTTGAATTGCTCTGTACAAGCTATCCAATGACACACTCATTTGTGACAACCAGTTTTTCAAAAAAGTGTGAGACCAAAACATACCTTATGTACAGCCTAGTCTTTGCCTTTCACTGGTGCTCTCAGCTCATAAGGAGACGGGACATGGAGGTATTGCCAAGACCTATGACTTGCTCCAGATAAACTATTTCTGGTAAAACCTTTGCCTGCTGATTCCAGACATCATTGCTAGTTGCCACAACTGCCAGCTCCAGCGACCTTGAGCTGCCTCTCACAAGTTCAAGCTAGTCCCCCCTCAACACACATTTCACACTATCAGCATTGACGCTGTAGGGCCTCTTCCCCGTTCCCACTATGGCTGACACTTCATCTTAATTGCTGTTGATTATTTCTGCAAGTGGGTAGAAGCTTGCCCTACTAAGGACATCACTGCTAAGACAACTGCCGCCTTTCTGTTGCAAGACATATTCTATTACCATGGCTGCCCTCAAGTGTTGTTATCTGACAATGAGACTAACTTCAACACTAAGTTGATAAAAACTGTTGTCAAGGACTTAGGATCTCACCTGTTTTTCTCTGCCTCCTATAATCCTTCTACCAATGGGGCGGGTGAGCGTGCAAATTCAACTCTGGTTTTTTCATGAGGAAACTCACTTACTCTGACGCTGCAAACTAGGATCTATACTTACCTGCTACTCTCTTTGCTTATTGCCTTAGCAAACATTGTGTCACCAGGTATTCCCCCTTTGCTATGCTGTATGGGCGTGAGGCAACCACTCTGTTGCTCTTGGTGGGGCCTCCTCTCCTTTGATAAGGCTATGAATCCTGACAACCATATCAAAGATTTAGTCAACCACATCATTGATATACAGGCTACTGCTTACACTTCTGTGTATAAGACCAAGATGCTTGAGCTCTCCCCTGACAATGCTGGCCACTCTCCTTTGCCTGAGTTCAAAATTGGGGATCATTTTCTCTATTATCAGTATAGATTAGGAGGACATTCTCACAAGCTAGATATGTTGTGGGTTGGGCCTCTAGAAGTGACCTTCAAATGAGGGTCAGAGTACACTGTGAAACTCCTCTCTAGTGGTTTTCCGTTTTCCTGAGTGCATGCCAAGTTCCTATGCAAGTACTACCCCCTAAGGCCAATCTAGAGGAGGGCAATGTTGTGAATGCTGTCATTCACCATGTTTCAATTTTGCCTTTGATGGGTTGTTTTGAGGACAAATATTGCTCTTTTGATTTTGCCCCTTGAAATGAGGTCATATCCAAACAGGGAAAGACAATTTTTTGGTTTCTTGATTTTTTGCAGCTTGCTCACCCCACTCATGCCTGTGGTGAGTTGTCATAAATTGAGAAATCAATTATATTTCAATATGGCCTTCAAATAGTGATATTTGCAAAGATTTAGTTGGATTTGCCTTTGCTTTTGGGAATTCCTTACCTTCTGTAAATGGGTATGTTCCAATTTCCATCCATTCTGGAATACCATATCTGCCCTTGTATGATCCTGGTATGACCTTGCCCCAAAGTGACCCCCTCAGCCACTCTGTCTATGTATTGAGTGATTGCCAACCTTTGTCTGCTATTTAAGTAGAATCATTTCTCCTAACAAAGACAAGTTTATCCACATTTGTTTTGGCTTTAATATTCTTCAAGCTTTTCCTTTACTTTTTCCAAAATTAATTCCTCATCTTTTATTCCAGAAAATAAAGTTTTGTGCCCTTAATTTTGCCCTGAAGGCTAACCTAAGGCTAGCTTTAAGCCTTAAATCTTTTGTAATAAGATTTCCTGCTGTTTCCCCCTGAATGTTGTCCCCAGGAGCCAAACACAACAAAATGAAGCTCACTACAGGGGCTGCAAGCCCCTTGGTTACTCTGTTCCCAAACACATTCTCTGGTCCTTCACCCTTTGTTTCTGAAGTACCCAAATAACCTGAAGTTCCTAGTTTCTCCTCTAGAAGAAGATATCACTGATACCCCCTCAACTCCAATGGTTATGGTGTTGTCTCCTGGGCCTGCTTGGGCCCCCCCTTCCAGCTTTCTCACTCAATTATTAGCAATCTTGTGCCACCACATGCTCCCTCTTCCACACAGGCACTGTGACAATGCATACTATTCCTGGTCTTTGTCCTGGGTATGCTTCCAAATATCTGTATTCCTTCCTCTTGGACTTTGGTCTTCCCCTTGCATTGATGGTGTCTATGGAGACTATTGGCGTATTAGTCAACCAATTTATTCAACCTGCCTTAGTTCATCATCAATTAGCGCTAGGATATCAGAACCAGTTTTTGAATGCTGTAGCCACTGCTGTCTCCAACATCCATGCGCAAAATATGGCCTATCAAGAATGGTCCCATAGTTGCTTTGCTTATTTTCAGATAACCAGCTCAACTTGCTGGCTTCACAGAAGTACTTAACCTTGTCCTTGAACTCTCTGCGCTCCTTGCTCCCTGTAAATATCAAGAATCTACTGTACAAACTGGACAATCATCAAGCTACATGGTGTGGGCAGATAGAAGCAACCCTCTTAAAGTATTGTCAAGATTTTGAGACTCTAGCTAACAAGCTCAATCAATTTTGAGAGCATGTTAATTCACAACTTGAGTTGGTTGGGACCCATTTCAATAACTGGGGCAACATCTGCACCAACAGTATGGTCTGGATAAGTCCACACTTGGGAACACAATGTGTCAACTTCAAAACTACATTGACAATAGAGTAGCTTCCATTAAAGTGACTCTGCTGCTCCTTCTGTTGAGGTCCTGTCTACCTTTGAAGCTAAGGTATGGGAAGCCATAGCTGAACTCAAAGCCACTCTTTGACGTCAAGCCTCTGTTACAAACCCTCTGCCAGAAGAGACTACACTCAACCCTTGCATTACCTTGCTAACCAATCAAGTAGCTACCTTGTAAGGTGAGATTGAGTATTTAAGACAACACCTCTCTGACTCTAATAATTTTTCCTCTAACTCTTATATCAAAAGGGAGGCTGAGGTCACTGGTAGTCCTACCCATATCAATCATGTGTGTTTTCCTGGCTTGGAAGGCCAACCCCATGTCAACTGTGCTCTTACCTTGGATTATTTAGCAGAAGTAACAAATGTCACTGCAGATAGACAGGATGCTCTAGAACACAAGGTGCAGAACCTCTCATTATTGACAGAAACAATAAATGGACAGGTTACCCCTTTGATTGCTCAAACAACTTCCCTGGCTACTCATATCAATGGAATTGATGGTACACTAGCAGTGTAACAGATTAATATTGATGAATTTGGAGCTGCTGCATCTACTGCCAGGGATATCAGTGGACAAAACAGCTCTACACTGGAAACCCTAGAGTAAAGCCTTCAACTTCTCTGAGCTAGACTACCTGCTTCAGAATCTGAGTTTGAGGGCAATCCACACATCAATGTTCTCAACCCAGGTGACAACAGCCAATCCACTACATTATCCATTGATCCCAACTATAAGCCTTTCTTCAAACAGATATTTGATCCTAAAACCTCTACAATTGCTGTCTTCCTGACAATTTATGAGACTGCAATGCGCAGGGCCACTGATGAGCATAAGAAGGAGCATATTCTTACCTGTCTGCATCCCATGTGCCAAGAAGTTGTGGCCCCCAAACTCCCTTTGATTGTCACTTGGGAGGACATGAAGTGACTCCTAATTGAAGAATTCAGAGGAGATCTCAGCTTGGAAGTCAAGAAGGATGCGTTTATGTATATTGAATTCAAACCCAAAGAAACCTTGGCTGAATTCATCAATTGTTTCTACAATAAAGGGCAACAGTTGATCACCAGTTGTCAGTTAACTCCCTGGTAAGCTTACACAGCATGTTAAATGCTTTGAAGGTTAACCAGCTCCTATGCTTGTACTTTAAGGCGCACAAAGCTTCTCTTGCATCCATGAAGAGTATTAAGAACCTCTTGAAAGAAATAAATTTGACCCACAGGGGTACCGTGTTTGCAAGAATAAAGCCAGCAACACTGAAACCACCTCCTTTACTCTGCGCTTTATGACTCTTGGTGCAAGTGGACAGCCTAAAAGACAAGGATGTCATAGATGTGGGCAAATAGGGAACCACTTGTGTACCTGCACCCACCCTCAGGTAGAATGTTGAAACCAAAAAGAAGCAGGCAGGAATTGAGAGCTCAGCTTATAGGCGGAGACGCTCTATGCTGACCAATCTCCCTCATCTCCTCCTGACCCCTCTTCTGACAAGGAATCTTCCCCTTTGGCAGGCCCAACTATCCTTCACCTGTACCACAACTTTTCCAGTGATTCTGAACCCAAAGATTTTGACTGCAATGAGTCTGATGGTTATGGTTACTCAGTGCTGGCAGTCCCAGAGACAGTTTCTGTCTCTTACAAGCTGTGTTCAGGAAGAACCACAACTACAAATTGCCCATCTTTTAGCAAAGCTAATGCCATAGTGGCTTGTCCTTACTTAGCACAGGCCCATTGTCCCCCTGTCTTGGTAGATTTCTCTGAAGAGGCTGCTGAGATAGCAGAAGATCTCTTTCAGAATGTGACTGTATCTCTCCTCTTGCAGACTTTATATAAGGAAATTCCTGCCTTAAAATGCATGTTGGCCAAATGGGATAAAAAGTTGGAGGCTGCTCAGGACGTTCTGGATGTCTTACCCCCTTTGGGAAAGATACTACCTGTGTGGAAGTATTGATCCAAAAGGTTAAAATCAAGGCTATCTTGGACATGGGCTCTTCAGTCAATGTGGTATTGTTCAAGCTAATGAAGAAGCTTAAGCTGGCTCCCAACCTCAACTACACTCAATCATATATACAGCTGGTATGGACCAAACTTGAGCCATTGGTGCCTATTCTGCCCTGTCAATGAGGTTTTGGAAGCTTCTTATTGTGTCACCTGCTGTTGTCCTATAAAAAAAAAGCTACAATCTCCTGGTTGGTACAAGATTCCTTTGAGAGTACAATGTGATTGTGAACCTTTGATATGGGTACCTATTGCTCTTAGGGTATGAGATCCCTCTAATCTTTGAAGAGCCCCCGCATCTCTCATGTAAACGCCTTAAGACTTATGTGCTCAAGTACCTCACAGGTATCTTCTTGCTCAAGTACAAAATTCATTCCTCCAATATGTGTCCCCCTCCTCCTTTCTGTCCTGAAGAAGAAGGTGAGCCTCTTCTTGCCTCTGCGGCTTTCACCATCTCTCCAGGCTCCCAAGTGATTATAGACTTTCAGATATCTTACAAACTGCCTGAAAAGTCATTCTTGGAGCTATACTCTCCTGAATCTCTAAGCCACAAAGAGCCTCAATTGTGCCCAGGGATATTAGATCAGACCCATAAAGAGCCTGTACAGCTGTTGCTAGCTAACCTGAATGCTTTGTATATTCAGGTATATTGAGGCCAAGTTGTAGGTCATGGCTGCATATTAGAGCAGAACAGGTGGCGTCCCTCTACCCTTTTGGAACCTTCAGTGACTTTAATTTACCTGAAGAAGACCCTAAGGTTATCTCCCTGTTCACTGCTGCCAACTTCCCACAACTGTCACCTATCTAACAAAAATATGTACTGGAACTGCTTGGCAAGTTTAACAATATCTTTGCCTCTGGACCTACAGACTATGGCCTAGCCAAGGGGGTCATCCATCAGATAAATATGGGTGATGTGCTGCCCTTTTTTTCAAGCCTTACCGCTGCAGTAGGGTAGAGGACGCCCAGGTTTCTGAGGAGCTTAAACAACTCTTGGATGCTGGGCACCTGGATTCCTCTCAGAGCCCTTGGGCCTCCCCCCTTGTTGATCCTCAAGAAGAAGGACGGAGGCCACCACATTGTGATGGATTATCACCGCCTTAACTTGCTCACAAAAAAGGACTCATACCCTTTGCCTAGGATTGATGATGCTCTCAGACAATTGGGAGGCTCAAAATTATTTTCCTCTATGGACTTAGCTTCTGGATACTGGAAGGTTGACTTGTCTCCAGAAGACTGGGAAAAGGCTGCCCTCATCACTTCAGAAGACCTCTATGTGATGCCAGAAAATAGCACTCTAAGATGAAAACTCCTATGTGCACTACCAAAGATAGACTGTTTACAGTACACTATCTTATGTGCACTATCCAAGGTGCCATATCTAATTTCCACAGGTATTAGATCCTCTAGTCTGATGATGGAACCCTCTCATCTGATAAGTGAACCTCTTGAAACCTCTGGATTCTCTTATGCTGCAAATGCTATGTGTGCCTGATACTCTTGGACATACATTATCAATACCTTGGTATTATTGTATTATCTACCCTGAAGTTATCAATGCATTTCAATTTAGGCTGATTCCCTACTTTCATCCAAGTACATAATAGTATGTATATAAGTTCTTCATCATTCACAATAAACAAGACCCCACTTTGACCCTTCTTTGACATAATGTTCTTTGCACTTGGCTAGACAATTATACTGTTTAGATAGTGTCCTTTAACCAGGCCCTTTCTCTGGAAGCCCCTGATGTTCCTGTTGCAGAGACCAAAGGTGGCAGGAAGGTCCCCCTGCTATACTAGCGTCCCTACCAGGCTAGTGTCCCAGGCCCAAGCACAAGTGTATTCCCTCCTTCTCCTATTGTGGACTCAGGAAACCCTGGTGTATACCTGCCGCCTCCAATTCTTCTGATAGAAAGAGCAAGGTCCAGGCAGTCCTGTCTGTTCCCCCATAACTTATGTTATAGAATGCCATTATTGCTATGAGTTATCTTTACTGTGGTATGTGTTATAGATGCTCTTCCCAATATCTTCACAGATATAGATTACTGTATTTCTAAGATAGTGTTGCACTGCAGTAAGTGCCATAACCTATCTGTTCTCCTTTCCAGAACATATCCTCCTGCCTCTATCCTCCATCCTCTTTTCAGGTATACGAGACAGATCCCCTTTCTGCCTCCTCCCATGAGTGCTATTAGTTAGCACCACCCCCCTCTCACAGCCTGCTAAGTCCTTCTGGTAAGGACTCCCCTTAGTTGACCTTAGAGACCCTTTTGAAAAGTACCACACTCTACAAACCCACTTGAATGCCCCAAGGACTCTACAACACACCAGCTATGTTTCAAAGAGCTATGTACTCTATTCTATGAGACCTGAAGCTCTCCTGTGTCCTTGTATATCTTGATGATATCACTGTGTTAAGCTCCACCTTTACCAATCATTTAGACCTCCTCAAGGCTGTCTTCAAGATTTGAGAAGATGGCTTAAAGCTCAAACTCTCCAAGTGCTCCTTCTTTAAAGAGCAACTCAAATTCTTGGGCCATGAGGTCACTCAGACTGGAATACACCCCATGAATAATAAGGTGAAAGCCATTGACAAGATTCTGCCTCCCACAAATCTATAGGATGTCCAAGTATTTCTCAGTATGATGGGGTACTATTGAAAGTTCATCCCTGATTTTGCTGAATTAAGAAAACCCCTTGTCCAGCTTCTTTGAAACATACCCTTTGAGTGGACTGACAGCCAACAGCAATCCTTTGAAGCGCTGAAAGCCAAACTCAAAGAGGCTCCCATTCTAGTCTACCATGACTATGATAAGGAGTTTATCTTGTACAGGACGCTAGTGGATTAGTTGTGGATGCCATCCTAGCCCAGCTTGAAAATGAAGGCGTGGACCAACCTGTGGCCTATTCTTTGCAAGTCCTCACCAAACACAAAAAGAACTATACCATCACAGAAAAAGAATGCTTGGCAGGTTTAAATACATTAAAAAATTTTGGGCACTATATTTACAGGACTCACTTTACTGTAGTCACTGACCACTCCTCCCTTAAGTGGCTGAAGCAATTAAAGGAGCCTGAAGGTTGGTTAGCACGTTGGGCCCTGTGCTTGCAAGGATACAATTTCACTGTGATACACTGTCCTGGGGCCCAACATCAGAATGCTGATGGCCTGTCAAGAATTCCAATCCTAGCTATCCATCCTGCTGATGCTTATTGCTTATACAAGTTGATAGGGTACCCCAACTCCTGGATCACTGAACCAGAAGACATCTGGTTGGCATTGCAGGCCCTATCAAAAGATACTGTGATTTGAGATAGACAACTCTTCAAGAAAGTCAACAACACCTATTTGTCCTACGTCCACACCAGTATGAGAATAACCATCATCCTCCAAGCTCACATTGATACTGGACATGGAGGCATAGCAAAAGCTCATGACTGGTTGTGCAAGAACTTATATTGGGAAAACAGGAGCCTCCTAATCCCTGACGTCCTTGCCTCCTGTCATTCTTTTCAGCTCCAACAACCTCAACTTTCTCAACATCAATTCAAGATCATCCCCCCTAGGCATGCTTTCTACACTGTGAGTATTGATGCTGTTGGGATTCTTCCTTGTTCTAGGTCTGGTTTTCAATTCATCCTAGTAGCTGTAGATCATTTTAGAAAATGGGTTCAAGCCAGAGCTACTAAAAATTTAACTGCCAAGACCACTGCTAATTTCTTGTTGTGAAATATCTTCTACCAATATGGCTGCCCTCAAGTCCTGCTGTCTGACAACGGCACCAACTTTAAGGCTTGCCTTGTAATGTCTATTGTAGAAACTATAGGCACTCTCCAATCCTTCTCTGTGCCATATAATCTGTCAACCAATGGGACTGTTGAATGAGAAAATCCCCCCTTGTGTCTGTTATGAAGAAACTTACCCCCTCTAATGCCGCCAATTGGGATATGTTCCTCCTGCTGCTCTCTTTGTGTATCAACTCAGTAGACACCAAGTGACTGGCCAGTCTCCCTTTGCCATGCTTTATGGGCGTGAGTCCACTACTCCCTCAATCTTAGGACCCCCTTTGATTAAAGTAAATGCATCTTCTAATCCTGAAGATCATGTCAAAGACTTGACTAATTGTATCATTGACATTCAGGCAATGATTAAACATACTACCTATAAAGTCAAGGCCTTAGAGCTCTTGCCTTCCAATGCTTCTAGGTCCCCCCCTGAGTACCAAGTAGGTGAACTAGTCCTCTACTATCAGAATTGTATTGGAGGCAGAGCCCATAAGCTTGACTCCCTCTGGGTTAGACCTTTTGAAGTAACCTTTAAGAAAGGTGTTGAGTATACCGTGAATCTACTGTCATCTGGCCGTCCTTTTTCCTGAGTTCATTCCAAATTCCTCTGCAAATATTAGCTCCCTGTGTCTAATATTAAGGGGGGAGATGTTGTAAATTGCGCCATTAATGCTATTTTAATATGGCCTTTGAATAGTGATATGTGCAAAGATTTGGTCATATTTGGCTTTTATTTAGGGAATTCCTTGCCTTGCTGTCAGGATTGACAATTTATTACCCCTCAAAACCTGGGCCCAAGGGCAAGATTCAAACCTTGAACCCAAATTCCTGCGGGCCACTGGCCCCATGGACCAAGAGCCTGCCCGCCTGTGTTTTTCTGAGATTGAGCCCCCGCAAGCTGGAGGCCCTGCTAAGTCCCTAGTCAGAATACCAGTATAGTTTCAATTATAATGGTTCCTGAGGAGGAGTTTCTTGAATTGCCTAATGGAGGCAGAGAAGGTGGCCCCGTGAACTTCCTGAGCTTGAAGTCCTCTCAAGTAACCAATCAAAATCAACTGCCAAGGAGAAACCCAGGCTTTGGACCTGACCCTGTGATCACAGCCAAAAATTAAGGAAATCAAGTGACTAATTTGGACGTTCTGACCAATGAGAGAACATCCATCTGAGGTGCCATTTTGCTGCTCCTACACCTGGCCCTCCTGGCCACCTGCCCGCATTTTTCCTGATATTTTGATGAAACCTTTATGGAAAATACTAAGTTTGGAGGCAGGATGCTATATATGCCTATAAATTCTGCGCCCAAACCTTATCACCATTTTTAAATAAAGGTTATGTTACTTTGGCTCTTAAAGCTATTGTCATATTTTGTATTCACTATCTACCAAAACAGTTTGAGATCTCCTGGCCCCCTGCCCCACTGCCTGCAGTTTTCTGTCCTCCTGATGTACCCTTTGAACCCGTCCATTTTACTGACTACCCTCTGAAATCTGAATACAAGGACTACACCCCAGAAAAGATACTCAAACTCAACCCTTTAGCCTGCATACAATCTGCAGTTAGATACAACCAACAAGGCCTGTAAATATTTTCAACACCCAAGTTGTTCAGAGGGAAATTCAACTATTTCCCTGCTTACAACCTGCCCATGGAACTGTCTGTGACCCCAAAACCTATTTCTGCTTCCTCAACCAACCTTCCAACAAACTATACTGGCAAGCTGTTTGAAATTGTGTACATCACCTTCACAGGGGTGATTGATACTATAATCACGGCTGCCGGCCCATGGTTCTGGGTGGGAAAGTCTGTCTCCTAACTTTTTAAGTTAGCTCCCCTCTTGTGGTGGGAATTGCCTGCAAAAAACCAGCCCAGGTTACCCCTGGAAACAACATGCTGGCCGCCCAAGACTGGATACCTGACACTTGCATAAATGGGTCTGTTCCAATGTCCACCCATTCTGGAATACCTTACCTGCCCTTGTCTGATCCTGGTATGACCCAATCTCAACCTGAACCCTTGACCACTTTGTCTACCTATTGAGTGATTGCCAACCTTTGTCTACTATTTAAATAGAATCAACTATCCTAATAAAGACAAGTTCATTCACATTTGTGTTGGCTTTAATATTCTTCAAGCTTTTTTCTTTCCTTTTTGTCAAAATGAATTCCTCATCTTGTATTGCAGGAAATTAAGTTATGTTCCCTTAATTTTGACCTGAAGGCTAACTAAAGGCTAGCTTCAAACCTCAAATATTTTTTATAAAGATTTCCTGCCGTGTCCTCCTGGATGTTGTCCCAGGAGCCAAACACAACATGGGTGATCCTATCGTCCATGTAGTGTTTTTTTTGGTAAAGATACACAGTATATATTACATTTCACTTTCACCAATAAAAATTAACTTATATTCACATTTTTATCTTTGTGTCTCCAGATACTTTAGTGCCTCTCTCTAGCCACAACTAGTAGATATTATTTATTCAGTACCACAAGGTAATTGCATAGCCTTCCCTGCCATCTAACCAATATTTAGTAGGAATCCAATCCTAAGGTTAGGATTACCTGTTGTTTGTCTGTGCTGAGCCTCAGAACACAACACTGAACATATTAAAATTTCCCTGTTGTGAGCTTTACCCATACTAGAGATCTCTCTCAGATGTAAGACCCTTGTTTTTACTAATTTGGAATTTTTGAGTGGTCCAAAATCATAAAAATCTCTAAATGGGTGGCAGGGATTTACAATGGGAGTGATTCTTCTTGCCAAACCAATATTCTGGGCAAAAACATGGTGATTAATTTTATGTATTCTGGTGGGTGAATAAACACTTTTGTGATTAACTGCCTACTATTGACCAAGGTATTGTGCTTGCCATCAATACTGAGACTTCAGGAAGTATAGGTGCCCATATCAGACTTGTATAGTATCCAGGTGTGGCAAAATAGCTATGAGCTATGACACTATTTACCAGCTTCTGTCAGCCATATGAGGCTATAGGCCTCATCTTTGGCCATACAAGGCTATAGGCATTTCCTGTCAACCATAGGAAGCTATAGGCTTTATCTGTTGGCCAGACAAGTCTATAGGTCAAAGATGTCGGCCAGATCATTCCACATGTCATATCTGTTGTTCAAATTAAGTTTAAGTGATCTGTTAAACTGTATGTTTCATAATCTGTCCAGATTATGCCCAATTTGCCACAATTGTCTTTGTAACAGCCAGTTGACAACTGACACTGATGATCTAACTTACAACCACTCTTGTCAGTTGTAATCTCCACATGAAACTGTAAACTAACTTGATTGATGATCAATTATTCCATATTGCTGATCAACATTTTGGGTGGCTATCATCTCACAAATGCCTATATAATCTTCACTTGACTTGTAATAAATTAGAGACCTTTTATTGTAAACCAAATACTGTTATTTCTCCTTTAACTTGGATAAGTTACTTGTCAACTGCCTTTGCAGAGGTGCAGACCTTGGGTCTGTACAACCATGATAGCTTCTGTAAGCTAAAAACAGATGTTGAGCTCATGTTTTCAGCACTGTTAATATAGAGACACCTACAGATCAGTCTGCTGTATACCACTTATCAATTCTGAATCCTCTCTTCCCCTTCCCAAGTATCTATTGTCTGTCTGGATTCTGACTGATTAACATAATCCCATTCCTCTGCCAGCCCTGTTCTGACTCTGTTGTCTTTTGCCGACCAACAACTGAATCCCTTCCCAAATATATATGTCTATCTGGTATCCGACTGACTACTATACACCAACTCTGTATCCTGTTCTGTTGCTCTGTTGCCGACCAACGCCTGAACCTCTTTTGCTGTTGTTAATACTATGATTTTATTCTATTGACAATAGTCAGCAACTCCTTAGTTTATGCTGGCAAAGACATGTTCTGTTGTACTCCACCTTTCCTGGTGCTCCACATATCCAAGTACTGCTTAAGCCCAACAACCTGTTAGAGCAGTCACCACAC
>QTSX02001867.1:0-20367 GCA_014839935.2 Entomophthora muscae | reverse complement strand
TTTTTTCACTCAGCTGAGTTGCCCGCAAAAGTGATTCAAAATTTGGACCAAGGATTTGACAATCCTTCATTTTTACATTCAGGTTATGAATTTACAGTACTTACCTTTTTTAGAAAACATTGACAGTGAACTCTGCCGGGTCCCGGTTCCTTTTGTCCTGCCCTTCTTCTATTTTAATTATGCCACTCACGTGTCCAAACAGCTATATCTGTCCCCCCTTTCTTTTGGGAGCTTGAAGACAGGGTCCATGGCACCTTTCCAATGACAAGGGACACACAGCCAGGTTGACGCATGCCAAGGGGGCATCTGAGTGGGCTCTACTGCCTACAAGTTTTCCCAACTGGTCCGTCTAGACCCAGTGGTTCTCAGAGGAGTTTACTGTGTAAACTCCATTGAGCTTGTTTGGGACGTCCTGGAGACGCTCTCATTCAAGAATGTACCATAGATAGGCCAGGCCTATGTGGCTGCTTGCTTCTGCTTCCTGGTAGAGCATACCATCTCTTACCTCTTGGACAACTTTGGGTGTGCAGTGGCAAAACTGGCTGTTGCAGATGCAACAGCCATAAAGAAGACACAAATCCTCCTGGCAGACTTTGGGCTGGCCTCAAGTGCTGATGAGATGGGGGTCCCTCTAGCAATGGAGTTCACGTTTGCCAATACAAAGCACAACAAGAAGATTAGTGCTATTTTTAATAAATTATGTAAAATTACTGAAGCCTTTGCTGGGCAAAGGCTTCATCTGGTGGTTTACCTAGGGTTCCTCTTGTACTTTGGGATGGATGCGTCTGTAGAGGACTGGGATGGGGTCCTCCTTGGGATTGACAAGGCCTGGCTCTCACTGAATGGGAAGAAGGTCCCCCCAGGTACAACTCAGTTGACCACATAATCCAAGACGCCCTGGTCCTGGATGGCATCTTTGGGTTTGCAGCCCCGCCATAAAAGCTGCTGCTCTATTCCCACCTCATCATCCTCCCTTTTACCAGCAGGCAAGAATACTTCAATAAGGGTGTATCCACCATTTAAAGTGTGGCGGTGGAGGTTGTGTGCTACCTCCATTGCGGGATAGGTACATACCGCTGAACCCACTATAGGCAAACCTAATATATTCTCTAGACTAATAAATATATTTATACTTTAGATTATTTTTATTATAATTAATTATTCTAATGTCTATTTTAGCAAACAAGATTTGAAAAATGTATCCCAGAGAAGGTCTTCATAAAAGCATAATAATATATGTTAATAAAATATACTTCTAATTTGTACAATTTATATTTAATTTTTTAATTTCATTTTTATATTTCTTTTGATAAGAGTGTTATAAATATATTTGTGTAATCAAGTATCAAGTGTTTGGGATAACCTTAGATGCCATAATAAAAAAATTAAAAAAAATTAAAAATAAATAAATTACTAACCTTCATTGATGGTCCTGCTGAATGTGATTGTGTCAGGGATCCACTCATTGGGAAGTCTCTCTCTAATTGAATGAAGGAGAGCTCCTAAGTTGAATTTGACCAGAGTGGATCCTACTGGGATCCCTATCATTAAAATGTGTAGGAGGTGGCCAAAGAGACAGAATCTTCCCAAGAAGGGAGTAAAGTGATTGAGGAGATAATAGACACTGGTGTACACCAAAACCAACCAGGGGGCCTTGGGGTGGATGATAGATGGGAATCATGCTGTTTCAACGTAAGGAGCATATTGTCTACACGGACCAAAACAGTACCAAATTGAGTCTTCTGATTTATTGGTAGGAGTTGGTTTGGGAGTTTTGAAGTTAACATTGGCTTGCCCATAACTGATTAACACACAGAGAGTCCATACAAGAAAGATGAACTTCATGCTGTTGGAGGGGGACCTTGGAATCTACTAATCAAGAGTTTTAGAGTTGAAAATGTAGATTTATTGAGTGATAGGATTAAGAATGAATTGTTGGAGAAATTTGGAAGGGAAGAACTTGCCAGTTTAAATACTGGGCTCAAGAGATCAAGGGAACATTGTGGTTACCAGGTGGTCCTGCAAGAGTGATTTGAGAAAACATTGCCTTGCAGAACTGCAGCAGGCTGCAGCCTGCAATGCAAGAAGAGGCAGGTTGAAGTATTGCATTGCAGTATTGTTCTTCACTATGGTTGGGAATGATTTCTGGGGTTGGATGTGAGATACTTCTCTGGCTTGGTTGGTTTGTTGTCTTTGATTGGCTTCCTAGGTCTCTGACTAATTGATTTGGATGATTTCCGCATTTATTTTCCAGTTGATTGGTTGTTTTATATTGACTGGATTTAATTTTATATGCTGAATTGATACTTCTGTTGTTGTTATGGTTGTCTGAAGCCTTAAAATACAAAATTAAAATAGATTTTATATTTTGGTCTTGGATTTTACGCTCACTTTCAATTTTGCGTTTGAAATTGATTAATACATATTCATTCTTCAATTTTGAATGTATTTTTGAATCAATCTTATTAACAGATTTGGCTATGTTCTTGGCTTCTACTTTAGCATTTATAAATGCAATTTCTGGTTTCTCCATCTTTTTAACACAATTTAAGTCTAATTTTCAATTTATGTTAGGGATGGAGTCCCTTACAGATTGTGGGCTTAGAAGCTTCTAAATATAAAATGATAATTAATAAATCTTAAATAGTAAATTAGAGTGTGAAATTGGGCTGATTGACCACAAACAGTCAGGCTAATCATTGCACGCAGATCATTACAGTTACACGCTGTAGAATCACTAGACTGATACTCTATTAATTCTAGAAATTATACGCCATATAATAACTAATGTATTATGAATGATATGGCAGTTATACGCTGTATAATTACTAATATGTTATAATGGATACGGCAGTTACACGCCGTATAATTATTATTCTATTAAGATAGATGCAACAATTTTACGTCATATTATCTTTGATTATCATTCTGATGTGTTATTACACGCTGTATAATTACTAGTTGATATGGCTATTATATTGCCATATAAACGTTAGCCAATATAAAATATCATTGATTACACGGTGTGTAATCACTAAATCATCAACAGCATATTGCCCATACCATCCTGCTGGACGTTGTATCAACTCAGCCTTACCCAGCCTGATGGTGTTTATGAGCATATCAAACAAGTGATGCGCAAAGGTCATAGAAATACCAAGTTTGGGTCAGCATTACACGGCAGATAATCCACGGGTCAATACTGGATCAAGTCTGCTATTATATGGCGTATAATACCCAATTTAAACTATTGCATTAATAAGCAGAAGGCTTGCTAGCCAGAAAAGGATCACTGATTGAGCCCTACAAACGGAATACTGGAATTCCACCTTCCAATATGAGAGGGCTGAACAAGGACAATTTCTAAGCATCAACTAAATATGGCAAAGTTTTACAGCGCAATAATAGGCATGTAGGATACAGCCAACCAACAAACAACAGTAGGCTAGCTCAAGAAGAGTGTAGGCTGTAGCTGAAGTGCCATGTACACCTGTAAAGGCCAGTAGCAACACACATGCCAAGGACAGTCAATCAGGATAGGAGCAGCCAGCAAAAATGGACCTATTGCAAAGGTAGCCACTGAGAACTGTCTGAAAGAACAAGAACAAGGATTGTTGCAGTATATATTGACATAGACGCCTGAAAGGACAACAGCAAGTTCTTAGTTACACCTGTATAGATTGCAGCTGCTGGCTAGATTGTACTCCAGTTTCAATAAATGTAATTATCTTCAAAGTTCTATTCTATTGTATTCTGTAGTGCTCTTACATAAGATTAGGTAGAGTACATTGGCAAGGCTAACATCTATCTTTAGCTTTGAACATACCAGCAATAACACAAGTTGCTCAACATAGAGAATATAAAAAAGTCAGACAAGCTAAGCCTTTAATTGATTGGCTGCTGGGCAAGGCACGCAGGGATGAACAAATCAGCGTGGCCATAGAATTTGGCCATAGTCTCAGCTAGGAGGTTATGGATCCCAGCCTGCAGCAAATCAAAGAGGTCCTCAGTCCCAGTTGGGGTTCCTTGCTTGCAACTTGCTTGAGCCACCCAAAGACCTTCTCAATGGGATTTAGGAAGGGCAAATAGGCAGGGAGGAAGAGAAGGCGCAAATTTTCTGTGGCCAATTGCTGGGGGCCCACTGTGATGCTAGTGTCAAACATTGGGAATTCCTTGAGAATATAAGAAAACTTATGGAGAACAATGTTATCCAGTACAATTAAATTGATGAAGCCCAGGCTTTTGAGCCTCAGGTGCTCCTGGATCAATCAGAGAAATGATAAGAAGGTCTGGCTATTGTGAGATCCCAAAATCATTTGGTACAGCTTGACCCCCTTTGGACCAAGGGGAGCCACCATTGAATAGGCTGTGGCGCAGACTGCAGCACACCAAGCCATCCTGTCATTTGAGCCTTTAAGGATATATCCATACCCATTGCGCTTTGACGAGGCAAATGCTTATTTGTTAATGTAGTATAATTTGACTGTCCCCTTGGCTTTGAGGGCAGTGTACGCCTCTGCGTATTTTTTCTGGATGTCAATGCTGGCTGGGCTATTACAATTGTAGGGGGATACCCTGAGCTTTTTCCAGGAAAAGCGCATTCCCTTGAGCAGATGGTAGTAAAAGGAAATCAAGGCCTAAACCCCAAAAGTAGATTTGACCATGGCCTGTATATTTGCCAGTTCAAGATGGCAGTCTTGGGTTATCCACTGGTGGATTGCCCATTTGTGCTCCTTGGTGAGCATGGTAGAAACACACAAGGATTTCTCTGCGGCAAGGACTCAACCCCGTGTTGATGAACTTGTTGAAGGTCTTGCTGGCATACTTGGGATTCACTCCAAAAAGGGCTGTGGCCACCTTATAATTGCCTGATTCACACATTAGCTTAAGAAGGATGGTGTGTTTGATGTCAGGGATATGCTTCTGGGTGGCATTTTTAGCAGTGGGGATTGGCTTGTTGGCATTGGGCACAACACAGGGCATGGGTACCTTGTTGTAGAAGGCTGCAACCTTTTTGAGCACTAGCTGTTCCTCATCAGTTTGGTAGAACTTGGGCTCCTTGTCATCCTCCTGATTGCCATCACTGACGTAGGGCTTGTAGCTAGTATCAAGTACAGGCTTCACCTTCTCCAGCATGGCTGACGGGACTGACTCTTGCCAGTACACAACGTCAAACACATACAAAGTAAGTTTTACCTTCTTGTTTCTAACTTTCTTTGTAGTGGTGACCTTGGTTGGCTTCTGGGTCAACTTGGGGACCCAAGGGTTTATGCTCTGCACCCTAGCAGCTTATGCTCCTTGAACCAACTGTGTCAGTGCAGCGTCACTATGGAACTCTCCTCTCCTGTCTCCTCCTTGAGTAGGCACTTGGGTTGCACTAACTCTATTCTTTGACCTGCAGGGGCAACCACAACTGTGGCGCACAACGGGTGTATTGGTACTCTGTTGTTTTGTTCCTTCCATTTTAAAATTCAATAAAATATTAAATAAATTTCAATTAAGTTACTCCCTAATTTTATTTTTTGCTTTTATCTGAATATGAATATTAATTAGAGTTTTCCCATCCTGATATCCCAATTATAGATTTTTTATTTCTTAATTAGTTGTTTCTGGTTTACAACACTCATTTTAGAATACCTAAAATGATTATCACCCATTTCCCCATATTTTACACCAATTAAGCACCCAAAAAAATATTTTTAAAATTTATGTTTCAGATCTTGTGTCTTATTTTAGATACATTGGTATCATTCTTGATTACAATCCATTGCACACAACATTTGAGTGATTTTGTTTACATAGTGAGTTGCTATTGTGTTTTGATTCTGGTTTGAGTTTTGACTCACTGCGCTTGGGTGTATTTTTTCACCAATTCACATAGTAAACATATGTACACTGAAAGTCAACTCACACCATTTTGCTTGTGAATCAATGCATTTCATATTGTATTTTGAATAGTGTTGCTTTGCGTGTGAGCACTTCTTTGCTGTGTTGACTCATTTTGCCCATCAACGCCAATAAACCCTGTTAACAGAGTGTTATTTTAACCTGATAGTTGGATTTTGTTTTTAATCTGAAATCATTTTGTTTAAATCTGAGGTATTTTTGTTTGTTGCCATAGCTTTTAAAACTACTGTATCATTATGGAACCTATCAAGTTTGCACCCCAGATGACACCCTTCTTCTCACTGGGTGTTTCTAATAAAATAGAAAAAAATCTATATGCTTAATTAAGCATTCCTTTTTACTGTTGAAAATGATCTTAACAACTTTGTTGAGTATTTCTTATTAAAAAGAGAGTTTAGAAAAAGTACCTTCTTACCTGTCATACAAAATTCTAAGACAGATGATTTACTTAAAAACTAAAGGACTTTATGTCAGAACCCTCTGCCAAGAATCTTCCTTCCTTCCGTATGAGCATTGTTTGCATCAAGCTACAGTTTGAAAGAGCTTTGGGATTGTGGGTTTGAAATGACAAAAAATGATGCTAAAAGAGTATCATTAAATAAAAAAATAAAAAGGAGAAAATGATTCAGTAAAGAAAGAAAACATAAAAAATCTTTTAAAACATATATTAAAAAATTCATTTAAAACCAATCAATTCACTGAACATCACCTGGATTGATTTATGAAGGGTTATAAAAAGAATTGGGTGAATACTCAACTAAAATAAAATACTCATTGTTGAAAACAAAAAAGAAATCTATAAAGATATGAAAATAAAAAATAGCATTTTTATTTCACTTTCCGCTTACTATAAGCTTATTCCCAATAATATAATCAAAAGCAAAAAGAAAAACTGATATATGTAATATTTGCAGCTTAAATTTTTTTTAGAAATGAAGGAAAATGATTTAAGTCTAAAGAAGTTGTCATTGCCTAAATCTATCAAAGAAAATTTAGAGCCTATTGACCTACATAACAAGTTTTATAAGCATCAAAATAAAGAATATATTAGTGATATAAATAATCTTTATAATAATTCATGTGTTATAGTAATAGAATATAAAGAAAACTTTAAAATAGATGGGGGTCCTATAGAGACAAATAATTTTTTTATGAGAAAATACCTATTTCTTTATTAGGATTTGCAATTGCTTTTAAAGAAAATGAGAAAATTAAATATGAGTATCATGACTTTTTATCTGAAACTTTATCTCATGACTCTTTGTTTTCAGGTCAGTGTTTGATAAGTCTGCTTAAAAATAATAAATTTAAGAATATTAAAAATATTAAAGTTTGGACTGATAATGATAATCATTTCAGATCTTATGAATTCTTATATTATCTTTTTAAAGAGGTACCTAAAATTATAAAAGGAACAATTAAGTTTAATAGATTTGTTGAGTGTCATGGCAAAAGTTTTGTTGATGGTCATTTTGGTGTATTATCTAAAATATTTAAACAAAAGGAAAATGAGATGTATATAAAAAATATAAATGATCTCAAAATAGTTTTTGAGAGAGAGGAAGAAAGAAAGGGTTTATATGAGACACTTGTAAATAATTCAGATGTTTCCCAAAAAATCTTTTTTCACATCTATGATAGAAAATCTAGGCCTAAAAAAGCTGGCTTGAAGTCAAAGCATTTTATGTTAATCTTTCATATTTAATGAAAGATGGTGAGCTTTATGTTTCACCTTTGACATTTAAGGGTGTTAAGAAGTACTCCAAAATAAATTATTGTGCAAAGTTCTGCACAGATGATCAAGAAACAAAGAGAACTGATGCTACTAAAGGATTAGTAGGACATGTTCATGAAATTAGATGCATTACAAAAACTTCTATTTCACATAGGGTAAATAGCCTTTTTAAATTCAACAACTTTTTTTCTAAAAATAACTAAGAAATTAATTATATGAGCCAAAGATAGGTTAATAGCAATTATAGCTTTGAGGCTGCTATTACTCTCCCATGCAACTCACATAATTGAATCTTAGTTTATTTAAATAGAAAAAAGAGTTTTAGCAAAAAATACCATTAATAAAAGTAAGATTTATTTTTATTATTATTATTTGTATATTTTACACTTTTAAAAAAGTTCTTCAGTAAACTAAGCATTATATTAATGATTAAAAAACATAAGTTTATAACTTAAATAATACCAAAGAGGTTAAACGGCTTCAAAATGCTTTAGCTGGTGCCTTGGATTAATATAATATATAATGACCCATATGTAGCTTTCAGACACTGAAATATATCAATTGTAGAGGTTAGTGATGAGGAGCAACTTTTGGGGAAGCTTTGAATATGGAATTAAGAAGAAGAGAAGTATATTTTATTGGATAATACTTTAGCCTTATATAGCTTGCGCTGTGGCGGGGATATAAGTTGGATCAAAGATAAGGATGGTCATGTGCAGAATGGGTTTGAGTCACTGGATACTTGGACAAGTCATGTGATATTGGTTTGTTGCCTTTCTTGGTATGTAGAACGGTATATTGGATTGGCACCAAACCAGGCAATGACTGGATGTTAAGTGTGTTGGCAGTGACCAGAATACCTGTACATCCAGCTCCTTGACACCCCCTAAGGGGTTACTCTGGTACATCAGGAGGGGGCTTTGTCTTGAAAGCTGCCGCCTGATGTTCCTGGAGTTGTTTGCTAGTGGGTAATAGCCAAGTCAAGTGTTCCCCTTTGCTGAGGCAAAGGCAGGATCTGTGGTATTTCTTGATGACAGGATCTTTGGTGCCTTGGAACTGAACTAGATAGGTATTTCTGTCTTGTCTGTATCTGATGACTCTTCCTGTTCCTCTGTGTACTTAATCCTTCTTCTTCCTGTTCCCAGCTAGGACCCAGACAGGGGAGTTAATTGGAAGAAGTTACTCTGAAGAGGTCACCTTTTGTGCTTTGAGTCTCTTGTTTTCTGCCATCTTAGATTTGAGGTGTATGTGTTGTAGCGCTGGGGCCTATTCCACTATGGGAATGTCCCCGGGGGAATATTCACATTGGTTGGTTATTGCAGGTGACTATTTCTGGCTTGTACCCATATGTTAGTTCAAATGGTGAGTAGCCTGTCCCTTGGTTGGTGTGCACCTGCAATACTAATAATTCATGTTTCACATATAGTGGCCATGTGTCTTTGGCTTTGCCATCCATTATTTTCTCAAGGGTTCTGATGAGGCTGCTGTTTAGGTGTTCAACTCTGCCGTTGGCCTGTGGCCTGTAGGGCAAGGTTGTGGAGTGTTTGATGTTTTTGGATTTTAAATTTTTGTTTACTATGTGTCCTGATAGCTCTGTGGCTCCATATGTTATGATGTAGTCTGTAGTTCTGTAGTCAACTATTATTGCCTTGTTGATGAAGCAATTTATTGTTTCTGCCTTGTGGTTCTGTGTTACCCAGCAGATGAGCCAGCATATAGCAAAGTCAATGACTACAATTAGGAAGCGTTGTTTGGTTTTTGCTTCTGGGAAGGGTCCCACCACGTCCAGCCCCCAAACCTTGAATGGTTCAGGGTCTGGTACTGGATTAATTGTTGGTTGTGGGGCCTTGGTGCTGGCGTATTTCTCACACACTGTGCACTTTTTCAGGACTTCAACTATGTCTTGTTTAATATTGGGCCACCATACTATCTCTTTTAGAATGAGGTATTGGCTTTTAGCCTTTGTATGTCCTAGTAGGTGGTGATGTATTAGTATTGTGTCAACCTTTTGTGCAAGTGGGATGTAGGAAACATGTTTATCCTTAATAATGCAGTAAACTGTGCCATTTGATACAAGGAACCTTTTTTGTTCCTTACTAATGTATCATGTATTAGTTGATGTGTGGAGGGTTCTTTCCCTTTTTTCTTGTACTCAGTGTTATATAGGTTGGGCCAGTCAGGGTCCAGGTGGTCAGGATAATCCTCTCTTGGCTGACATAGCTTAGAGAGAGCATCAGCTGCAACCAGCTCTGACCTCTTTTATACTGGATGTCCAAATTGAGCTGCTCCAGCAGGGACATCCATTTGGCTTGTTGCCGTGCAAGTGTGTTCTGAGTTTTGAAATAGATTAAGGATTTATGGTTAGTTAGTACTCAGACGTTTAAATGCCCTTCTAGATAACATCTCCATTTCTTGCATGTGTGGTATATTGCTAGCAATTCTTTATTGTGTATTGGGTACCTCTGCTCAGTGTTAGGTAGTTTATACTTTTGTTTCATACTGGCAGGAAGTCTTGCTGCCCTGGCTGGAGGATGCGTAGTACTGCGCCAATGGCGGTGTCACTGGCATCCAACTCAAGCTTGTAGCAATTGTTGTTATTAGAGTATTGCAAGATTGGTTCTTTGATCAGAGCTTGTTTAAGTAGTTGGAAATTCTTATTGCATTCTGGTGTCCAGATGAATTTCTTTTTGGCATTACCCTTGGTTAGGTCATTGATTGGTGTGGTTAGTTTTCCGCAGTCTTTGATGTATTTCCTTAGGTAAGCTACCATTCTGAGAAAGCATCTAACTTGTTTAACAGAGGTAGGGTGTTTCATGTTATTTATGGTTTTTATTTTGTCTGGATCTTCTTTTATGCCACTGTCAGAGACAATGTGGCCCAAGAACAAGAGTTCCTTTCCCATAAATTGGCACTTGCTAGGCTTTGCATAGAGTTTGTGCTTTGCAATTTGATTGAGTGTCTTGCGGACATGTGTGTGGTGTTCCTCTTTGGTTTTTGAGAAAATGATAATATTTTCAAGGTAGCATAATGCATTTGAAAGAACATTTAGCGCCTGGTTCATCATGGTGACAAATGTTGTGGGGGCATTTGTCATCCCAAAGTTCATTACACTACATTCAAAAGATCTGAATTGCGTACAGAACACAGTTTTGGTATGTCTTTTTCCCTTTACTTCAACTTGGTTGTAACCTGAGGTGAGGTCAATTTTGGAGAAAAGTTTGGCTCCAGAGAGTCTTGCAAACAGATCCCCTATAAGTGGGAGGGGATATTTATTCTTTAATGTGCTTGCATTAAGAGCTCTGTAGTCAGTTACTAGACAGAGTGAGACTTCCTTTTTCTTTACAAAAAACACTGCTGCCCCCCACAGGGATTTGGATGGGCAAATGAAGCCTTTATCTAGGTTATCCTCAATATGGTCTTTGAGGGTTTATGTTTCCATGGGGGAGATTCTGGAGAGGGGTGCAGGTTTGGGCATGGCCTTACATAGGTCAATGCTGTGGTTGACCTCCTGTTCAGGGGGTAGATATGTGATCTCTTCCTTAAATACATGAGTGTATTCATTTAGGAGTGCTTCAAGTTCTGGGGATTGAATTTTGGTCATATGTATGTTATTAAATTTGGTTTACCTCATTATGTGGAGGGTAATGTCTTTGGTTAGACGTTCTGAGTCATCCTGATTTATGACTTGGACAAATACTCTGTCTCTTAGGATGAGATGGTTAGGTTCTTTGAGGATGTTGAAATCAACTCCATTACATTTGATGGTCATGGTCTTTGTTTTCCAACATATGCTGGGGTTTGCTCAGGTGAACCAGTCCATACCTGCTACAATTTTGTAGTTTATAGTGCTCATGACAAGTCCTTTGATGGACGTTTGAAGGCCTTGGAGGTCAATTCTGAAGGGAGTTGTTTTGTCTTCAAGTAGAACCTTTGATTTGTCTGCCATTCTGGCATATTTGAAGTTGGATTTGAAAACTGGTATCTTGTATTTGGTTACAAATGGTTTGATAACCAAGGTGGGTTGTGCACCAGAGGGGAATAAAATTCTATGTGTATGGGACTTATAAGTGCATGGGTAGATAAGAAGTTGTGAGCAATCTTTAATTTTTATGTTCATAAAAATGGAAGATTGCAGGATACGTGGGATGTGAGCAGCAAAGTTTGTGCCTTGGTACAATTTCTTGTTGGTTTGGAGGGAGACAGGGGCACTTAAGCCTGTTTCCCTTCCTCTTTTCCCTTTTCCTCTGTTTTGAGACCATTGAGGTCAGAGAATGTGTGGTCAGATTCATAGAAGGTTGCTGTTTCAGCATTGTTCACTTTGGTGGTGTCCTCTTTCTTGGGACAGGAGCGGTTTGCGCTCTGGCTGCAATTGCCATTGTTTTGATTGGAGTTGCCGTTACTATGGTTGGTGTTTTGGCGCTTGTTGCCATTATAATTTTCTCTACCATTGCCGTTTGAGGAGTAGTTGCTGTTGTTTGAAGCATATTCCATGGTTGCGCGTTTTTCTGTGCGCTTGGCTTCTGCAATGAGTGCAGGCATGGAGGTGTTGGCCTCTGGAAAAAATGAGGCAGTAACTGAGGGTTTCATTATGTTGATGAATGATGCCATTGTGTGCATGTTGTCAGCTTGTGCTGGGTTCTGGATATTGTGATGTATCTCTTCAAATTCATTGGTGTACACTGTGATAGTGGTCTTCTGAGGAAGGTCACTGAGTTGTATTGCAATGTCTTGGAGGGATTCAGTGACACTGAAGTTGTGGGTGATATCAGCTTTGAGCTCTTCCCAGCTACCAAGCTATTTGCCAGTTTGTGAGCCAACCCAAGTGGTGAACCAGTTAGCTGCAGCCTTGTACAGGCGCTTGCTGGCTTCCTGGACCCATTGTTTGTGGGGGATGTGGCTGGTGCAGATTTTTGTGGCTGAGTGGTCTAGCCAGTTGATGATGTTTTCTTTGTTTTTACCCAAGAAATTGTCAATAACAATGTACTTGGTGCCGGTAACTTTGCCTGGGATAGGCGGTTGTGTGTTTGTTTGTGGTTGGAGAGTGTGAGAAGTGGGGAGCAGGTTAATATGAAATAAAACCAAGCTCTCAACTACAATAAAAATTGTGGTTTCAGCAGCAACCAAAAGGTTGTTGCCAACAATTCCTGAAAGGCCAAAGGGGGGAAGGAATCAACTGAACACTGACAGCAACAGAAAAACCCAAATGGCTGGATTTCGCTAACAAATTTTGAGCTTTATTAGAGTAGAAAATGATGAAGCAAGGTCTTTTACAGCTCTTTCATTCATTTAAGGGATGTGGCAGGATTGGGGTGGTTGATTGAATATCACAAACCAATTGACCAATGATATGAGTGGATACAAATGCATTTCTTGAGGCAGGAAGATCTTGAAAATTTTGAACAGATATAGTCAAAAGGAAAACTGAACCAACTAAAATCAGGGATATGATTTGGATGCAATTACCACTGCTTCCAGCCGCTCTTGCACATGATATTTAAACAGAGGTGTCTCTTGGGTGGGTTAGGTGGGGGCATCTTCAGAATAATTCCAAAATAATAAATTGATTGCTTTTCTTGGCTTTTTAGTAACCTTTTGGATAAATATTTAAACATAATTTGATAGAAATTCCCAAACATTTGGAAGAAATCAAAGTGGAGGCCTAAGCAGGGGGCGTAACTTTACAGAGAGAGCAACTGTATTGAATTATCTTGGTGCATGCTTTGGGCATGACCAGTCCTTTGAATACAGTGCATCCACTTGTTATATCTTTGTCAATATCATGGGCGCAGAAGTACGTCTTCCAGGTATCCTGGGATGTGGCTTGGTTGAGTATGTGAGCAAAGGTGGGCGGGTTCTGTTCAGTCATTCTTTCTTTCATGGGTATAGTCAAAAAACTGTGGCTGCTACCAGTGATGAGGAACAACTTTTGGGAAAGCTTTGAATATGGAATTAAGAAGAAGAGAAGTATATTTTATTGGATAATACTTTAGCCTTATATAGCTTGCACTGTGGCAGGAATATAAGTTGGATCAAAGATAAGGATGGTCATGTGCAGAATGGGTTTGAGTCACTGGATACTTGGAAAAGTCATGTGATATTGGTTTTTTGCCCTTCTTGGTATGTAGAATGTATATTGGATTAGCACCAAATCAGGTGATGACTGGATGTTAAGTGTGTTGGCAGTGACCAGAATACCTGTACATCCAGCTCCTTGACAGTAATATAAAGTAAAGACCTGGGTACTTTGGTCTGAAATATTATTGTGTAGGGGCTTTTTTTAAGCAGCAGTTCTTTCCTAATAAACCAGTGAAGGTGTTGAGATGGAGAAGGTTGGCCTTGTCATTTAGTAATGAAATCTTTAAAATTTGCTTGATTTATGCCATTGTGTTTCCTGGGCCATCCTCATTTGTTGTGGTTTCAGCATCAAGTCAATTCAACATGGGGTTGTCATTACATTTACATGCACAAATTCTACTCTTAAAATATGTGTCTAAGCTTAAGTGGATTTGTGGAACTGAACTATAGTTTATCTGATAGGTTTAGCATAGCAACAAGGAGCTTCATAATACAAAGAAGCCTATGAAAATCAGAAAGGGCTTTATTCACTGGTTATCTCATTGAGACTGGAATAAAAGTTGGATTATAAAAGAGTGTTGCTTTTAGAACTATTTAGACTTTGTTAAGACTGATCTGAACAGATGATTGATGCTGATATTAATTACTTGAGTTAACCCAAAGGTAAAATAAAAGGTTAGCTTCTGTAGTGAACTATATTGATTTTTAGATTTAAATTGAGCCCTGGTTGGAGTGGCATCAACATTATTACTACTCCCTTTCAATTTTGTAATTCTGGCTTAACAGTCCAACACAAAATTTAGCTTAGTTTGGGAGAAATCTTATCAACTTACTAGATGAGTTAATTCTAGCAGTTGCCTTCACAGCAATGTATACATCAGCCATGGGTTACAACCCAGCCGTGAATGTGGCTTGTATTATACAGGGTATGCTACAAGTGCCTCTTTATGATAGGGATTGTATTGGAAACCCCGAAGCCACCCATGCCACTCAAATCTCAAATCAGGAGGTAGGTCAATTAACCAGCCACTAAGCAATCACTTTATACTAAAACTGTGAATGGTGGTAATTCCATTCCCATGGGTGGTATAGAGGCCAGCCAGATCGCTATAGAAACTCTATCAGCACGGATAATAAAGGCATAACATCCTATTATTTCCCTTTCTTGGTCCCTCTTCTGTTGTCTTTCTCCAGCTTAATGAACCCATTGGGATCATTTGAAACAATGTGGCAATATTTCAATAAAGAAGGTGGATGGTTAGTTTTATTATGAAAGGGTGTGGTATTCAAAATATCTATCTCTTGTGGATAAGGCTATGGTGGAGGAAAAATGCAACCTTTGGGTTTTGTTTTTTGGATCCCCTTAAGTAGGGGGGTTTGATCTTTTTTAAAAACCGGTTAAAGGCGGCTTTCTTTCTCTGGAGGAGCCATGTTATATATATATTCAATAAAAGGTTTATTTTTGAAAGGTTAAAATTAAAACTATTATATTTTATAACTTTAAAACTTGATAGAAAAAATATAACTTTTATTTTTAAATAAATCCCAAAATAACATCCTCTGGTGGATGTATATGGCTACAATCCCAAAAGAATTGTAGCCAATCTGAAACGATGGCTGCTTTATAAAAAAAGCTGCCATCGTTTCAGATCCACCACAGCCCTACTTGTGGAGGTGGGATATTTAAAATTTTAAATAAAAAAAGGTATTTTTAAAGTTGAATTTGGATTAGATTACGGCTTAATAGCATGCCAGCTAAAAACGGTGCAATCCCAAAATAATGATCCAGATGTGGTTCCAAGTCAGATAAATTAAGTAAGCAGAGGTTTAGTTATTACTGAGGGGCAGTTACGGTACATTAGTTCTCAAGGCTGTGAGGAGAAGCAAAAACCCAGCCTGAAACGGAATTAACTCAGCCAAAGATAAGTTGAAAAATGTTGGATTTATATTGGTTAATGATAGATTTAAACATTGTTTTTTTGTTTTCTGGCTGAGAAACTTTGTTTTAATCTGAATTTTTTTAATTATCCTCACAGCTTGGAAAGCTAATGCATACCTTTAATTGGAGTGGAAAAATTCTTATAGCGGTAGAGTAGTGAATATGATTTTCGTACGCATGGGCAAGTGGATATTGATGTGGGGAGCAGGATTATACGGTCAATGATGTATTTTACAGAATGAGGACCCCTGGTATCTCTTTGGGGCCCTTTGGGTCAGGGGCATCTGATGGAGCGCTGCAGGATCGGGTGGTGATTGGCTAGGATATAGTGCTGCTTCAGTCTAGAGCTAGTCCACTTGATTCAAAGAGTTATCCTATGATATTTAAAAAATGTATAATGTTATTTTTATTCCAGCAAGTTGTGAGCTTCATGCGACTTGTGATTCTGATTGGCTGGAGTGTGGGATATTTTTTATCGGATGAGGGAGAATGTAGATCGAACTTTGCTTTGACAAGCAAATGAGGTTACTTATGCGTTATAGTGCATTTTAGGAATATGGCATTTGGACTATGCTCGTAAGCCATCCAGGGGGATTGAATATTATAAATATGCAAGATTAACGTTGATGAGAGCATGATTAGTCCAATATTTGGTGAGTTGTGGGATGAGCCATGGCTAAACATCTTGCAGATGGCAGTGGCTTCTGGGTCGTTTATTTTGAATATCATTCTACTGCTGGCAAATTATCGGCGTGAAAATACGCGGTGGGCTACCGATGGCATTCTCTGCACAATAACTGGGCTTGCTGACTGCACCATTGCCATGTATGTGATGCTTAGCACAGCCGCGCGCACGTTTGATCACACGCTTCTTTACGACGATAGCACGTGGTGCAGGATCAACTATATTGTTGGCAGGACCATGGGGCTAGCTTGTCTTGATGTTGCCGCCCTCCTTTCCCTTGTACGCTACCTTGTGATTGTACGAGGTCACGCCCCCCACCCACGGGGCTGGGCCTGTGTTGCCCTGTCGCTGCTTGCCCTAATAGCCACAGTCACGTTTGAACACTCGAGGAACTCCACCATTTATGTCTTTCCTGCTAAACTATACTGCAGTCCTGTCAACGAAAGGAACTCCCTGCTACTTCTCTCTATTTTAATCCAACTGCTTGGAATACTGCCCCTCTTTGTCATTCCATTCTGCTACGCCCGCGTATCCCTCCACTACGTCAAGATTGCCTCTCGCCTCAGTGTCCAACCACAGCTAAGAAGCAAAATATTTGGCATATGTATCATGGCTACAGCCTACATCCTCGCTTTCGCCCCCGACTACATCATATTTGGCCTGCTAAACTACTTCTATATCCTCCCCACCCCGCTCCTCACCGGGCTTGCCAGCTGCATCTCTGGCTGTGTCTCCCTCCTCAACGCCATCTTCCCCCTCCTCTACCACACAGAAATCCACCAAAATGCCCTCGATTTATTTTCCCACAAGGACTCCCGCCACACCACCTTTATTCAATATTGATTTGGTTTATGTTCTATTAAAGCTGAAATTATGCTATCAACCCCTTTTCAGACCGATATTTATTCCCAATATAAATTTACAGCTTAAATAAAATTTTATAATTACTAACTAATATTCCCAATAAACTCCCAGTTTAATTAAAAAAATAATCCATAACTTATCATCTATATTCCCAATAAGTTCCCAGTTTAATTAAAAAAATAATCCATAATCCAGACACTAGTTATCCGATTTCGCAGCCAGACTAGGGCTGCTTCGGCCAAGCCCCGGGCAACCGTGGCCAGTTTCTGGCTCCGGGTCACTCGCATCAAAGATTTATTTCAAAATGTTCAAATATACTACAGTTTCGTTTTAGCTATAGCGGCCAATAGCCGGAAACCAGCCGGGGCTGAGCCGAAGCATCCCTAACCCAGACTCACCCGCTAAAAGGCTAGAACCAAAGCCCACCCTTTGACCCCTGCCTGGACCCTGTATCCTTCATCGCCTTGCATACAGCCAATTAAATCACACTTCATCAAGCTCAGCTACCAACCCGCAAAATCCGTAGCCAACCAAGTAACCGCAAACCATGACCATCCAACCAGAGATTCCATGTCCTGATCCATCAAGCTCTGTCTCGGAGCGAGCTTGCCGATCCCCATCGCATCAGATGTAAATGCTAAATCAACCTAACTCCATTGAACGGATGCAGCTAAAGCCAGGGATCCCACCTCAAGGCAAAGCTGACGGTTCTTCGTCAAATGGCACCCTAACCAGTTGTATCGATGCAGGAAGGGAATCTCGCTAGAATTCTGCGGAGTGCATTGCCCACTGACTTAACCTCACATACACTTACCTTTGAAATTACTTTACCTTTTATGTACCAAATCCACATGAGGAATATGTTGAAACCACCTTTATATCATTACTATATCGTGACTAGGGTTGGGACGGGCACCAAAATCTACACAGTTGGTTTTGTGGCTTTGTCAGTTGAGCACAATTCATTTTGTGACCTTCATGTCACATCACAATTCATGCAGATTGGTTTTGTATTTTTAGAGAGCAGTACACAATTTCAACTGCCACATTTTGTGCCCTGCTCCAAAAGTCACAAAACAAATCTGTATGAATTGTGATGTGACCAAGCACAATCTCATGTGGTTTTGTGTTGTGTCCAATCAAAGTATGCAAGCTATTCCTTTCAAGTGAAGGAGATATTTATAAATATTTTGATAGTTTTTAACATAATTATCTAAAGCAAACTGTGGTATGATCAAATCTATCATTGTAAGGTAATGGAAGGTAAAGCTTTAATAAATTCAATTTAAAAAATAAAGTCCCACAACTGAACTTACTCTAATTTTACATCCTGTGCCTTGCACAAAATGACACCACCTGTTTCACCCTCAGAACCATTCTAATTTTACATCCTGTGCCCTTTCACAAAATGAAATCATCTGTTTCATCCATGAAAACCACCTTTTATATTTTATGATTGTCAGAAATCTGCGGACTGTGGTATTTTATCATCCACCAGATGATATCCTAAGTCTTCTAACATTAGGAAAGTCCAGATAACCTGTGACTTTGGCATAACCTGTGGTCTGGAATACTTTGTTTTCTGCAGAAGTAGCAAGTCTGACTGAGCCCAAAGCCCAAAGAGTTTGAGATGGTTCTTCCTACTTCTGGATACGGTTCATGTGTTATCTCTATATTTACTTTAGATAAATATACTGTATGATGACAGTATCATCTTTTGCTCTACTAATAAGCCTAAGAGAGGATCATATTAAGGAAATAGGACTTGGATCAATCGTCAATTCAATATGGAATCATCAGTCATTTATTCTAATGGACTGGCTTTAAGGTGGCCCGCCTGCCCACATTTTATCTGAGTTAGCTCACAACACTAGGAAGAGACTGAAGTAGCATTAGGTCAACACGGCAGGGGGCCCGGCCTTTTCAGGGTGGATTTTGTGGAAGCTCGCTTGATGACTTCCTCAGCTTACTGTGTTCGTTCTAGACACGCCGCACAGCTGAATCTCTTTTCAGCTGCCTGCCTGGGCCACTATCCAGGGCTAGCTAGCCAACGGTTGGCTACTAGTTCACGAGATGATTGCTACACTAATCAGAGCTACTCTAATACAATAGGCTCAGGGCCTTTTATCTTAGAGTGTTTGGCCTGATGGCCCAGTCCATGTTGGACTCTGCTAGACATAATGCAGATGACGGTTCTTATGATGGCCCTCTTATTCTAGGATACAATTTAAGTTTAGAATAGTAATTATTGTGAAGTGCATATTGAGGTGCTTGATGAAGGAAACTAATTAATGAGCAGTATTGCATGTTCCATTCATTAATTGTAATGCATGGATTTGTTAATGCCAGGATATGATTTGGTCATTGATTCATTAATCCTGCAGCCCGCATCATTCTGTTGAAACTATCCAAAGAGTGATTGACAGCTGGCTTGCGATAATTGGTTGAATCCATTAATTAGTCAATATCCCAAAATCCTGACAGTGATCTACACAATGGAGTGAGGCACAAATTGTGACCTACTCAAAAAGTTATGACACAAAATCACATGGATTGTTTTGTGAACCAATCCAAAACATCCAAAAAAATGGTTTTGTGACACTGTGTTTGCACAATTGCTGTTTCTGTCCCTTCCCTACCTCACATACACTTACCTTTGAAATTACTTTACCTTTTATGTACCAAATTCACATGAGGAATATGTTGAAACCACCTTTATTATCACTACATTGTGACAAACCAAATCCTCTTGGGTCATCTATGGACTTGAAACATTGTCTAATTACACCAGCCATTGATATCACCCTCTCAGTGACATTACCACCTATTGCCACAATATCATTCCACCAATGCTGTCCTAGTAGGATCACTCCCTTCTCCACATACATCATATACATTACCAAAAACCCTCCAACCAAATTCAATGTGCCTTAACCATGCTGCAGTTGAGAGGTACATCCAAGATACCCAACCTCTCATTGATATATGTTCCAAGTTTTCCCTCAGCTTACCTCAAACAGCATCATGGTCAATTAATTTAGGGACTATGATGTAGTATGCTAGGTGTGCCTAGTACACATCCCTTTTATCTCCCAGGAACATGGGTTATCTTTATTGACCAACCCCAGTTCCCAGCTACCACATGATGGTATGAACAGCAAC
>QTSX02001866.1:0-20470 GCA_014839935.2 Entomophthora muscae | reverse complement strand
AATACCTGGATATCATATCTTAGTTTTGGGACTAACAGGCTGTCATGCCCTGCCCCAAGAGCAGGCTTTCAAAATAACTTTAGAATTCAAAGTTCACTGTATTTGAATTAGATTTTATTAAGTTGCTTAAATTGAGTTTCACTGTTTTTTGCTCATTTTGCTGCTTTTGCTTTTCTTCTGAGTTTCCTTGCTTTTGCTCTTTGTGTGTAGATCAAATTAATTCACTTTATAACTTATTATAAGATGTGTTTATTTTTATTTTTAGTCCAAGCTCTTGTTTCATGCAACCGTGCAAATTCTCTCTGCTGTTTCATGCAGATCTTGGGCTCCTCGCCAGCTGCTTCCATCACCATGTGTTTTCCCTCTCGTTCAATCACCCGTCTAGAAAACCCCTTTTTTGCCCTGAAAAACTCCCCAAGACTCCAGTTTTCTTGCCTATAAATAAAAGATACCAGAGAAGTAAGTTAGCCGAAATTTAAGTGGTTTTCAATCACGTTTACAGGTTTTTTTACTAATTATATTTTTCATTCTAACTTTGAAATTTCCGTTTATCTTTTTAAATTAAAAAGAGTTTAAGTTTAGATAGATACATTGCCTTTAAATTTGTCTCCTAGGCTCAGCTTAGCATAATTAGAATAGAGATAGTTAGATTAACATTTACTTATTTGTTGTCACTATTTGTTACTTTGAAAAATAATTCTGACTAGTTTTTAAGGAGGGATATACTTCCACAGGAAATATCCTGACGTGGATTATTATTATCAACAGTCCTTGTTTAACAATTTATTTTATATAGTTTGTTTAAGATTAGTTAATTTATGACACTTTTTGTGTCTAACCATATGGTTTTTACAGTGTAATTTCCTATAAATTGTTTCTACTTTTTATATCTTCTTAACACTTTTTATTTCTATATCTTGCGCCTTATTGGGTAAGACCCTTACATTATTTCAGCTTTTAAATTGAGCCAACTTAGTAGTTCTCTTTTATCATTTTCATTTTTTGCTGTAGTCTTCCATAATTTTGCTGCCTTAATCTTCTTCTTTTTGATTTACAACTGTGGTTTTCTTGCAAGAACAAACCTACCTCTCAGGTTCACATCTCATGCAGATGGATTTACTCTTATTATCTCCCCGTCTCTCTCTGTCTATAGCTCCCCTCCTCCCTCCCAACATATTCAATATTCTGTCTAATTTCAAGCGCAATTACGGTTTTTCAGCAAGGACTTTCCTTACTGATGCTCACAAGGTCTTGTTCTTCGCTGGTATTTACTGGCCACTACTGCGACTGGTTTAGTTCTCACTCCATCAGGAACCCAGAGGTTCTCCAAATTACCATGATCAATTTATATCCTCCTCTCTGGTGAAGACAAGGGATTTGGCTCGTCTTCTCTCGCTTCTCAGTCTTGTCCCGTTTCCACTTGAGAATATAATCAGGAAGTTTTGCTTATTTCCAGTCTGGGCCACCAACTTCTGACACAGAGGTCCGCAGCTTTATAAGATAGATTCCTCTCATGATTTCCTAACCACAAGCTGTTTTACCTCGGGTTAGAAGTTGCAAGTGGAATCAGAGGTTTCCTCCCTCACCAGTCTATTCCGTCTAAACCTCTCCAAATGCCATACCTTCCTCTCAAAACAACAACCTTCCTGCACCTCCACCCGGTACAGAGCCTGGGGACCCGGGAGGAGTGCAGTTTGACTTACTCAAAGGAAATTAGAAGAAGGACAAATAACATTTGGGTTCTACTGTAGATCCAAGAACCACCTCTTGGTTTTCCGTCTCCTTTCTCTCCAAGCAATAAATCCCCGTTATTTCCACCATTAGTTTAAACTCCCCTCGTCAAAAGATACCCAATCTCCAACCGTTCTGTAACTACATACGGGACTTCCTTGCAAGGTCGTTTGGCTTCTTTCTGATAGTAAAAAACAACATAAATCTCACATAGGACCTTGGCAGATTCTGATTTTCCATGGATCACTGATGTCAGTCAAACAGACGCACTGAGGTTCCTCCGATCACTTGTTCAGTTACTTGACGAGGTTTTCCATTCCGCGTAAAGTTTAATCTACCCCAACTCTTACTCCCTTATACTTGGCTTCCCCCTGGCTCAAGGAGTGCTTCTTACTTTGACCGCATTAATAAACAGAGTCACTTTCACTTCCGTAAAAATGTGCTTTGTTCTGCAATCTTCAACATTGATTTGCCTCTTTACCAGTTCTTCAATTGACCTGCTTGTTGTTTCCATAATGAGTCAATATCTGTACTCAATTGATAACTTCTCATGTTGAAGTCTAATTTCGCGATTGTTTCAGCAATATGAATGCCATTCACTTCTTCCCCACAACAACTACATCAACCTTCAAACCTGCACTATCCTCTTGGGGAATAGCTGTCCCCTTTCTGACTCCAATTTTGCTAAAATCATAATATCAACAAAATCTGCAAAAGAGATTTTTTCTGTTTATCTGCTCGCTTGTCTCCCATCTTCTTGTTGGCTCGATGGGCTCAAAAGTGTCTCGTGGATATTGTGTCCCAAACAAGGACATTATCAAGGACAGATGTCCTATCCCATCTGCCAGCCCTCACCAACTTTTTTTATTGAAGCAACACCTCATTGTTCTTTCAATCAGTCTGTTGTTTAGACAATAAATGGATAATAGCTTCTTGTAACCCTTTGACTATAAGAGTATAATGTAATGCCTTTTGGCTTATTTCCAGGCTCATAAACGAGGCACTCCTTCTATTTTCAACTGAGTTGTCCATCTTACTTTCTATTGAAACCATGTTGTCCACGCCTCGCCAGGTACTCAGACTTCAAAGAGAATTTATTTGGCAAAATTTTCAAAGTGCTTGTTCTTCTGCACTGAGGTTAATCCACATCACTTGCACTCTCGTCTCCTCCCTTTGTGTTTCCAATAAGGTAACCATTGTCGTAGTTTGTAGAAAATTTTTTCTTAGTCTCACTCACCCACTCCTTCCCCGTTCATTTCTGTTCGGAATAAATCCCGAGGCCCACAGTTTGAGGTTACAAGGCTATCTTGTCTTCATATCTGTCTCCTGATGCTCCGATCCTTCCCAAACTCCTTCTAGTTGAGACTGATGCCAGCAAACTATGGTGCTTGGGGATGGGATGTAACATCCACAGATCTACTTTCTTCTGTGAAGCATCTTCCTGCCAAGCGTAATTATCCTGTACATATCAGTGACTCCCTTTCCATAATCAAACACTTCAAGCATTGCTGCTGCTACTTGAGGACTTGATGAGCCTTCCTCATTTACACAGACCATAAGAACTTGTTTACTTTCCTCACTGAAGTTGTGGGTCTCCATTTCAGAGAGATTTTAGATGGTGCACTGGAGCTATCAAATCTTTTTGCTTCAAGCTTGTATACAAGAAGGGTATACTCAAATACTCCTACTCTACCTGAGCTAGTCACTTACTGCTCTGGGGCTTAGACAGCATTATGAATTCCTTTATAGCAAGATGGTCCTCCGCCTCAAGCAGTTTCGGAGCTTAATTTTGAATAGTGGTTCACAACTCCTATTTATACTGAATCAAACCCAATAGTTCTAGCTTTCCAAATCAGCAGTCTCTCAGATTATAAACGCCTACAGTCAATGACATAGTTTCAAATCCTTCCTCTTTGATGGGCGCTGACAATCTTCTGGTAGTCTCTCACTAGACCTTCCAATAGCAACTAACTATTACCTACCACACTCCGCCGCGGCATTCGGCTATAAGAAGATTCCGCCAAACTCGCAATCGGTGGCTAAAAATGTCTTCGTCAGTCTTAATATCAGCAAAGGTCTTGTGCCAAAGAAGCAGTCACCCCCACCCAGAAACCCGTAATTGGCCATGTTCCCTACCTTTTCCGAGGTCATTGGCAGTCAGTCTTGCTGGAATTATCAGTCCAACTTCCTTGTCCAAGAGTCTTGATGCTATACTAGTCATTGTGGATAGATTCTAAACAGGCTTTTTCTCCTTGTAATTCAAACATTACAGAAAGAGACTGTTTCCCTCGTTTGTTAAACATGTCTTTGTACACCATAGTATCTTCCCAGAGAGCTATTGTGTTCGACCGCGGACCTCGCCCCTCTTCCTGGAAAGGAATTTATATACGCGTTTAGTGGTTCATCTTCTTCTCATACTTCTTACCGTGGTCGAGCGGTAAATTAATCAGACATTGGAATGTTTATCCCTGCTTACTTTCCAAACAACAGAATAATTGCCTCTCACCTTCTTGGCTCAATACTTACAATGTCACTCACTCAATCCATTAAGATGTCCTTATGGCAAACTTGGGATATATTCTTCCTTTATCACTGCTTAGAATCTGTACTGCCCATAAGAAGAGAGTCTTTGTTTCAACTCAAAACCTGTGTCAGGATATTCCTAAAGCAGGCTAGTCTTTTCTTAGCTAATTGAATGTCTAAAAGATCTCCATTGACAAACACTGTCAGTGGGGACTATCCAGGTCAACAACTTGGCATACCTAACACAAACCTCCCTATGTGTCGGCCTGCCTGTCACCGGGCAGGACCCTTTAACGGCGTGGAGTGTATATACGTTGAAATTTTGGAAAGGATAATATGTAGAATCATGTGGAAACCATTGTCCACCCCCACAAACTGTGCCGACTTTTGGACTCCTATATCCAAGCTCAATCCTGAACTTGATCTGGAGGGAGCAGGTTTCGCCTCCAAAGGGTATTTTTTCAAAAACTTTAGAATTTGAATTTATATTTTGAAATAGATTTGTTATTTAGTCAGTTCAAACACTGTTTTTTGCTCGTGTTTGCTGTTTTTGCCTTCTTTGCGCTCCTTGGTGCATAGATCGTTCTTAATTCAATTTTATATAACTCACAAAGAGAGGGTTTTTATTTTTACTTTTAACTTAATACTTAGTTTTTATGTAACTGTTGTTCTTTCCTGCTGTTTCTACGCAGATCTTTGGGCTCTCTGTTGCCGCTGCTTCCCATCAAACTGTACGTGGTTTCCCCCCCCGTCCAGACTCCTTTTACCCTGAAAATCTCCCAAGACTTGTTTTTCTTGCCTATAAAACAAAGATTAGATAGCTTTCGTGCTTTGCCGAAATTTTAGTTTTCCCCACCTCCTTTTCCATTCCCCCCCCTCCAAATTCTAACTTTGAAATTTGCTAAGGTTATCATCTTAAATTAAAGCAGCTTAGTTTGGGGGGATTAGATACATTGTTAGTTTTGGGCCTCCACCTACCTAGGCTCAAAGTTAGCATAATTAGAATATTAGTTAGATAAACAGTTACCTAGCTTGTTGTCACCAATTTGGTTACTTAGGGATAATTTGACTAGTTTTATGCTGAGAATATTCCCACTGGACGTGGATATACCTTGGTTACCAACAAATTTGTTTAACAATTTATTTTATATGTTTGGTTTAGGATTAGTTAATTTATGACACTTTGTGCTCCAATCAATAAATTTTTGTTTCAGAGGTCGTCTATAATTCAAAAGCCTATTTTATATCTTTTAAATTTTTAATCCAAACATTTTTGCATGTGGTATAACTTTATAGAACGAACGTTTTATTTTACAAGTAAGACCTTGCATAAACTAAGGTGTTGTTAATTTCCTTGGAAGTTATGTGGAGTCTCTGTGATCAGATTTAGGCGCTGTATCAGAGGAACTATTTACATTTACCATCCTTTAATATAGACGGGCACCACCAGTTGATAAATCCAACATCCAGGAGCTGTTGTATCTCTCATTGGAAACAGTCTCTCACTTTTTCCGCACCAATTGAATTAGGTGAGCCAAATTGGTTTGTTGTCATCAGCGTCACCGTGATGGGTGATGTCGCACAGTTGAAAAACATCCTCAGCAGCCGACCGTACTTCTCGTGTAGGCACCCTGCTTCGTTCCTGTTTCCTTGGCCTCAAAGAGGACATGTTGCCAAGGTAGTCACGCAGACACAGTTTTGACCTGACAGCCCCATTTCGAGAGGTCCCCAACCCAAATCAAAAGTTCACCTCCTGATTGGCAGAAGTTACAAATCCTACTATCTGATGTTGCTTGCGTGGATGTTGTGGTCCTGCAGATTAAGGGTAGGATGCCACTTCTCTCATGTCCCGGTATAATTATACTGTGGCTACGCAGTGGTTCAAACCTGATCTTACCTGCGGGCCGATGTATTTTGCCATACAAAGTTTCGAGGATTTACAGGGTCACCCTGTTGGTACACGTTGTACGATTGATAATGAAGGTTACCAGAGAGCTCCAGTAAAATACTTACGCTCTCTTCTGGGTTAGCAATTTTACTCTCCTTCCTCTTCATATGGTAAACCACTCATACAGACCATTCTTCTACGCCAAATTAATTATCAGTTGTCTTGGAAATTCGGCAAAATTCCCGCGGGGTTACGTAGTAATTCCCCGCTTCATCAGTGAGATGTTTCATTTTCAATCAATTTTCATCATACTTCTTGTATTAAAGGCAGCCAATCAAAACACAAAGTTTCTGGGATTGCAACAGCGGGGAGGAAAAATACAATAGATCCAAAATTGCATTAAATAAGCACTATATAGCCTTGAGTTGTGGTGTGTAGGCTGTGTCATGCCATAAATCCTACTGCGCGCAATATCAAGAGCCAGTCCTAGTTTGTAGACCAAGGTGGGTTGAAATCCATATTATCGGGTGCTCTACTGTTAATTATATTTTACTTCACCTTAAAATTAACGGAAACGTTGGCATATGTAATACTCTGGAGGTAAAGCCAGAATGTAAATTTAATAAAGGAATTAGGTCAAAGTATTTCTGAAATTCAAGGTTTCAAAATTTCGGAAGCTGTCTGATAATTCTTGAGCGGCACCGCCAGCTTGGATTTTTGATATTAGAATGTTGAGATATTTGGGGTTTTCCATAGTCTTCCTGTACTCCCGCACGGGGCTTGCTTTGGTTTAGGGATCACTCGGGTCGCAGAGTCCAATTTACCCCGCAGGTAGGGATGGCGTACAGGTCACACACAATTTTGGTGACATCTTCAAATGTCTGAGGGCGCAACTGAGATCCTTATCATTTTCGGGCAGTACCCTAAAAAAATAGCAAGGGGTCACTGTTGGCTCTTCTTGGAATAGCTGGAATGGCGGGTGAAGTATATTGATGTGGCTCCACTTAAAGTTTTCCCTGATTCTTCATCAGTATATCTACTACTACATCCCTGTGAGGTTTGCCTTAGAGCCGATTATTGACTTTGCCTATGGCTCCTTGTTGCATCTTTGATAGGTAATCTTGAATTGTAGGTTTCAATCTTCTCTAAGGTTCTGCGGTAGTATCTTCTCCGCTTGGAAGATCTAATCCTGCCTCTTCCTCAATTTCGACTCCATTAGCACTGGCCATTCTTGTTGGGGCAATTAATCCTCAAAAAAGTTTGCACTGATATCTTCCGGGCGCCGTTGACTGGTCAGCACTGCAACACATTAGAGAGCCTCATAAGGCCGTGAAGAGCTCTACTTTATTGTGATAGTAGTTCAAGTTGTGGGGTGTGAGTATCGCACTTGTGCCCAGGATAGAAGCGGGGTCACAAAATCCCGTACAATTATCATATTTCGAAAGTAATAATACGAATCTCAGCCTTCTTTACTTCCAGTCACTCACTGACAAAATTCCTTCATTTTCACAATTTTGCATCCTCATAAGACCACTTTGCTGGAGTTGAGAGTTATTTGATCACGTCTCACACTGGTAAAGTCTAGAGCATTGATCAGAGCTATTGTTCTTCATGGGAAGTTCTGAAGTTTCCACATTACTGTCATTTAAAGAGGGTAAATAAAGGTTTTAATGTTACTTTTTAGTTGAATGCTGGCAAGTCTGCAGGTTTGAACATTTGATTAGGATGGTGATTTCCACAATTTTCACTATTTAGTAAAGACAAATAGTGAAGTGAGGGGCACAGTAAAATAAAATCCCTCTGCTTTTCATCATCTCATTAATTTATAAAATTAGATAAGATTCTCCTTTGTTGTTCAGGGAAAGAGTTTGCATTCTCCAGACAAAGCTGTTATCAGATAGCATCACTCGTTCCACTTACTGAGCCCAATAGTCTCAAAGTCCTTCTTGGCGGCTTCATTAGATTGCACCTGCTCCAAGAGATCGCTATGGCTCTCTCCATAAGCAGAGTGATTGAAGCTAGCATATCTAAATGTTTAGCCGTAGGCGTCCAGCTTCAGTTCAGCGGGCAGGACTGAGTGCAGTTGTCTCCAGGTCCTGGTAGCTGGTTTGTCAGAGCATACAGACAGTTCCTATAGTTTCCCAGGGTTGTGCTTGTTGGTTAATATAGTTTCATGGTCAGCAAGGGCAGGCGTGATGGTCTTGAGTTCGATCCAGGACAGGAGCCATCTGCCGACTTCCCTCTCTTTGTTCACTTTCTGACTGTTTGTTATCCAGGCAATGACGAATTTACAAAGTTCTTGGAGTAGGCACAAAATTTTCCGAGACCGAAGCTATCTTTGTCAATCAGTTATCTCATCCACAGTAGACCGGCGGCTCAGGAAGTGTACGGCCAAATTAACATTGTGATAAGCCATACCTGAAGCCCACAGGAGTCAGACTGCGGAGTTGAGGATTCTTGCCACCACTCTGTACCCCGAACTGGGAAACTATCCATCTTACATAATAATGTGGAGTTGGAAGCAGCTTTCAATGCTAACCACAGTTCGTTGTGACTGTGTGGAAGAAAAGTTCAACTGGTGGTGCAGAGGTAAGCGTTGAATTTTGATTCTGAACTGACTCCCACTTCTCAAGGTCAAGATTTACTCAAGCTGGACAATGCTTGATGCAGGTGGGTGCACAGTATGAGCTGTAAAATACACGCCTGATATCCCTTCTCTTTTTCAGAGCGACTTGGCTGGTTGTGTAAGCATTGGCCTCTGATAACTTCTGTGTGTTGACCACAAGTGTTCAGAGGATTTGCGGTGGTAAACAGGGTGTAATCAATATCCTGTTATTTGTCACCAGTGGATCTTAAAGCCTTGCATCAAGGCGTCCATAAGTGACTGCATGTTGTGTTTGGTTTCCAGGGGACATCATCCTGGAGGACACAGCAGGAAATATTTATAACAAAAAGATTTTGAGTCAGTTAGCCTGGCCAGCTCAAAGGGTAGCTCAAGGACACATACCCACTCCCCTGGAAAACAAGATATAAAAAGTCCTCGGCAGAAAGACAGAAAAGCTTGAAGATTACAAATCACTAACACAAATGTGAATAAACTTGGTTTATTACCAAAATGATTCTACTTTAAAATACAGGCAAGGGAAGCACTCATCAGTACGCTGGGATGAAACATACCAGGATCAACTATTAGTAATAGGTATATAATAACCTGAACAAATGGGTGGATATTGGAACTACACCTATTTGCAGAGCGCAAGTGAGCTGAATCTCGTAATCCCAGCCAAATTTTTTGGGAATTAATATACTCAAAGCCATATCAAAAGTCAGCATTACACTGCACTCCATAACACTCTCAAGATTCAAAAATTTTGCAGAGAAAAATCCTGGAGTGAACACGGACAAAAGACGCTTAGAAGACAGCAGTTTTATTGCAGCCAACACCTCTTTCTTAAAGGTGACACTACAGGGCTTCAACCTGCAGGAAATCTGTTCTGTGGCTCTACCACCTGTATACTTCGATAGTAGAAACTAGTATCACCTCTCTGGACATTGTGGTCTAGTGCATTAGACGGGGAAATTCTGTAACCCCTTGTAAAGGCAGAGAAGGTAGCCGCCTGGATGTCAATGACATGGGTTTCTTCAGATTTGCAGATGCACGGGCACGCACATAAAAGGGGGTCCCAAGATTAGGTAGCTACCATGTTAAGGCAGCACATTTGACTGGCCAAATACTCAATCGCTCTGAGTCAGCGGGCAGCAGTGGAGGAACATATCCACTCAGCATCAGAGAGTGTGAATTTATTTCATTATGGACACTGTATTTGGGTGCCTGACAGTTCCATTGCGAAAGGGCTAAGTAACAGAGGAACACTAGTGAGCCTCATAGGCTTGACAATAGAAGTGATGAGACAGTACAAAGTTGGTACTCACAATGGAGAGCAGGATCTGAAGGCGCCATGCTGATAGAAAATGTCTGCAGCAGAGTAGTAGCTGGTTCTACGAAGAGATGACTTGGTAGCCTGGCTTCACCCACTTTGCTAAAGTGGTCTACAGCAACCAAGATGAATTGATATCCAGACGAGACTGAGGTAAAGGCCCAACATCATCAATAATCACTGCGTGGAAGGCATCTTTGGGGGAATGAGTACTAGTGTTGGGGACAGAATGCGAGGTCGACTGAGCTGACAGAGCGACAGGGCTGGGGTGACAGGGATCAGGAGACGCATGCCCTTCCCAATAGTTCCTGCGTACCAATCATGAGTCTTACAAGTGCCTCAAGGAACATAGCGCTGAGGATGATGGCTATCCTCATGCTAGGCGAACATAGTGGGGTAGGCATTGAGCACCTTTTTGAAGAGTTGTCTCATTGCAAATAACAGTATCCTGGATAGGGTCTGCAGAGCCAAGCAGATGTCCTCTGGCTCATGGTCCAAGAGTCAGGGACATGTTTCCAATTAGCTTGTATTAGACAATCAGCATCAGTGGGATGGATAAGTTAGGATTGGCATTTCTGCCAGATTATCAGAGTCTCTGATGTTAGCCCCAAAATAATGTATCACAGTAAATTCCTTATCCTTTAAGATGCAGAGCATAACATGCTAAGTTGACCTCAAAATTCATTTAATTGCTGCAGCCAGTTGAGGGAGGAGGATCTAGACGTTGAAGTGGGTCTTATAGATTTAATGTCAAACAGTCTAATTGCATGCAGTACAGCTTCTTCAAGTGACGCTGAAATTGCTACCATGCTTACTGAGAACCATTGACAAGTAGACATATCATTATCATACTTCATTGTCAAGGCAGGATATTCCACAGCTATTCCTTGTATCAGTGCTAATATGAACTTTGTCATAATTAGGATAGAGTTTTTGAGCTTGGTTTTCAGCGCTTTCAAATGCTTGTTGTTGCCAACAAATCCATTGTGTAGATGTTGCAGACAGTTTGACGAGGGTTCACTAGTTCAGCAAATTCCAGAGCTGAACTGTTGGTATTATCCAATCATACTCAAGGAATACTTAAAACCTCTCAAAAGATTTGGGCCAATGGCTTCCTTACCTTATTATTTCATGTAAATTTGAGGACCTCATGATCTAAGAACTTGAGATGTTCCTTGAAGAAGGAGTACTTGAGTTTCGGGTCAGGTCTTGGATGAAGACAATGCAGGTGTTCCAAGGATTGGTATGCAGCGTTAAACACAGTGATATCATCAAGGTATACAAGGACACAAGAGAGAAGTGGGAGTCCATATCTGTTGAAATGGGCAGGCAGAGTCCCCGCATTTGAGGTCTGTGCCTGCTTGAGCGATACACAAAAGCCTGTCCTATCTACAGGGATATAATTAATCTAACTAGTATTCAGGTGTTGGGATCCATGGCTGAGAAAATTGAAACCACCCAGCTGTCTATGCATCATCACCGGGAGGGGGCGGCATGAGTCTTCCTTAAAGGGAGAGAGGTCCCAGGGCGGGCAAATAGTCCATCATAATGTGATGTCCGCCATCTCTTCCTTTGAGAATCAGTAATACAGGAAGACCAAGGACTTTTGAGAAGGAGCTATGTCCAGAAAGTTGTCTCATCTCCATCACCTGAAAGCATTCTCCCACAGCTAACAGTATGGCCTGTGGGGCGCATCCTCTGTGCACGATGGGTGACCAGCTAGCCACAGTCCGTAGACTGTAGAGGCAAGATGTCGCTGAACTGATTGAGAGGTCCATCACGTCTCTTTTTGAACAGGAGATAGTTGGGGAAAAATCAGTAGCAAGGGAACAAGAGAATTTGAGGGTTGTCCTTGGGCAGATCACTGAAATTCCAAAGGGGTATAGAGTTTGCCTCCTCTAGTATAAACCATGTCCCACAACCCTGGCCTTCCCATGGGTTGTAGCCACTTTAGGGCTGGTAGGCAGTACTCGTACAGGCCTTTTGCGGGTTTGACCTGTAGTCCCAGGACACGGCGGAGTATCTCGGTACAGGATTCGGGGTGGCAAAGTTCCAAGAATGACTTTCAGATAGCCCATAAGAAATTCTGGGGCACATTAATCACCACTCGAGAGCCCAGGGGGTGGCAATAGCTGCAGGTGCTTAATAAGAGTACTCCTCTTCCGCAGGGCAGGAAGGAGGAGGTACGCATGTTGGAATAGCGGGTCCTATATTCTGAGAGAGAAGATACGGTAGGGTACTCAAGCCTAATGGCGAAAAACCAGAGGCCAAAAATCAAAGGAACCTATATCCTAAGAGCAAAGGTGTCCATCCTGTAAGTTTACAATCCTATCCTGGAGGAATTGCGTACCAACCAAGCAGGTCATAGCTTTCATTCAAGGATTATGGCAGTTGTGTTCTGAGGGCGCGGCACAGACATACAATAGGAAATCCTAACATAGATTGATTAATACTAAGTCTGGTTAGATGACAGAAGGCAAATCTAGCCTGCGCCACGAGTTAGCCAACTACTAGCTGCGGCTAGAGTGCAGAAGTAAGGGTAGAGAGAAAAGATGAAGAAATGTGAATAGAGAATTTCAATTTATTAGTGAATATGAAATGAAGTATATAGTGTTGTAAATACAACAAACATCGACAGTAGGACACTTGCCACCAGACAGTGGGGCAGAATGAGTTGTGCAGAAATCAAGAAACCAAACAATTGAACTCGATTTCAAAAACTAAATTTTCAAGAGTAAAGCAAAGGCAAGAGATTCGCCCTCCAAAATAGCCCACCAAAGGTGGGGAAACATGGTGAATAAGGCAGTTCAACAAATACGTTCTCTCAGATTGGGCCTTTTAGGGGGTAATATATGTGCTAAATTTCCTTTGTGTGCACTCTGCTAGGCAGGATGGCCACTGGAGAGGAGTTGTACTTAGACTTCGGGTTGTCGCCACTTTCTAGAAGGCCAACTATGTAATCCAATTCATGTGCACAACAACCTACTCTGTGTTAGCAGGCATGGTCACAACATTGAAATTCATAGGGGATGTCACAGCATTGGGAGAGAAGCTCAAGCATCTTAGTCTTGTATGCAGATAGGGTAGGCCTGTATATAAGATATGTGGTTGACTAAATCTGATGTAACCGACACCACTCTGCTTTATCAGGAGGCCACAGTGGGCCCAAGAGCACAAAACCTGGCCCATATGAAAAGGGAAGGTACAAAGCGACACAATCGCCTACAAGGCGGTATGCGAAAATACGGCAGGTAAGTACAAGTACAGCCGGGCAGCATTAAGGGGTGCTCATGATAGAGACTCAGTGTCAACTACATGCTCAACTGCCCCATTGGCAAAAGGATTGCAGGGGCAGAAAGTTGATCAGACCCCCACAGAGGGGAACAGCTTGGAGCCGGGCTCGTCCCATTATTGAGAGAAACACTTTAGGATAGCCATGGTGGTAGAAAACATCTTGTGCTAGAGCACAGTTGAAGAGCTCTCTAGCTCACCCACTTGCTGAAATGACACTGCAATCAGAATAAAGTACAAATGTGAGCGGAGGAGAGGACCTACTTGTGTTAATGTTGACAGTGTGAAGGCATGTTGTGTACCCACTTGAACCTGTGCGCAGCCCTCAAGGGCTTTTGCAAGCTGGCAACTGCGGCGCTAGCTATGAAGTTCCCTGGGACGCAAGGGGCAAATTCCCAGAGAAAATCTTATTGAATCTCAGTTAAAACTTGGCAATGTGGTCTATGTCTCCAGTGGCTCTGAATGAGCTTGCGTCACCACTCAAGAGGCAAAGATTGGGTCATAATATATGTGTATTCTGATCTGTACCTTTCTGAAGTTGATTGTGGGTGGGCGTGGTATCTTGGATAGCTTAGAAAGGACAGTTGGTACTTCTTCTATCTCACCTCCTACAAAGCATGGGTACCCAATTAGTTTGGGGGCCACCAACAGCTCCCCAGGGCGCAGCAAGAATGGGGCATTCTGGATGGTTTTCATCATGGTCTCTGGTGTTGGGGTCCCAGGGCAGTGGAGTAACCTGAACCCTGTATCCCCGCATTGATGTGGTATCTACCTATCATGCGCTCTCTCAGGCTCTCTGCGGGGTGCTGTACCACTTTAAGAGAAGCATGGTCAGTGATTAAATATGAGTAGGTGCCATATATGTAGTGACAAAATTTCTTGGCCGCATGTGTCAAGCGGCGAGCACTCCTCTCCTGTGACACTCATAATTCTTCTCATGCTTATTTAGTACATAGGAGTATAGCCACAGGATGGCCCACCCTGTCATCCAGTTGCAAGCTTAGATAAATTCCAATAGCAAGATTGTTGTTATCATTTTATAGGATGAACTCATTTATCATGTCAGACACAAGGATTGGCAATTTCCTTGAGTTTTTGTTTGGGCGGGTCCTCCCGGCCTCGTTTGCCAAAGGTGAACACTACATACAGCTGGACTAGAGGTTCACTAGGTATTAAGTAAAGTCGGGATAAACCGTCTCGTTCATCATCCCCAGAAAGACTTTGTACTTCTTGTAGGTTGATACATTTTACAATGGGTTTCAATCCTCCATAGTCATTGGCAAATCCTGTCTGGGTTACTCATACCTAAGAATTAAGAAGCTCTTTCTGAAGAAGGTGCACTTTGAAGGTTGTTTGAGGGTTCAGCTCCTCAAATCTTTTATGAAAACCTCTGAGGATGAGCTGTGGGTGGGTTGATGAAGTGTAGCGTTGAAAACTGATATATAATCCAAGTATAGATGCACACAAAATCTCAGTCATGGAGGAATGGGAGTCCATCTTTGGCCTCTTTTGAGAAAGTGGCTGGGGTGCTGCAGAGCCCCGTAACATGTAAGCTGGCTCGTCCACCTTCCCACGAGCAAACAGCTTTCTCGGCAATCCTTGCGATAGGCCAGTAATCTAGATTCCAGATCCATTGCAGAGAAGAATTTGTGAGCTCTAAGGTGTCAGAGGACATCATAAATACGTATAGTGGGGTATGAGTTCCTTGCTTGCTTATTCAATAAGCAATATCCATCACAATATAATAACCCCCATCTCTTCTTAGCCGAGTAGCAGAGATTCAGTGACTTTTGGGAAGGGAAATAGCAGCCAGCTTCTAACAGCTTCCTGAGTTCTTGCACCTTGTGTATCCTCCACAATCAGTAGTGATAATTTACACGGAGGGGCGCTGCCAAATCTGGATGTATACTGTTGGCTAACTGATAAAGTGGCATTGTCCAGTATTGTTGAAAATTGGTCCAGTAAATACAGCAAATTCTTCGGGTTTGAACTACAAAAGAGAAAGCCCTATAAGGGAACAAGGATAAGACTGAGGCTCATCTTCAGGGGTAGGTTACCCTGGAACGTACAAAGGATGAAAGCATATAGACATCAGATACTCTCAATAACTTGTCATATCCACCTGCTCCTAACACGGTCATGGGGACTGCAGTCATATTGACTACCAAAACAATTGAGCAGGTCCTTATGAGCCATCTGGGGGATTTCAGACAGAGATAAGGTTTGTTGCGCTCCTATCGAGGGGGAGAAGCAAAACTCCAAGAGGTTCCTTCAGATAGTTCATATGAGACTGGGAGTCTAGGATGACCTGGGGGCCAGGTGGGATGCAGACAGACGTGGCTAGAGAGGGACCCCATCAGAAACAGACAAAACATGGGCGGAAACCTCATGTCGGGGGTGATGAGTCCACAGCCTGAAGCCGGAAACTCCTTAGGTGGAGGGTCTGAAAGGCACATGTCTTGAGCATTTCCAAGGAATCCCAACTGGCTTCAAGATCAGAGGGACTCCTCATATCCCAGGATAGAGAGTAAATACCTCTGTTCTTCAGACCATTATATTCTAGTTCTCTGGGTGCCAACTAAGAGAATTGCAACTCCATCTTTCCAAATACACCTGGCTGGCGCAGCTAGAGAGGCTTGCTCAAACTACATAGTAGAGTAGAGAAGCTTATGGCGTGGGTCATAGTCAAGGTGCCATATGTCTGGTGATAGTTGGTTGTCAGGGGCAGTCTGAAGCCTCTTCACAGCTTGGAGGAGAGCCAAGTTGAACTGGTGAGCCAGTATCAGAGCAGCCTGATCTCACTTGAATGTAGATCTCTACTTGACAAAGGGCGGAGCGACAGCCAGCATTTTGAAGCCTCCGCTGTTCTTATCCCACTTCAATCATGCACCTAATCCCGGGAACCCCTTATGTTGAGGGAGCAGTTTGACACAGCAGCCAGGGAGTCTCTGCCTGAGTGAGGGTGGGTATAGCCAACTCTTTGGCTTCAGGAAAGTTTTGCAGTAGCTGTAGTCCTCTAGCGTAGCTTATGGGGGACCGGCCGGTTTGGGATCAGCCAGAAAGAGTATCCATATGCACAGTGTTGTCAGTACAGTCATCCACAGAGTCAGAGATATTGTGAAATGTAAGAGGAGAATAGAGCATATATATAGCCAGAGTCACAGGAGGTGGGAGGGACGGAGAGACTGGGAGTCACCAAGAGGTCTTGCCTTCAGGTTGACCGGTTCTTCTGCCTGCATTCTTGTCAGGGCAGACCTGAGAATGATGACGGAGCCTGACCGAGCCAGCTCTGGCACCTGAGTGTCAAGGAGGATTCTTGCAGTTAATGGTAAGACGAGTGACTACAGGAAGATGAACTGGTGGTAGTCATCCTCTGACTGCACCAGAGCAAGGGGCAGGTCCTGCCACGAGCCTATGCTCTTCATGGAGGAAAGCATAGCTTGTGGGCCTTTACGAAGGCATGTGCTGTTGCCTGAGGGGCTTGAGCGCGTTACGTAGGTTTTCATGGGCTGTCAATCGTCTGTCTGTGATCAGCTGCTGTCCTTCCATGTAGAATTGGTCTCAAAACTGTTTTAGTGTCTTTATATTTGAAAGCAAAGCGCCTTTTTGTTTCCAGGTTGCGGTCACCAAACTCATCAATCAGAGCTGCATCTTCACGTCCATGGCAATACATATTTTCCTTATATTTTGATGATTATGTCAGAATATTTTCTAACTTTGTCTGAGCTCATCTCACGAAAATTTTGTAGATAGTTAGAAATCTGCAATGGTTGAGGTTTGGCACAAAAGACTTGCTTAAGGTAGGCTTGAAGTAGCTTTTGTGGGTTGGGCCACTCATTGTGGCTATTGAGTACGTGTTTATATGGCGGAGAAAACTCTCTGCTTTGAGGGGGTTTCTCAAGTCTAGCCCATAGCCGATGAACACTCTCTTCAAGGTAGTAGGGTTCAACAGTATAGTATTGACAGTTTGAGTAGTCTGCTCAGGCGGTAGTATCCAAGGTTGACCTTGGGCGGCCACATTGTAGAGTCACGCAAGAGATACCCCACTCGAGAGGCGGCGGTGAACCTATTATTCATAGAGTCAATCACATATTCATCTCTTTACAATCTCTTATCCAGTTCAGCATGGTCCTGCTTCACTCGGACTATTCTTTGTTGCTGTATAAATTAGTTCCCCTAGTAATACTGGATTTGAGGAGTTCTCTGTGGGCAGCAATCACTATTCCCACTGACTCAGCAGCGGTTGTCATCATTCACGTAGGGCGGCAAGCTCTGCTGTAGCCTGCAACTCTGAGCAGTTAATTCAAAGCACCTAGGATCAGGTCAAGGGGCTTCGCAGGATCGCCCCGACTGCAGTGTGTTGCACGTAGTTTATATCCCATATTCTCTGCTTTCTTATTCGTTAGTCATCAGAGGTGGGGGAAGAGGGCAGAGAGAGTTTGGGCGTAGATATACACTACTTGAGCCTAGCTTAGTAGCAGACAGCTTCCTCCACTCAAATGCCGTACTGAGCCCACAAGGTCGCCAGCAGCAAATTCCGTTGGGCCTGCTGTGTTGCTCGCGGAATAAAAAGCCGAATGCATTGAGTTGTTGCATTGATTCAAAAGTCAGGAGATAAGCATTTAAGGGTGAATCTACTCTGAGTTTGCCAGAATTTTCTAGCTGTGAGAAACCCCGCGTTCTCTCACGTATTTGTAGATAATTTTTTCTGAGGGGAATTGACCAAACATTTCTGGGAAGTGATTCTAGCTGTGTTGGTTGTCAGCCACAAGGAAAAGAGGAGAATCCACTGTCATATAGCAGCAAACCGGTCCCAGTGAGGAAAGTAACCGCTGCTTGCAGAGACGAGATTTATTAGACATGGAGTCCTAACATCATTTGATGGTGGTCTAGCATTGTACAAAGATAATATAGTGCTCAGTGGAGCTCGGCCGAGAGAGTTGCGGGAAATTGAGAAGCCACAATTACCTGTATCTGTTGCACCCGAAGGCAAGAGGATGGCTCCTTCACAGGCTACGATTTGTCTAGTCAGGGTACTCATGCGCTAACTAGTGGGGACTCATTCCAAGGTTCAGCATGGGATAATAGGTTTGTTGGCAATATCTCTCATCAGAGGACTGGCACTTGTGCCAACTAGGCAGGCAGTAGGGTAAAGGACCCCGAAAACATGGATGCAAAAGGGATGCTAACCAAGGGCCTACAGCCCCTGTAGCTAAATTATTCTAGCACAGACACAATGTCAGGAATTCCTAACCTTAGGATTGGATTTGTACTCTGTCTCAGTTAGATAAATAGGGAAGGCAATCGTGTTTGCCTTGTGGCCCTGAAGAATATTCTATTAGTTGGGATAGAGAGGGGTGGAAATACAGAAGACATAAAGAGCAAAAATGTGAATAGAACTTCATTTTTTATTGGTGAATATGAAATGAAGTATATATGGTTAGGAATACTACAAACACTCAATAGATTTGTATTTCACACAGCATTAGGGCAAGTGAGTTGTGTGTGATCACAATTGAACTCCTGATTCAATCACCGTTTTGAGAGGGCAAAGTGTAATCAAGAGATTTTGGTCCTCAAAATAGCCCACCAAAGGCAAAAACAAAAATATGTATTAGCGGTATTCACAATATAGTGAGCTTGGGCTAAGAGTTTCCTCTAAATTCCTCATAGTGTGATGGAATAGGAACTAATGATTGCGCTGTACATACAGCTGCCATATACAAAATAGGTCAGCCAACCTAAATTTTTATTAGTTTGAAGATAATATTATTGACTGGGAACCCCGTAAACCCAATACGGCTTTGATTATAACCTCAGATTGATACTTTCCACACGGGCCGTATCTTTTCCTAGTAAGGTTAACATGATTTTGCGCAGCTCCTTTTCCATTTAGTTAGCATGCACTCGTAACTCAGGGAATCTCCTTATATACACCTGTAGCAGGAGATACAGTCACACTTTGAAAGAGAGCGTATTGCCTAGCTTTGAGGAGTTGACTGGGCATGGAACACAATATTAGTAAAAGGCCACCATAGACTTAGCTTTCACTTACAGGTGCTTCACGCGGTGGTCTTCCAGGAGCAAAGCTTAAAGGGGAGCCAGAGATAAATTTCAGTTGAGCACGGACAGCTATAGCTATCAGAATTCACGCTCTGAATCACTGAGAGAATGTGAAACAGATGAAAGGGATAGTTAGGCCAGAGGAATACAGAGCTCTTCATCAGAGCTGAGGATCAGAGATTTGTGGGAGACAACAAGCAGAGAGTGTCCCTGCTCATATTTCCTGCTTACTTCCTTAGGTCACAATTTACCTGAGGATTGCGCAAGTACGCAAATGGGGTGCCTATTTGACCGCAGTTATGACACTGTCGAATACTGACAAAAGCACCCAGGTCATGGGTGTGTAAGAGGTAGTTCCTGGCCTTATTTTTGCATAAATTTTCTCTCCATGGGTCAAACAGTCTTAATAATTTTCATGGAAGCAGCAAAGCCTGTGTACCTATGTGTGTATAGGAAGCTCGGTTCACCTTCAACACATTGAGCTACGCGGCGCTTCCCGGGAGCACTGGTAACTGGTGATTAACTGTTGGTTTCACAGAAATAACTAAGTAAACTGTTGTACTTTGGCTTGTGCATAATGCAGCAAATGCGAGTCCTCTATCTGTTAATCTCCTCCAAAACCCTCAATAAGTGCTTCATGCTTTCCCAGCGACACGAAGGGGAGCTCGGGGACACACTCCTCTTGCAAGGGATGTGGAGACAGGTGAGGATGTTCTTCTGAGTTTGCCGGTGGCCCTTGCATTGCAGCCTTAAATGGCTAGAAAGGCGGTCGATAGAGGCCTTTGGATCAAATATCTGCCTGGAAGGTTGGTTTGTAGTTCAGGCCAATGAATAGGGACAAGGGACTCGACTGCTTTTCACTAGGGGGGGGGGAGGACGTCACGTGGGTTACTAAAAATTGGACTCAGCAGCAGCTTGTCAGCTTCCAGCAGAGTCAAAGGCTTTCCTCTAGAGTGTCAATGGAATCACTGCCACCTTGGCAGTACAACAAATCAAGATTGACAAGTTTGGGACTGCTGCTGCCACTGCCAGAGAT
>QTSX02001865.1:0-20638 GCA_014839935.2 Entomophthora muscae | reverse complement strand
ATAACTCCACTATAAGAGCCCCCTAAGCCCTTTGGGGTTCCTGTCCACCAGTCCTCAAAGTGTGTCCTGGGTCATAGCCAGGGACCAGCTGAAAGGGGTTGTCATTCTCTAGTAAGGGAAAATATATCTCAGAAATATGTATAGGGGTCAAAATGGGCTTTTATTCACTCTCAGAAGGAATATCTCTTAGAACTCTTCTGGTATATGGCCCAGGGGTCTTGGAAACAATATGGGTTTGCCAATAATTGGAGTCTTCCAGCAATATCTTGGACTTATTGTACTTGGTCTTGGACTCCTGCACCTTAGTCTTGGACTTCTGCTCCTTAACTTGGACTCCTGCGCCTTATAATTAGACTCCTGTGCTGTGCTTAGGATCCAGCTCCTTATTTCAAGCTCCAGCTCCGTTATTGTGGGCTTCAGCTCTTTTTATATCTCCAGTAGCATTGTTATTCCACTTATATAAGTACAACCAAGCTCCTGCTGGTGATCAAAAGGCTTCCAAAACCCTCTCAGCAGAAACTCAAAAGACCTGGAAAAGACTCTGTAAAATACCTGGAAAGACCTGGAAAGACCCTGTAACTTTCCAGCTAGCTTCCTTCTTATAGTGTTCTTTTCCCAACAGTTCTGCCTTCAGAATGGCTTTCTTCAAAAGCTTAAACCATTGCCGCTCACTTTTCCCTATAATAACTTAAGCTTACATACTTACTTCCTCAAAAGCTTAAAATATTAATTCCCTATTTCCTCTCTTATACTTTAATCTTTTGGCTTAAAACCAATCATATTAGTCAGGAAACATGCCAGAACTCAACCAATGAATGCAGAGCGCAAGTCTGGACCATTTATGAAGTTCCACCGCAATCCAACTAGGAAATCAATTTCCACCGCTCAAACTGCTCAAAGCAACAACTCTTTGTACACCAAAGTGTTAATTGGTTCACTCTTCCAGCACCAGTCTTCCCTGCATTCAACCTAAACCAATTTAAATAATATAATACTAATTTAAATTTTTCTCTTTGGACCTCTTCAACGTTTTCCCCATATATTTACAAATATTGTAAAATCCAAGGAAAATGCCCCGCCAAAACAACTTTGTATCCAGCTCTCATAGCAACATAATTTCATCTATCCTATTAACTTAATAAATAAATCTCTTGCCCAAACTTCTATCCACATTTCTTCTTGAGTTTACTACTAAGACAAGGCAAAACATTCCAAATTTTCCCACCTCAACAAATCAATTTGGCAAAATTTTGGCTCATTTCTCTGGAACACCAGTTCTTCACCAACATCTTCTGGTCCTTCATCCAGCTCTTGTATCATGATCAGCTAATCCTGAATCATGATCTTCAAGTCCTTCAGCTTATCTTCACTCTTAACCACCTTGGTTTTAACTGCCCAATGAACCATTGTGGTTCCAAACTTCAACATAAACCAACAGTATTTCAACTAGTATTTACTGTGATCATACAGCACTTCTTACTAGCCTTCTCTGCTGATCCCATGAACCACCTTGGTTCTTTATCTCAGTCCCTGTTACCAGAATCTGTAGACCCAGGAATGAGTCTACATTGAACTGGCGTTTGACTGGGCCCTTGCAAGTGGCACTCCACTTAGGCCATTCAACCATAGATCAACATCTATGTGTTTTTTACTCACCCAGGTGATTAAATCTGGGCTTTGAGTTGCAAAGTGATCAGCTTTACTTCCCAGAGGCCTAATCACACCAAGTTCTGAAGCTGCTTCCCTGAGCAAACCGCCTTGGTGACACCTCTGAGCAAATCTATATCCTCCAATGCTCACCTTGGGTTCTCCCCAAAGCTCTCATAGGGGCATAAATGAGGACACCCTACCAGTCTGTTAGGTAGAATGCTTGCTCACAGACCTCCTGTAAATGTATCAGGGTACATAGAGCCCTCAGAGCTCTTTCCCTCCCTGGCAGCCTACGCTAGCTGCCAGGGGTCCAAAAATTACAGCTCTGGTAGGCAAGTCCCCTATGATGCTGGCATGCACTTCTACCCTGGAAGCCTGCGTTACCTGCCAGGGTCTCTACATCCTCCAGCCTGAGCAGCACACACTACCCATCAGGCTGGACCACTTCCCACCCCAAGCAGCTAAAGTTCCCTGCTGAGCTATCTCATTACTCACCCCTAGCAGCCACAGCTCCCTGCTGGGTGAGGACCTCTAGCCCACAGCAGTCAATATCTCTGCCAGGTGGGGACAACATCTGCCTCTAGTAGTCTTTACACTTACTAGCTAGGCCTTACCTTCCCTAGGATCCATCATTCCCTACTAGGCCTCTACCTACAACAAACAACCAAACTTTTAATTGACCAACATTAGCCCCGCCTGCAAACTACCAAACATGTGGACCGTCACAAGCCCCCTCTTGAATTTATCAAAATATCTTATAATGTACTCCCAAACACATTTTCAAGAAATCCTGATCTATCAGGGTTGACTGATCCATATTCCCATTACTAAAGCTATGGGTCAACAATAGACTGGCCACAGCCAGATTCAAGACATATATTTCAGAATACAGAGAAACTATATCAATACTGCTATAGTTTGTAATCCTGAAGACACCTGATACATTCTGAATCCCAAAAATAGACACAATTTCGCCAAACAGAATAAATATGGGAAATTGCAACATCCTGTTTCACTGAGAAATGGTACAGAAGACCACCTGTGCAAATTTTGCACTTGAATAAGCTCAAGATGGGACTCTGTCCTATGGATGTCAACTTAGTTTGAATCAACTAAGTAAAAGGAATATCTAGGCTGAAGAGGAGAAGTTAGTATCCTAGAATATTACCTCATTCCAAAACCTTATTTGGGGTTGGAATCCAACTCTGGGGGTGAAACTAGTAGCTTGGGGATGATAGGCTAGCTAGTAAGAGTTATATGCAGCTAGACGCCAGTCTGGCTGTTACATTTGCACTATAAAAACCCTTCCAAGATAACTTGGAAGGCAGAAATAATAATAATCATCATCAACATTACTACTAATCCAAATAGTAGTAGTGTCAAGTACAATAAGAGTGTATTATTGATACTTCCAGAATCCTGCCAAACCAACTAAGTCAGTGTTGCATCCCAAAGACCAAAGAGCTCTCCCTTTACTTGGCTCCAGTAACAAAAGAGCCCTGTCAGTTGCTGTATTAATCACCACACCATTTGGAAGCACATCTGTCTCCATACAATATCATCTATCAACACAGAAATAATGTTCAAACCTTATAATAAAAACAATCTCTCTTCTTCAAGACCACAAAATCTTGACAGTAGTGCTCACTACAAAAACAAGCTTCCATTGGTGTCAAGTCAAGGCACTGCCTTGCCCTTGTTGACCCCCGGCTTTGTTGATAGTTACGGGGGGATACATGGAGACCAGTGACACAGAGCAGGATCAATCCTTCCGCTTATAACCGACTCCATATGAAGCATCCACGCTTCCGCTGAATATGATCCAGCTAGAAATTACTGGGACGGTCATTGCCATGGGCCAACAAAAATACAACATAGAAGAGGTACATACTGTCTTGAAAGCTTTGCAACATGATAGACTTAACCTTAATGATCCTCAGAGCAACGCCAAGTTCAATTTGTTCCAGATTGATGGCACTACCAATAACCTGAGTAACAATTTCCACAGATACTAGGAGGTCACTTGCACCCAGCTGGGACAGCTCCTCCAACTGGATCAAAGCAGGGTCCAAGAGGTGCTCACATATTTTGTGCACCTAGCAATCAAACATCTTCAATGACTGGTTGCCAGGCAGGAGCTAGAGTTGAACGAGCTCAACTGCTTTTGCTCTGAGCTGCAGTCAGTCAACTTTAATTTGGTCAGTCAACTGAACGTCAGTTTCACAACTGTACAGACTGTTGTGGCAGATCTATGTGACTCCACTGCCTTTGCCCATAGTAGGGTAGATGAGATAGTCAACAATTCAATTACCAGGTTGATCAGCTTGGGGCGGTGTCCTGGATAATTGAGGCCTAAGCACACAATGGGGTTTGGATGTAACCAACCATCATGTAACACTGAGCCAGCACATGCAGACTTTGCCCAGCAGCCAAGATCATATAGATCTTGCTGCCCAACAGGAGGAGTTGCAACATTCAATTAGAGACAGCTTCACCAAGCAGGACGCCTGTCACTCTGAGGTAGTCAATTACGTCAAAAAATTGCAGAAATGATCAACAAAATGAAGACCACCAGCCATAGTCAGCATACCATTCACAACCAACAGGAGGACCATAAGTGCTTCCTGGATCACATTGAATATACCAATGACCAGAAAAGGCTATGAGAAGCAGTGAAGAATACACAGAATTTAGCCTCTGAGCTATATTAAGACATAGCAGGGCTCCACCATGATCTTGCCACCGCTGAGTTCCAGAAAAAGGAACTGTTAAAATGCCAGGATCTTTTAGCCAGTACAGTCTTAACAGCAGACAGCAACAATCAGTTCTCTAATAGAGCAGGTGCATAAAAACAAAACCTCACGTAAGAAATTTGAAGCTAATGTGCTAGCCAGACTGGCTAGATTGGAAAATTTAGCCTCCTCTGAAAGGAGCATGTATTCAGGCAGAAGAACGTTGCCTGTGCCAGCATAAAGTCCAGAGCAATAGAAAAACTCTTCATTGCCTGATTTCTTTGACATCTCTCCTGACCATGTTAGCAATGACTCAGGTGACACCCATAGAGTTCCTTGGGGGTAGCATCTTTGCCACCTCTCACTCCCTTGTCAGTACCATGTGCCAGTAATACCCACACCACTTGAAAGGAAGCCACAGAATCAATTGTCCCTGATCATAAGTTTAAGCCGCTTAACCTGCCAAAGTTTGATAGAAATGAAAACATTCAAACTTTCATCTGCCTCTTTGAAATGTCCATGAGAGGTGTGAGTGATCATATAAAGGCAACCACCTTCATAAACACTCTGGACCCCACCTGTGTAGACATCATCATGTCTTGCCTACCATTAGAGGATTGGACTTATGAAGACATACGTCAGGCTGCCATCAAGGAATTTGGTAGTGAAACCATATTACAGGCTCAAAAGGCAGAGTTTGGTAACATCTTGTTCAGAAAATATGAGTCTGTTAAAGACTTTGTTGACTACTTCTATCACAAAGCTCAGGTTCTCTTAGGCGCTGGTGTCCTGTCTGTTTCAGACTGCAGAATCACTATGGGACGTGCACTGCAGCCATACAGGGAGTTAGCTAATGTCATGTTCCCTGTTTTGAATCAATCTAGCTCAACACAACAGATCACCAGATATTTGAGCCTCCTAGGGGCCCAGTTCAGAGCTTCAAATAAAGGACATAATAATGCTCATCTACCCCAACCAAGGACAAGACTTGCAAGCCCAAGTCCAATGATACCGCTTCTGAATCCACCAGTAAATCAGGGAGCAACTATAAGGCCAAAGACCTGCCAGTAACTTGCCACAAATGTGGTAAGAAAGGACACTGGGCCAGTGCCTGCAAGAGGAAGGGGCATGAATCCTCAGTAAACGTGGTGGTCAACCAAAAACAGGAAGACCAGGGAAAAGCCAAGGCGGGCCAGTAAAAGAATATACTGAGTCCGCTGCTTCCCTTATTCCAAAAGAACCAGACCGCTAACTGTCAGAAGTAGCTGAGTAAAATACAGCTCCCTCAGAGGGAACCACTCCAGAGGTTTCAATATTGGATCTGCCTTTGGCCAGCCAGCCGTCCCACTTTTCCCCCAAACAGGAATTCAAAGAGGACCCTTTATACATGCTGGTTTCAGACAATCTTTATTCCATTCCTTCCAGAGGTAGAAGACGCCCAAGGAAGGTCACATCAAATGCTGTAGAAACATTTTCCAACCCGTACACGGCTCAAGTACAGGAAACTTGCCTTGCTTCAGATCCAAGCATATCCAGCAACTTACCTTCCTTGAAGGGAGTACAATTCTCTCTTCCAATTGAGACAATCAAGGCCAACTTCCCTGTGATTGGCTAAAGTCTCAAGCAGTACTTCAATACTCCAGCACCTTTGGGGGTACAAATATTAAACTTAAACTCTGAAATCTACTCTGAATGTACTTATGCAGATATCTCTGTTAATAAAGTCAAGGTATGCACCATTATAGATAGTGGCACCCCTATTAATATTGTGTCCACCCTCCTTGTTAAGAAGCTAGGCACTGCTCCTGACATTTCTCACACCAGGGTATATGTTACTGCCAGCAAACATACCACCACCTCTGAAGGAGCTTACAGCACTCTGCCAACGCGCTTTGGCTCTATTGTAGTGTCCTCCCCTGCTGTGGTCCTACCCAGGGAAAATTACAACATGCTAATTAGTACTGCATTTCTACATAAATACAGGGTTAGATTGGACATGAAAGACAACACTTTGACCATCCTCTGCCAGACCATTCCACTGTATTACACACAGGACGCAAAGCCTCTGGCTAAGGTAAAACCTAGCATTAATCTGGCGTATAAGGATGGCTAGTGGCAGTTCCTTACACCTGTACAGGGAAAAAAGGGAAATGGTTGCCCACCCAAATTAAGGATCACAAAGGGATTCCACTCTGTTCTTGATCAACTCTCACACTTGGATCTGGCCAACAGCAGGTTGTGAATACAGGATTGACTTTAGGCATCCCTGCAGGACTATATGGTGAAGTTCATCAGTCATGGGGATGCTTGAGATTTGAGCTGTACATTGCCCCCAGGATAATCATTCCTGGCCATGGCAAAATTCACGTCCTACTGAATAATCTCCAAGGACACAATATCCACATCAAGAAGAACCATATTGTAGGGGTTGCTCATCTTCTGCCAGTTAAAAAACTGGACAGCTTTGAGAGTATTGGAGATTTTTCAGAAATGGGTTTACCTGATCAAGTTGAAGTTGCCACATATTTGACCACTCCAATGGCTGACCTCTCTTCCCTCAATGATACTGAATGGGAGCAAGTCAGCACACTATTTGAGAAATACTGCTGCATATTTGTGTTGGAAAAATTTTACCTTGGGTGCACCAATGAGGTCACTCATCACATAAGCACAGGAGACAGCAATCCAGTTTGCCTCCAACCAATTCAACACTCAAAGGCCAGTGAAGAGACTGTGAGCAATGAAATCCAGCAACTTTTTGACAGAGGCATGTTGATCCCATCCAAGAGTCCCTGGGTGTAACCCATCCTGATAGTAAAAAAGTAGGATGTGAGTATTTGAGTAGTCATAGACTACCAGCGTCTGAACTTAGTAACCAAGAAGGACTCATACCTGCTTCCCAGGATTCACAACGCTCTAGAATGGCTTGGAGGTGCCAAGTACTTCTCAGCCATAGACCTCATATTGGGGTACTGGAAGATTGAACTTTCACCTGAGGAGTAAGAGAAGTGCATAATAATTACATATCAAGGCCTGTTCCAGCCAACCCATATTCCACAAGGATTATGCAATGCGCCTGCAACCTTCCAACGGGCCATGGAAACCATACTAGGTGATCTCAAGCTCCCCTGTGTCCTAGTTATCTGGACAATATCAATGTGTTTTTAAAAACCTTCACTGAACACCTTGAGCACATAGAAGCTGTCTTCAAAACACTGGTGGATGCTAACCTAAAAATCAAACCCAGGAAATGCCAATTTTTTAAGGATCAGTTGGAATACCTTGGATTTGTTATAGATAAAGCAGGACTCCGCCCCCAGCCAGCCAAAGTAGAAGCAATCACTAAGATGAAGCGGCCAGAAAGCAAGTGCAATATCCTTGTCTTTTTAGGGATTGTAGGATACTACCACTGCTTCATCCCCAACTTTGCTTGTATTGGTGAGCCCCTGTTTCATCTATTGAAGAATGGAGTTCCCTTCCTGTGGACAACAGCCTGCCATGATGCCTTTGATGCCCTCTGCACCAGTCTTTCCTCCAGCCCTATATTAATGTACCCAGGCTTCAGCAGACCTTTTTTTGTCCATACTGATGCTTCATTGTCCGCTCTAGGGGCTGTCCTTTCACAGTTGGATGACAAAAGGGTGGAATATCCTGTTGCCTATGCTAGCCTATCTCTAAACGTACATGAACACAACTACATAATCACTGAAAGAGAATGCCTTGCTGTGATATACACCTAAAAACAATTTAGGGTATACTTGCATGGGGTGCACTTTACTGTGATCACTGACCATGCTAGTCTCAGTTGGCTTCAGAATCTTTGTGAACCTGAAGGACACCTGGCCTGTTGGGCGTTAAAAATCCAGGTTTTTGACTACACTATAGTCCACAGACCAGGAGCCAACCACCAGAACACCAACTGTCTTTCAAGACTACCCACTATTGCAATAGTTGTGACACAGTTCAACGTCCTATACAACAAGATGTTCAACAACCAGTTTGAAGACAAACCAGAAAAGATACAGGCCATCCTCTGTGAGCTTCAAAAGTACTGCAAGGTTGAGAACCAGAAATTTTATAAGTACCATGATGGTGCTAAATACATTTTCCCAAGGACTTTGGAGCGCCCAGATCTGATAGTGGCCACCCACAAAGCTGTGGGCTATGGTGGCCTAAGGAAGACTGTTCATCAACTTCAACTACACTACTACTGGGAGTCCCTCCTCTTTGACGTAAAGGAGACCCTGAATTACTGTACAGAGTGTCAACATGAGAAACCTTTTACTGGTAAGCACCAATAAAAAGCAGTAGACCCCAAGTTTTCTTGGCATACTTTTAGTATAGACGTAGTTGGGCCCCTGCCCATGTGTGTTGGTTGTTTGCGCTACATCATTGTGGCAATTGATCACCTTACCAAATGGGTGGAAGTCAGAGCTCTCCAGCACGTCAGCGCCAAATCAACAGCAAGGTTTGTGATTGAACAGATCATTCATCACCATGGCTGTCCTCAGTCATTCTTATCAACAATGGAAAAAACTTTACTGCTCATGTAATTCCCAAATTAAATGATCTCATGAATGTGAGGGGAGTGCTCTCTACACCATACCATCCTGAATCTAATGGGATGATTGAAAGAGCCAACAGCACTCTGGTCAACATTCTGCGTAAGCTGGAAGACTCCTGTACTTCAGAGTGGTATCTCTTCCTGCCTGCCATTGTGTTTGCATACAATATTTCAATCCACAGCACAACTGGCTTCTCCCCTTTCCAATTGACGTATGGACACCATCCTGCCATCCTGCCAATTATCTTCTCAGCAATGGGAGATCTGGGTAACATTACATATCAACAATACATGTCTAGGTTAGCTGACACACTTATCAATCTTCAATCAGAAGCTTTCATCAAAACCTCCCTCACCAGGAACAAAGGATGCAAGACTGACAACGCAAATTGACACGCCCTTGCCAAATTCAAGATTGGCACTCAGATTTCATATCACAACAGAGATGTAGGATGGGATCATAAGCTCAACAGAATCTGGAAAGGTCCCTTCAAAATCATCAAGAAGACTTCCCAAGATGTTTACACAATCAATGATCTGGCTGATGGAAGACTCATTAATAGAGTTCACACCAGATTTCTCAAGCCATATTTCTCTATTACTAATATTGGCTCACAATAAAGTTTCTAAAATAAAATTCAAAAATAGAAATATGATAAAATATCTTTATTTCAGGGGACTTAAGGGTCACCCTCCTGATACTCAGGGTCATATTTCCCCTCCACAGGATCAACCACTTGGGAACTACCTCCTCTCAAACGCTGCACCCCTGATGTAGGCTCCAAATAGAAACAAATGGGAATCTTCTTACCTCCACAAACATTTATGTTGCCAACTGCAACCACAGATGCCGCTCTGCCTGAGGCAGCTGGGAATACCACACAAAGGGGATGGGCACTTTGACATGCACATTGTCAGCCTACCAGAATCCAGCATCTAAAGGAAAGAAGCAGGCCAAAACCAGGCATTCCACCATGAAATTGGAGACATAACAATAAACACAAGGAAGAGGAGCCTTCAATCCCCCAGCTTATTTTGAACCTTCTCCCAATGGACTGCCATATTTTCAGCATTATCTATTGGTAAGCCAAGATCAGGGGTTAACATTATGTCCCCACATAACTCCATCCCCCAAATGGCCTGCTGCTTTGCCCCACTATCAATGGCAGCCCAAAAGTTTCTGGTTACCTGGCAGATCCGGCTATCATGGGCATCAGAGTTGTCCACCCCCAAGGATTGGTAAAGCAAAGAGAAGTCAGCCAAAGGGCTGAACCAGGTCAAGAAAACCTGCAGCCCATGGTCTAAAAGGTACCCTTAGATGGTCTGATCCATGTCCTCTACATCACCTGTCTCCATCAGCAGCTCAGCCAGCCCATTGCTCAGTTGTTCAGCCAGCTCCTTGTCCTCAAACGCATGAAATCCTTCCCCATAATTTGTTATCCTCTGTTTTAAATCAGTTTTTGGGCGCCAGGCCATTACCACATAAAGGAATTAGGGAATTATGTCTACTCCCCAATATAGTTGAGGAATAGAGAACCCCTTGTCCCCTATACCAAACAAGGGAGCAGGCTCCCTTTCTGACTTGTAGCCTGTTTGAGTACAAAGCAAAAAAGCTCCAGAAGGTGGGTCAATCACTAAGAGTCAAGGCCGTGTTCAGACAGACCCCTACTGTACTTTGTCAACGCGCTTATCCCCTCAAGAGGATTGGGGTTCCTCTGTCCCCTCCTCCACCGGAATCTTCTCAATATTCTCCCAAGTATGGCCCTCTTCTATTAGAGAATGGGAATGGTTTGAACTCTCCAACCCTGATCACAAGGAACCAGTCTCCACTTGATGTAACCCACACAGCAACGCAATCTTGGCCTCCTTAAACAGGCCGCGGAAATGATGTCTGTCCTCCTCTGACATCTGCGCCACTATCTGGAAGGCATCAGTATTGTTACTAACACCAGAGTAATTTGAGTTATTGCTCATATTCCAGTACTAAAGATGTTTTCAAAGAATATATAGCTCAGTCAAGTGGGGGGAAATGTCAGAAAATCCTGATCTATCAGGGTTTACTGATCCATATTCCCATCACTAAAGCTATGGGTCAACAATAGACTGGCCACAGCCAGATGAAAGACATATATTCCGGAATATGGAGAAACTATATCAATACTGTTATAGTTTGCAATCCTGAATACACCTGAGACATTATGGATCCCAAAAATAGACACAATTCCGCCAAACAGAATAAAGACAGGAAATTGCAGCATCCTGTTTCACCAAGAAATGGGACAGAAGTCTGCCTGTGCAAATTTTGCACTTGACTAAGCTTAATATGGGACTCTGCCCTATGGATGTCAACTTAGTTTGAATCAACTAAGTAAAAGGGATATCTAGGCTGAAGATGAGAAATTAGTAGTCTAGAATATTACCTCATTCCAAAACCTTATTTGGGTTTGGAATCCAACTCCGGGGGTGAAACTAGTAGCTTGGGGATGATAGGCTAGCTATTAAGAGTTATCTGCAGCTAGACGCCAGTCTGGCTATTACATTTGCACTATAAAAAACCCTTCCAAGATCACTTGAAAGGCAGAAATAATAATAATCATTACTACTAAGACAAATAGTATTAGTATCAAGTACAATAAGAGCGTATTATTGATACTTCCAGAATCTTGCCAAACCACCCCAGTTGGTATTGTGTCCCAAAGACCACATGACTCTCCATTTACTTGGCTCCATTAACAACAGAACCCTGCCAGTTTCTGTATTAATCACCACATCATTTGGAAGCACATCTGTCTCCATACAGATTCACCTATCAACACATAAATAATGAACAAACCTTATAATAAAAACAATCTCTCTTCTTCAAGACCACAAAATCTTGATACACATCAATCAAAACCATCTTCAAAAAATTAACTTTTGAAGCTAACAAGGAATGCTATTGATTTTACTAGTAAATCTGCAATAATTAAAAAGCAAAGCAAATAAAAACAAGGCAAAAAACATAACATATAAAAACAAACCAAATAAGGATGGAACAGCTAAAAACAAAAGAAAGGGTTAAACCCCAATTTTTTAAAAGATTGTATATACAACACAATAGTTTATCAAGCTATGCCTCCCAGAAAACAGTCCAAACCAGCCAACAAGGCCAAGGAAGCTAGCACCTGAATTAAAGAAGCCAACCATCTTCTGAAGGAGGGCAATCAAGAAAAACCACCACCAGCTCTCCCATCAGGCCCACCTATAAAAGTGCAGGGGATGGAACGCCCATCAAAACCCACAAGCCAGAGGAAGATAGGAGCAAGGGATTTCAAAGAAGCCTACCCAAGACGCCCAATAGGAAGCATAAAAAATGATGAGTAAGAGGGGATCTTGGATGAGGATGATGGTCAAAATACCAGGAACAGTCCCCCAAGACCACCCCGCACCCCGCACCAATAGTATCTTCAGCTACAATAAATGGGAAGCTTACCAAAAGACGGGCTAAGAAAGATGTCCCTGGCTTCAAGCTAGACAGGACCAAGAGATCCTGTGACAGGGATGGAAAGCTCACCATCCCAAATGAGCTTCCAACATCCTTCTCAATGATGACTGCCCAGGAGAGACCAGCAGTTATATATGAAGGCTATTACTTCTACAGCAACAACCTTTTCAGATCCAGTGCCCCTGAGAGGATCACCTGCAAGGATAAAGGATGCCCTTTAAGAATTTTCACCAACAGGTTTGAACCCCCTGAAACTCCACCTGGAGAGCATGAAATCCCCTCCTGGAGATTGGTTTAAGCCCCCAACCCAGTGGTACTCTATAACCAATATGCCACTGAAACCAACCATGGCTGCTGTGTTTAGCGCTTGGGGACAGCATTTAAGAGGTCAGGGAGGGAAACCTCTATTATGAACAGGTTGAGGTTCAAAGCTAACCTTGGGTTAGCCTTGAGGGCAAAATTAAGGGCACATACCTTGACTTCTGGGGGTAAAATCTGGGGACTTCCTTTTAAAAAAGGGAAGGAAAGGCCTGGAGATCATAAAGGTTAGCCCAGATGGGGACAAACTTGTCTTTATTTTGGGGCAGTTCTACTTAAATACCAGACTGGGAATGTGGATCATTCACTAGGTAGACAGGGTGGCTGATGAGGTCCTGCTGAGCTGAACTTGTACCAGGATCAGTCAAGTGCAGGTGGGGTGATCTGGAATGGGTGGACATCAATTTCCACCATTTTAAGGAAGGGGAGCAATCACCAAAGTCAAGAGTGGACCCAACCCAGCCTTCATACAGATCAAGATGCAAAGGCCGTAGCAAAATAGCATCCATGGCACAATTTACATCAACCGCCCCAATGACAAAGCTACACATCCCCTAGAAAATCTCAACAGCCCCCAGCAACCAATTGTCCATACCCATCATCAACCCAAAAGGCTCTTGATCAACAGAACAAGAGATGATCCCATCCCAGCCAACATTGTAAGATTTGAATGGCGTGCTGCACTATTCAGAGAAAAAAATGGGGATAAAATAAACAAATTATTAGCTGCTTGGGTCGCACTAAACCAAATTGGGTGGAGGGGCTCATCAATTTCATGCCGCAGGAGGTATAGCAGAAAACAGCAACTGAGATTGAAATGAGAAAGAGCATTGGCAAAGGGAAGTCAGAGATGAGGAGGCAGAATAAAACACAGGGTAAGGAACAGCAAGGGAGTTGGCCGCAAACTGGACAAGAGCTGTAGACATATTGTCCACAACTGGGGCCAGTAGGCCAAGATATTCTAACATGGGTGTAAAAATTCCTTTATTTTTGATATCAATGATAATACACTATCTAGAAACAAGTTTCTAGAGTGGGCTGGGGAAAGTCTTCAGGTGATTCAGCATGGGGTGGGGGATTCTGCGGCATCTGATTGGTGGCAAGAATATTTTCAGCAGTTGGAGGGCCTGCATTGGAATCAGGGCTGATGGCGTCATTATTTGAAAAGTTCCAGTGCCCAGCAGGTTGAGGGCTGCCATCTCCAAATAGTGTATAGTGTGTGATCTTCTTATCATAGTTATTTGGGGAAAATATGGCAGATCCAGATTTTCCCGGGCTACTTGAGCAACTTTGGCTTTGACCCATCTTTGTCAATGATGGCATTTAAATTGTCTATTTCTCTCAAGGGGTTGGTGGCGGTTCTTCACTGGTTTCTGGTCTTACCAGGGCGCACTATTCCTTCCATTTGGGTTTCTACCGTAAAAAACATCCCAGAAACAGAAACAGAAACATCTTGGCCATCAATGATCAAGCCAACTAAGCCAACAATGAGTCCCTCTTCTTCATGCATGAGAATCCTGAGGAGGTTGAGGTGAAGATGACAATCTATGCCTCTGATCCCCATCTTACATAGCTCAAGGATCAGGAGGTTCAGATATCCAATGCAACCTTTTCTGGCTGCCTTAGATCCTTGACCAGCTCTGGGATATCCATGGGGAAGTTGAGGCAAGAGTGGTGCCTCCCATTGTAATACTCAGATACTGCAGGCACTACTTGAAGAAGGTATGGCTGAAGGTTGGAGAGTTGGAATCTGGCCAATGCAGTGATGGTTGGATAAATGGCCATCAACCACTGGAAGACCTTGACATGAATGCTGCATCTCCCAAAGCTGCCCACAAAGTAGGTCAGCACATAGTACAGGGAGGTATACACTGCAATAAGAAGGGTGGAGCGTGGTGACACCAGAGGAGGCCAGAAACCTGTGTGTGAAGAGTTGAGCTGTTCATTGTCATAGTGGTAATCATAACCTAACCCTTCTGGTGAAGTTCCAAAGAACTTTAGTCCCTGTTGATATCCTCCAATTCCAAGGCAAGCTTTAAGCACAGCTGTGAAGATGAGGTGGTTCATCTTCCTTGGATTAAAGGCTGTTGGCTGGGGTGTCAGGAATTCCTTTCCTGACTCCATTTTATTTATGAGGGAATTGATAGGAGATACCAAGATAAATTTACAAAGCAACAATATTCTCAACACTAGTTGGCACCTCAAACTTAGTAATAACAAGATTCAAACCGGGGACTCTAATGATGAACGTAACGTTAATACAGAATCAGTTAATATACTTAAATTACCTATTTATTATCATCCCATTCAATTGTATTTTGCTTTTGAAGTGCCTTTCAAATTCAAAAATGTTAATAATAAGAAGTGTAACGTCTCTTACCTCTCTGTTTCTGATTGGCTGCGTAAAGCCAGCCTGACAATTGGTGACCCACTCTCTCTGTCTTTGGATAAAGCTCTGTACAATAAGATTATAGATCTTATTGCTCTACACCGCTTAATTATCCTTAAAATTGTGGAATCTTCTTGGCTCCTCTTCCTGAACCAATTAAGTATGAAAATTATTAAGCAACAACTGGTCCTACACTTGAAACAGGTATCCTTTCAATTATAGACCCCATGTAAATCCCCTTCATTTCCCAAATTCCACTCAAATATTTCAGCCTTCATTTTAAGGCTATTTAAGTGCACAATCCTTATCCATTCCAATTATTCCAACAATAAAGAATACTTTCTATCTTATCTTGCCACGCCTATCTCTTAGTAACTCCCATTTGAAGCCATGAAGGGAATCTTATTCCTGCTATGGTTTCTAGTCTCCTTATTTACAACCGTAAAAAGTCTTGAGAACCCTACTCCCACCATCAACTGGCAAAACTCCTCTCCCATCAATGCCCACCAGAAGGAGTCCTTGGCCAATGGATGGTTCAAGTATCCCTCTGGTCATTGGGGTAGAAAGTTCCACTATGGTTACCATTCTATTCCTCCACCTGCCAAACCCTCATTGGTACAGCCCCACACATTGTTCTACCTATTGACCTACATGGTAGGATATTACCTTTTGGGTTGTTTTAGCTCCCTGATGGGAAGGTTTGCTTACTTGGGGCATTTGGGCCATCTTGCCATGATCACCGTGCCCATTGGTTTGGCCATTGCAAGGCTTAACCTAGGGGCCTTGGCTCACCAAATTGGGGGCTTGTTCCCCTTAAAGTGGGTCCCTGAAAGTTTGTTGGAACTTATCTTGGGCTTCTTACTTAGAAGCTCATAAGCAACCCCTGCAAGCTACCTGCTTTATACCACACTCATCAGGAGTTTGGCAGTCACCTTGATTACTGCCATCATCAGCCCACCATCTATCACCTGGTTTGCTTCTTCATGCATACCAAGATCTCTGTTGCCTCCAAAGCATCTGCACCTCAACAGGTTCAAAACAAAACTGTGGTACTAAACCAGATTTCAGCAGTATCTCCCAACAACAACAAAGAAAACGAGATCTTTATGCTCCTGGCCTTCTCACAGTCACTGTTTGAGACATCTCCTGCGCAATTTCAGACCAACGCACAGAAAGTACACCATGTGACCAAAAAGCTCACAGGCAAGGCACACGTTTGGTATGCCAAGGCCACCCTCTAAGCGGAAAAGCTATTAGATAACCACCCTGCCTTCTGAAACTCCTTGTTGTCTACCGTAGTACTGGCACAAACCACAGAAGAACTCAGAGACTGTATAATGACCTTATACCAAGGCAGAATGGTCACCAAGGAATATATTGAAGAATTCTCTTGCCTTAAGGAAGCAATTGGTATGAATGATGCCAAAGCCTGCTACCTTTTTCAGAAAAAACTTTCCCCTGAGCTCAAGAACTTCCTGTCCCATCACATATTACCTGATAAGTTCTCTGAACTTACCAAAGAAATCTTGAAATGGTCCTCCAAGGTAAAACAGCTTCCTTCTTGGAACAACACCAAGACTCCGCTCACTTGAAACTCACCATCCCCTGCCAAGGTTCCTAAGGGATTAGTCCCAAAATCCGGGGGAGGTTACCAGTTGGCCCCTGAAGAGAAACAATGTTGGGTACGCAAAGGACTGTGCCTCTATTGTGGACAATCTGGTCATTCCACCAAGGATTGCCAGGCACTTTCCAAGGTACAATCTGTTTCAGGCCATCTTCTTTAAACCACAGATGTCAATAAATCTTCAAACCAGTCTTACGCTCTTTTGCCAGTTTTTCTAGACCACAAATTTGGAACTATGGCCAGTTACGCACTGATTGACATGGGAGCAATGGGGAACTTTATCAATCAAGACCTTTTGACATCCTTGGGTTTTGAGATTTCAGGACTAGCATCTGTAAGACTTGCCAAAGGTACCCCTGCTCAAGTAGGACATCTGGTCAAACCCCTCCATGCCCAAGTGGGGAACAACCCATACCACCTACCCACCTCTGCTCTCTCTAACTTGGCCTTCCTGTTAGTCTTGGGATTTCCCTGGTGTCAAGAATCCAAGTTGCAGTTCAACTGGGACACCAATTCAGTCACACTTCACTCTCACAGACAACCAACCACAGTGCCTCTCAAAAGACCTTATCATCAGGTATCAAAGAATTTCATGGTGTACTTGAACTCCCTTCTTCTTATAGAGGACCCTGCACCTGATTCTATTCCAGAGGAAATTCAAGACTTGAAGGAGGCGTTTAGCAAATAACTCTGCTCCGTCCTTCCTGAAAGAAAACCATCCAATCTTAGAATTGACTTGATACCAGGCTCCTTTCCCACCTGGGGAAACTCTATCCCATGAACCAAGCACAGTGAATTAGGCAACAGTGGCAAAATTGACTGTAGGGATGTAAAAGTGAAAATTCAAAAGTGAGAATCTAAAAGTGGCCATGTCAACACTTTTTAAATTTTAAAAAGGCTTTTTATAATAAAGTAATTATTTTTTTCTTGACTTTTTTAGTTAAGAGAATGAATAAAAAGTATTTTATGTGACCATAATAAATTTTAATTTCAGATGAGCTGCTTTAATTTAATTTAATTTAAAATTTTTAAAAGTTTCAACATGGCCACTTTTAGATTCTCACTTTTGAATTCTCACTTTTACATCCCTACAGTCAATTTTGCCACTGTTGCCAGGAATTTCAATGAAGGCGTACCTTGACAAAAACTTAGCAAAAGGGTTTATGCGTCAATCCAACTCCCCATTTTCATTGCCCATGTTTTTTGTAGGGAAAGCTGACAGCACCCTTAGACCAGTCGTGGACTTCACCAAACTGAACACCATAATCATTAAGAATTGAAACCCCTTACCATCTGCGGAGTCCCTGACCAATTGACTTACTCACGCCAAGGTGTTTTCTAAGCTAGACCTCTGCAGTGCATATAACCAGATATGTATTGCTAAAGGTCATGAGTGGAATAAGGCAGTTTGCACTCCCTTTGGGCTGTATGAATACCTTGTAATGCCCTTTGATTTGAGTAACGCCCCTGCAGCCTTTCAAGGCCTAATGAGTGAGGTACTCTCCCCCTTACTGGATGTCTGTGTGGTTGTCTACCTGGACAATATCCTGGTATACTCACAGACCAAGGAGGCCCATACCATACACCTACAAGAGGTTCTCCAATTACTCATTGACAACTGATTGTTCTGTAAGCTTGAAAAATGTGAATTTTTTGTCACTGAAATTGAGTTTTTGGGATACAAAATTAACCCAGGCGGGTTTGCGGTTGCTCACTCCAAGGTACAGGCAGTCCTGGACTGGCCTAGACCTACAACACATACCAAGCTTTGAGGGTTCTTAGGCCTGGCAAATTTTTGCCGCAAGTTTATCAAGGATTTCTCCTCTACCGCTCTCCCGCTCACTCACCTTACCTCTGAAAAGGTTCCCTTTGTCTGATTGTTGGAAGCTGACCAGGCGTTTGAGACCCTCAAGAATCTGTTCACCTCAGCTCCTGTTCTTCTCTGCCCAGATCATGAACACCAGTTTTTTTGGACACAGATGCTTCAGATTTTGCCCTAGGAGGGGTGTTACTGCAGCTTGGGGAGGATGGTGAACTCCACCCTGTGGTGTTCTACTCCTATAAGCTGCTTGACTGAGAGATAAATTACCATGTGTACGAGAAGGAACTATTTTCCATTATCAAATCCTTGGACCACTGGCGTCATTATTTGGAAGGAAGTGAATTCCCCGTGCAAATCAGAACCAACCATAAGAACCTCCTTTACTTCACTGAGAAGAGAAAGGTTAGCCCACTTCTGGCACAATGGGCTATCAATCTACTTGCCTTCAACTTTAAGATCAGTTACACCCCAGGACACCAGAACATAGTACCAGACACCATCAGTAGATAAGAGGACTTGGATGATCCAAGCCAGTCCTACAGGAAACACAATGAATGCGCCATACTCTCTGAAGATCAGTTCCTTTCCCACATCATGACCCTATATTATCTATCCACCTTGGACCAGGAGATCATAGCATCCCAACTCCTTGACAAGGAGAACACTCCTACTGGCATTACACTAAGCAACAGATATTGGTTGAAGAACAGAAGCCTTTATGTACCAACGACAAACACTGACAAACAATCCTGGAAAGCTTTCATGATTCCCCCCTCACAGGATATGGGGGAATACGCAAGACAATCAAGAGAATCCAACATAGATACTGATGGCCCAGTATGAAGAAATCAGTTGCCCAATATATCTCCACATGTGTATTGTGCAGCCGCAATAAACCCTCCACAAGGAAGCCCCAAGGATTACTCAAACCACTGCCTATCCCTCCGCATCCTTGGTACTCCATCTCCATGGATTTTATTGTGGACCTTCCATAAAGCAACAACATGACCGGCATCTTTGTGGTAGTGGATTGGTTAACAAAATATGTAATCTTCACACCCTTCAAGCGTGCCACGGCGGAGGACACAGCCAATATGCTCCTTACTCATGTAGTCTCCAATCACGGAATTCCCAACAACATCATCTTAGATTGTGGTACACAATTTATATCCAAGTTCTGGCAATTTGTGATGAAGCCATTATGTGTTAAAACACTCATGTCCACCTTCTTCCATCCTCAGACCAACAGACAAACAGAGAGGGTTGATCAAGTACTGGAAGGCTTCCTCAGGAACTATATAAATTTACAACAGGATGACTAGGTAAGCCTACTTATGCTTGCCCAACTATGCTATAACACCAATCACCATGATTCTATTGGAGTATCTCCCTTCTTTGCCAACTATGATATAGCCCTGAAGACCTTCTGGAGCCTCCAGTTGAATACACTATTACTTCTGCGCACCAATGGGCAACCTCGTTACTCAAGAATCACCAGTACCTCAAGACACACCTAGAGAAATACATCCTCCAGTACAAGAACCAAGATGATAAACATTGAAGAGCTCCTGAAGACATTCAGGTGGGAGAATATGTTTTTCTCAATGCCAAGAACCTTAACCTTGGTATTCCGGGCCAAAAGCTAGGTCCAAAAAAGATTGACCCCTGCTGGTTATTGAGCAACGCTCTGATGTTAACTTCTGACTCAAACTCCCTGAAGGTTTTTCCGCCCATGACGTTTTCCACATCAGCCTTCTGTCTAAATTCAAGGGATCACTCTTGGACATGATCCACAAGGACCCTACTCCTGTCATCTTGAATCATACTCCTGAGTGGGAAGTAGAAGACATCCTCAATCACCGCATCTTTTGAGACAAACTTCAATACTTGGTAAAGTGGAAGGGCTATGAGGTAGAATCCAATTCCTGGGAACCCAAAGAGAACCTAGAGAATGCACCAGAAGTCATGTCCCGCTACAAGGATACTCTGGGAGGGAAGGACCTCCATGGGGAGGATAGTGTCAGGAATTCCTTTCCTGACTCCATTTTATCTATG
>QTSX02001864.1:0-20752 GCA_014839935.2 Entomophthora muscae | reverse complement strand
CAAATATTGAGGTTGGTACAAGTCTCCACAAACATGGATACTTTGAAATCCCTGAAGCCCGAGCTAACAACTGCGCTAGAGTCATTTCTTGCTCAGTTTAAGGGTTTAGACATTCACAAGGTTACCAAAATTACCTCTCCTCATTATGGAGAAAGACATGACTGCACATACATTGAACTAGTGGTTCATAAACTTTGGGTAAGAGCAATTCTGGACTCTGGAGCTCCTGGGAACATTATGTCAACCAGGCTAGTCAAGAAGCTGAAACTTGCGCCTGATTTGGACTACAACAAGGAATTTGGAACACAGGACCTGGTAGGACAAAGGCATTGGGAGCCTATTTATCCTGACCACTTTGTTTTGGTAAATTGGTGGTAACAGCCCCAGAAATAGTGCTGCGCAATGAAAACTATGATATCTTAATTGTAACAAGCTTCATGGCAACCTATGAGACTATCATCAATCATTGGGATAGCACCTTCAGCATTTTAGGCCACTCTGTACCAATGTTTTACCACAGCAACAGACCAAGAGACCTTCCTACAAAAAAGGTCCATTATATTATTATGGAATATGCCAATGGAGATATACCAGTAGCGTACACCTTGCGTCAGCGCAAAATCACGTTTTTACCTCTGGCCACCAAAGAGTACAAAGGGATTCTTTTATATTCCTCCAGCAAATTCTTCATCCCAATTGGTTCTCAAGTGATACATAATACAGGCCTGAGCCTCAGCTTCCCTAAAGGAATGCATGATAAAGTATCTGGACTCCACAATGGTTCATAATTGGAACCATGGATTCTACCTGGGATTGTCATGCCTTCCTTGGATGAGATTCTGGTACTTTTGAAAACTTTCAATAAATCATTCAAGGTAAAGAAACACCAGCTGCTGGGCTACATGAAGTTGGAGGAAAACTCTAGCCTGACAGATGTCACCCCTTTTGGAAAATTCAGTGAATTTGCGCTACCTTGCAACCAGCCAAGTCTTCTGTTGCTAATTCTGCACAATTATCCCAATGGACTGACTGAAGACCAGAAATACCAAGCCATACTCCTTTTTAAGAAATACAGGGACGTCTTTGCAGAGAACAATCAAGACCTAGGAAAAGTTTTAGGAGTTGAACATGTATTGAATACGCAAGGAACTGCCCCTATATGCTCTAGGCCAATAAGACACAGCCTGGCCAACCAAGCTATTGTCAATGAAGAGCTACAGAAACTGCCCTCTGCTGGTCTTTTGGTTCCCAGCAAGAGTCCTTGGTCTGCACCACTGTTGATTGTAAAGAAAAAGAACGGGTCAATTCTCATGGTAATGGATTACTGCAAGCTGAACTCATTCACAAAGAAGGATTCCTACCTGTTGCCACACATTGACAATATGTTGGATAAACTGGGAGGCGCAAAGTACTTCAGCACAATAGATCTGATCAGTGGATACTGGAAAATTGACCTTCTAGCATCAGACCAGGAAAAATGTGCTATTATAACAGAACAAGATCTTTTTCAGCCAACTAGAATGCTGCAAGGACTTGCAAACGCCCCTTCAACATTCCAATGGGCCATGGATACTGTAATGGGAGACCTTAAGTTGACTTCCATACTGGTTTACCTTGATGACATTAATGTCTTTTCCTGTACTTTTGGTCAGCATCTGGATCACTTGAAGGCAGTGTTTCAACGCCTCATTGCAGCTAACCTCAAACTAAAACCAAGAAAGTACAACTTCTTTAAAGAACACTTGGAACTCCTTTTATATCATCAGCAAAGATGGCTTACAGCCTGTTCCTTCTAAAGTCAAAGCCATCACACACATGCAAGCAACTTCCAACAAAAGAGATTTTCAGGTGTTTTTAGGAATGATTGGTTACTATAGAAGGTTTATACCAAACTTTGCAGGTCTAGAAGGTCCACTTTTCCACTTATTGAAAAATGAAGTCAAATTCTCATGGACATCAGGTTGCCAGAAGGCCTTCAAGGACTTGAAAGCCACTCTAGTGACAGAGCCAGTACTCTCTTACCCTAACTTTGATTTTCCCTTCATTATTCACATGGACGCTAGTTTGACAGCAATTGGTACTGTTCTTTCTCAGCTGGACAATAACAATCAGGACCATCCTGCAGAGTACTGTTCCCAAACACTCAATAGCCACAAACAAAATTACACAGTTACTGAAAGGGAATTCTTGACAGTTATCTATGCCTGTCAACAATGCAGAGTGTACCTCCATGGAGTACAATTTATGGTGATAACTGATCACACCTCACTCAAATGATTGAAACCCCTGAAAGACCCAGAAGAACAACTGGCACAATGGGCTATTAAGCTGAAGGCTTATAACTACAAGATAATACATTGCTCTGACACTATGCATCAGAATGCAGACTGTCTTTCAAGTCTCCCTACCATAGCATTGGTTTCCTTGGCAGCAGACAAGCTTTATAATAAGTTGATGCTGAAGCCTTCTATGTGGGGGAGGAGCCGCTTGGGATTTGGAAAATTCTGAAGACTCTTGTGGTAGATACTTGCGTCAGAGACAACCAGCTTCTCAAACAGTATAAAGGGAAATGGTTACCCTATATTTAGCCATCCCTATGTATGGATGTAGTAGTATTGACCCATTGAACTGTGGGTCATGGTGATATCTAGAAGACCCTCAACCTGTTACAGCAGCACTGTTACTGGGAAGTAATGCATTCAGATGTAGCAGAAACCTTGACATCTTGTCATAATTGCAATATAGAGCAACCAAAAGTATTGCGCTATCAGCACCGCTTAAATTGACCTGGTTTTGCTTTCCATACCATTTCAATAGACATAGTTGGGCTCCTTCCACTGACTGCTAGCAAGAACAAGTTCATAATTATGGCAGTGGGTCAGATCACAAAACGGGTAGAAACAAAAGCAATTTCTAATCAGTCAGCGCTGACCACAGCCAAGTTCATCCTAGAGAACATACTCTACAAACATGGCTGTCTGCAGACATTGCTAACAGATAATGGATCAAACTTCACAGTATACATGATACCAGACTGAACAAGCTTATGGGTATTTGTGGTACCCTGTTGACACCATATTATCCCCAAACAAATGGGATGGTAGAGAGAACTAACAGGAGTCTAGTGCAGATCCTAAGGAAGCTGAGTCATCAGCACAAAACAGAATGGGATAATTATCTTCCAGCTGCTACTTTTGCATACAATATAGGATTCCACAGGGCTACCAGGAAAAGCGCTTTCCAGCTTCTTTACAGATGGCAACCAAGTCTTCCCCCTCATCTCTACAGTTTAGTCAATTCTGGTGATCCCCTCTCCTCTGACGCCTACCTAAGGAAGTTAGCTCAGATGCTTATCAAATTACAGTCTGAGGCATACTCCACTAACCTTGCAACTAAGGAAAGGGAGATGGATTGTGCAGAGAAGACGCGCCCGGCCCTCCCTAAATACAAGACAGGAAGCCTGGTATACTTTTACAGTAACCAAGGATACAGTTGTGAAAGCAAACTTGCCTTGTTATTGCAAGGCCCAGTCAAGGTAGCCCAGAAAGTGAGAGTAGATAGCTAAACTCTCAAGGATCTGGAAACAGGCTAGCTGATCACTTGAGTTCATGTGCAGTACATTTGCAAGGCTCCAAGTGATCAAACATAAGCCCCTTTATGGATAACAACCCCAAAAAACACCTAATGAAAATAATCTATGGGCTGTTATCCTAATTGCATCAAGAAAGAGATAAAGCCTATAGAAAGAAAAACAATAGGATGGTTTATGCAAAAGCGCTTTATTAAGATGCAATTGCCTCTAAACCCAGACGCAACTGGATGAGGACTTTGGCAACCACTGCATATATTAGCCAGACATTAGGTAGCCAGCGGAATGCAAAGGGAAGAAAAGGATATTTGTCTACAGGAAGGAAGTTGACACAATTTATGCCAATGGAATAAGGGAATGCAAGTCTGAGCAAAATGCATTGCCATAGAAGGCTCTCTTGCTGCATGTATTCCTCTAGTGTCTGAGCTCCTACAGAGTAAATGACTCCAAGAAGCCACTCAATATACTTGGGCATATGGTGTAGTCTCTGATGGTAAACAACTTTAGAGTCACTAAGCACCAAGTTCCCGACCAATGTCATTGATTGACAACTTCCTGCCTGACCATTACTAAGAAGCTCCAAGATAGTGCCCATAGTCTGGTGCAACTAATATTTGTAGCTATCCAAAACATGCCATAAGGGCACAGGGCTGATAGCAGATTGAGGGTCAGACCATGCCGTAAAAACCAGTTCAAGAAGTTTGAGAGTACAAGAGATCTGATTGTCTGTCAGGCATACCCCATCAAAGGAGAAGTCCTGAAGGCACAACTGGGCATATCTTATGAGTTTCACCCTAGGATTACTCCAGTGCACGCTTTTCCCTTCTTCAAGCCTTTTTGTGGTAATCATGTAAGGATTTCCAGGGCTAGCATAAGGGTTGACCACATAACTACTGACACACGGAAATGCATAGTAGGGATTCTTTTCCAACAAAAAAAGCAACTATTGTGATGAAGGAACCTTCACTGTTTTCTTGTACTGTCACATGAGTTGAGCTCACTTTGTCCTTGTTTGATTATTGAAGAAGATTGGCTAAACTGGGTACAGGCTCATTGGATCTATTAGTGACACATGTGTAGGAGTTTTGTTCTTGCTAGTATGGTTCCTTTTCTTGGAAATAGTTGAGAGCTGTGAGGAAGTAGGCATGCTGGAGTCTATTTCTACAGAACTACATGATGGTGTACTTGGTTTATATGAGACTGTACTAGAGGAGCTATGAAGTGCTGTGTCTATTTCACCACCTTAAATTTTGGTGAATTCAGCCTCTTCTGATACTAGCACAGGTGAGCTGCTAAGAATGTTATCAACAGAGATATTGGGTATTACCCTTTGGGCTTTGCCAATTCTCCATTTTGGAACATCTGTGTAGCAAACAACTGGCTTTCTGGTCCTTTTTGGTTGATTCACCATATTGAAAGAGGTTGATAATCTTTACAGTAACGTCTAGTTTAGTGGGGGGAAATGTTGCAAAGTGATTGGTTAAACTAGCCTTCACTGTAATTTACATTGATCCATTAAGCTTGTTGAGTAAGAGAGTGATGGTACTCTTGCACTAGATTATAGGTAGTCCTATCAATCAACTAAGTTTCCTTTTGAAGCCATATTAACTAATGATCATCCAACCATAAGTGTAATATTGGGCCAAGCCAACAGAGGGATCTGGCTGTGGAACAAAGGATCCTGGCTCTCTGTGGATCCTATTAATCTCACAATATCTTTATAACTCTCTCCTTTATTTATCAATAAAGAACTGATATTACATTAACTAACATTTCTTATACACGCTAAGTAGAAGAATTATCTTAGCTTAGTATTTAGTAATACATAGGTTATAATTGAGTTAAGTGTATAATCAGCCATCACCACACCTTATCTGAAGTTACAACAATCCCTGAAAAAGACCTTACAAGAGACCTGTTGAGCAACTTGTGTTATTGCTGGTATGTTCAAAGCTACAGATAGATGTTAGCCTTGCCAATGTACTCTACCTAATCCTATGCAAGAGCACTACAGACTACAATAGAATAGAACTTTGAAGTAAATTATGTTTATTGATACTGGAGTACAATCTAGCCAGCGGCTGCAATCTATCCAGGTGTAACTATGAACTTTTCTTTTTTTCTCAGGCCTCTGTACCAATATATACTGCAACAACCCTTGTTCTTGCCCTTTCAGACAGTTCTCAGTGGCTACCTTTGCAATAGATCTATCTTTTCTAGTTGTGCCTATCCTGATTGGCTGTCCTTGGCATGTGTGTTGCTACTGGCCTTTGCAGGTGTGCATGGCACTTCAGCTACAGCCTACGCTCTTCCTGAGCTAGCCTACTGTCATTTATTGATTGGCTGTATCTTACACGCCTATTATTGCGCTAGGAAACTATGCCATATTTAGTTGACAATTATAAATGGTTCTTAATCTGTCTTCCAGCGTTGGAAGGTGGAATTTTGCTATTCTATTTGTAGGGCTTAATCAGTTATCCTTTTCTGGCTGGCAAACCTTCTGCTTATTATGCAACAAGTCAAATTGGGGATTATACGCTGTATAATAACAGACTCAATCCAATAGTGACTTGTAGATTATCTGCTGTGTAATGCTGACCCAAACCAATAAGAAACCTGATTATACACCTTAAAGTGCTTATTCAAACTTGGTATTTCTTAGCCCTTTGTATATTACTTGTTTGATATGAACATATACGCCCATCAGGCTATGTGGGGCTGAGTTGATACAACATCCAGTAGGGTAGAATGGGTGATAAACAATTGATGCTTTAGTGATTACATGCTGTGTAATCAATGATATTCACTATATTGGCTAACGTTTATACAACATATAATAGTTACATCAATTATAAGGGCAAGTAATTATACGGCATATAATCAATCCACATTGGGATGATGATCAGTGATAATACAGTGTATAATTGTTGTATCTAATCTAATAAACTAACAATTACACAGCGTATAACTGTCATTTCAATTATAATATATTAGTGATTATACAGCGTATAATTACTACACTTAATATAATGTAACCTAGTGATAATACAGCATGTAACTGGCTAAGGTCTGCATGCAATGATTAGCCTGATCATTTGTGGTCAATCAGCCTAATCTCACAAGACCATTTTCTTCTCTTGGATTAGTTTTGATTCCTAGGTCAATTTCAAAGTTTGGGGTGTGTTGTTTAGGCCTAGATCTGGATTTCAAATGCTTGACTTATTCTTAAAATATCCTGACTTAATTAAAATTATCTGAACTTCTTGAACTCTGTGTTGCTTTTGCATATGTTTTCTTAACCAGGTTGGGTTATTTATCTTCTTTTTCTGGCTTATCTGAACTGGTTATGCTCCTTTTAATGATGACATGGTCTTCATATTTTAAGTCTGAAATTTCTATACTCAAGTTCTCAGGTAAGTTCTTGTGTAATTTTTAAACCAAGACTTGATTATTAATAATAAGTTTTTTTCTTGAAACCTTTATCAGAGGAGACTAGATCTTGGCCTGGGACCTGGAAAAGCAGCACATTTAGAGGTAAAACATTCTGGAGCTTTACTAACATTTTCTTTTCTGTTTTATCTTCATGAATTAATCTGATTAGTTGTGGATTAAATTGGAATTTTTTAAGTATTCCTTTCCTTTTTGTTTCACACCAAATTCTGAGCTTGATACCACTAGGAGTGTGTTAACACAGGTTGGGACTATTTTTGTTGTACTGTATTATTCTAGGTATTGACTCTGTGTTTTATTCTGGGGTTAAATATTCCTAAGAAATAAATCATATCAGGGTGAACTCTTACAGTAAAGATGACAACCAAACAATTCAAAAACAATATTTTTAGGGGGTTCTGCCTATGCTCTCATTCCATGATAGGCTAAACTCAAACTCCAGAATCTTGGTCTCTTCAGAGTGATGGCTGTTGTAAACAGCCATACTTATTACCTTGAGCATACCCAGGAGAAATTTAAGAAACCACATCACACCCAATTGTGCCCCTGCTGTGCTATCTCTGTACATAAATGTTTCTCTCAAACCTTCTTTATAAAACCCTAAGAATTTTGGAGCTGCTTTGGTAGTATAGTGGAAAGGTTAGAGAGCTGAAATCCATCAAATTTTTTTGAAAAAAACAAGACTTTATTTTGGAAATGGTTGGGGGAATGGGGGATGTCACGGGGACTTGCCCAATTTAAAAGTTTTGGCTACTAGTAGTCAATTAGGCCATACTAGATTTCTGCCAAGGCTGTGACAATAGGGTAGATTGTCATAAACCAATAGAAGTATTTTGTGTGAAAGTTAAATTGATCATAATTCCTGAAAAAATATGCCAGGAGATAGTACACAGTGGTGTATAAGGCCAGAGAGGTGGTGGACCAAGAGGACACCAGATGAGGCCAGACATGTTGATTAAAAGTGTTTAGTTGTGGTGAATCTTAAAATTACCAGTTTTTGGTATCTTCATGAATGGCCCTGTAATAAGTTGAGGTGTGCTATTAGCCCCTAAACTTTAGGCACACTTTAAATACAGCAGAGAAGATGAGTTGATTCATCTTAATACTATGAATATGGTTTGGATTGATTAACTAAGTCTACATTTTCTTATAAATAGGAACATATTTTATGTGATAAGCAAATAAGATAATTTTCTTGGTTATATTATAACCTATCACTGAAGAATTGATTTTATTATATATTTTGTCTTAAGATGTAGAAAACCAGGGGCAAAATGCTGGATTTTTTACCCAGAATTTGAACTAGACTTAGGTTGCCTTTCTAGGATGTGGCTCAATTAGTTTCTACAAACTTATTTGGAAAGATAGTAGATTAAGATTATCATTCAACCATGGGCCCTTTGTCAGGAATAAGAATTCAGGTTCTTGTCCTTTGATTTCTGATATTACATTATTAGGAAAGTTTGACAATGTGGAATTTTTGGCCTTGAAACTTGTATTTGGTGAGTTACCTTTTTGGGGTTGAAAATCTAATTTTAGACTATTGTGCAATTTTTGAATTTTTGACCTAAATTTAGAAATTTTCCCATTTTGACAGCAGTGTTGCAACTGAACCAATGATAGTTTAGTATTTGATTGGGGAAGACAACAGTCCAATAGAAAGGACAAGAATGAATAGAATAAGGTATTGTTTATTATAAAATATTGTGGTTAATATACTATATGGGGAAACCACAAGGCCACAATGAAGATGGCATAGTGGCATGTTCCATATAGGGTTTGAAGCCAAGGAATAACTTGTTTGGAGATCATAAGGTTGAATTGGCAGTGCTCCTAATTAGGAGAAAGTGCCCAAAGTTCAATATTGCCATCAGATTGATCCATGTTGTTAGATATGTCAAGGGGCAACTCATTGAGCGCCCCTGTGTATTGTAAGATACTTTGGCAGGCAAGTTAGGAAGCTCAGTTGCAACAGAAGGATCCAGGCTAGCCTGGGGACAGCTGTTGTGTTTGGCTCCTGGGGACAACATCCAGGAGGACACGGCGGGAAATCTTTATAACAAAAGATTTGAGGTTCAGAGCTAGCCTTGGGTTAGCCTTTAGGACAAAATTAAGGGCACATACCTTAATTTCCTGGAAAACAAGATGTAAAAGTCCTTTTGGCAGAAAAGACAGGAAAAAGCTTGAAGATTATTAAAGCCAATGCAAATGTGGATAAACTTGTCTTTATTAGGAGAAATGATTCTACTTAAATAGTAGGCAAGAAACGGTGATCACTCATTAGGAAGACAGAGTGGCTGAGGGGGTCACATTGGGATGAGGTCATACCAGGATCAATCACAGGCAGGTACAATAATCTGGAATGGGTGGATATTGAACCAGACCCATTTGCAGAAGGCAAGGAATTTATGAACTCAAAATCAAACCCAGCCAAATCTTTGCAACTATCAATATTTGAAGGCCATATCAAAATAGCATTAATTGCGCAATTTACAACATCTCCCCTCTCAATATTGGACACAGGGAGTTGATATTTGCAGAGAAATTTGGAGTGAACACAGGCAAAAGGACGTCCAGAAGATAGTAGTTTCAAGGTATACTCAACACCCTTCTTAAAGGTGACCTCACAGGGCCCAACCCAGAGAGAATCCAGCTTATGGGCTCTGCCACCCGTACAATTCTGGTAGTAGAGAACTAGATCACCTACTTGATACTTGGGGAGGGGGGCTCTAGTAGCATTGGACGGGGAGAGCTCCAAAGCCTTAACCTTATAAGCAGTGGAATAGGCTGTTGCTTGGATGTCAATTATATGATTGGTTAAGTCATTAACATGGGCCTCAGGATTTGCAGGCGCATCAAATTTGATCAAGGGGGGTCCCAAGATTGAGGGGGTAGCGGCCTCATATCCATACAGCATGGCAAAAGGGGACTGGCCAGTCACTTGATGTCTACTGAGTTGGTAAGCAAAGATGGCAGCAGGGAGGAACATATCCCAATTGGCAGCGTCAGAGAGTGTTAGTTTCCTCATTATGGACACCAGGGTGAAGTTTGCTTGTTCAACAGTTCCATTGGTTGAGGGGTTATACAACGCAGAGATCAATTGGTGAGTCTCCATAGCTTTGATAATAGAAGTGATGAGGCAAGCATTAAAGTTGGTACCATTTTCAGAAAGCAGGACTTGAGGGCAGCCATGTTGATAGAAAATCCTTGAAGCAATAAAGTAGCCATGGTCTTAGCAGTTATATCTTTTGTTGCTCTGGCTTTAACCCACTTGCTAAAGTGATCTACGGCAACCAAGATAAACCAACATCCCAACCTAGACCAGGGGAAAGGCCCAACAGCATCAATACTCACTGTGTGGAAGGCATGCTTTGGAGGGATGAGTTTGAACTGGTGTTGGGATGGGCAAGGGCATTGGAGCTGACAGGAATGACAGGAGGCAAGGACATCAGGGATCAGGAGGCGTATGTTCTCCCAATAGAAGTTTTTGCACAACCAGTCATGAGTCTTTGCTATGCCCCCATGGACAGTGTCAATGTGTGCTTGGAAGATAATGGCTATCCTCATACTAGGGCAAACGTAGGATAGGTAGGCATTGTTAACCTTTTTGAAGAGTTGTCTATCACAAATTATAGTGTCCTTGGATAGGGTCTGTAGTCCAAGCAGATGTCTTCTGGCTCAGTGGTTCAAGAGTCAGGATACCCTATTAACTTGTATAGACAATCAGCGTCAGCGGGATGGATAGTTAGGATTGGCATTCTTGACAGGCCATCAGCATTCTGATGTTGAGCCCCAGGAAAGTGTATCACAGTGAAATCATACCCTTGTAGACGCAGAGCCCAACACACCAGTCAATATTCAGGTTCCTTTAGCTGTTACAGCCATTTGAGGGAGGAGTGATCTGTGACCACCGTAAAGTGGGACCCATCAATTTAGTGTCAAAACTGTTTCACTGCATGCAGCACCGCCAAACATTCCTTCTCAGTGACTCTGTAGTTTTCTTGTGCTTATTGAGGACCCTTGACAAGTAGGCTACAGGTCAATCCACGCCTTCATTGTCAAGTTGGGCAAGGATGGCACCCACAGCTACTCCACTAGCGTCAGTATACAAGATGAACTCTTTATTATAATCAGGGTAGACTAAGATAGGAGCCTCTTTGAGCTTGGCCTTCAACACTTTGAATGCTTGTTGTTGGCTATCCGTCCATTCAAAGGGGATGTTGCAAAGAAGTTGGATAAGGGTTCACTCAGTTCAGCAAAGTCAGGTATGAACTGTCGGTAGTAGCCCATCATACCAAGGAATACTTGAACCTCTCAAATATTTGTGGGAGTTAGAATCTTGTTAATGGCCTCCACCTTGTTATTCATGGGACAGGTTCCAGTTTGAGTGACCTCATGACCTAAAAATTCCAGACATTCCTTGAATAAGGAGCACTTGGAGGGTTTGAGTTTCAAGCCAGCTTTGCAAATCTTGATGAAGACAGCCTTGAGGTATTCCAAGTGATTGGTAAAGATAGCACTGAATACAGTGATGTCATCAAGGTATACAAGGACGCAAGAGAGCTTTAGGTCTCATAGGATGGAGTTCATAGCCTGTTGAAATGTGGCAGGGGCATTGCAGAGCCCCTGGGGCATACAAGTGAGCTCAAAAAGGCCTTCTGAAGTGATAAGCGCAGCCTTTTCTTGATATTCAGGAGATAAGTCAACTTTCCAGTATCCCAAAGCTAGATTATGTCTGAGAAAAACTTGGAACCACCCAGCCGTCTGAGAGCATTGTCAATTCTGGGCAAGGGGGACAAGTCTTTCTTAGTAAGAGAGTTCAGGTGGCAATATCCATTACAATGCAATGTCCGCCAATTTTCTTCTTGAGGATCAGCAAAGGAGAGGCCCAAGGACTTTGGGAAGGAGCTAGTAGCCCAGTGTCCAGGAGTTTCTTGAGTTCTTTAGACACCTGAGCATCCTCCACCCTACTACAGCGGTATGGTTTGGCACAAAAGGGGGCGCATCCCCAGTATCAATCTGATGGATGACTCCTTTAGCTAGGCCATAGTCCGTAGGTCCAGAGGCAAAGATGTTGCTGAACTAACTGAGCAGGGCCAACACGTCTTTTTGTTGAACAGGAGACAATTGAGGGAAATCAGCAGCAGTGAAAAGGAGAGAACTTGAGGATTGTCTTCAGGTAGATTGAAATCACTGAAAGTTCCAAAGGGGTAGAGGGAGGCCACTTGTTCTGCTCCCAATATACAACCATGCCCTACAACCTGGCCTTGGGTCACCTGCATGGGCAGGGCTGTCAGGTTAGCAAGCAGTAATTATACAGGCTCTTTGTGGGTTTGATCTAAAATCCCAGGACACAGGCGGGGCTCTTTACAACTTAGAGATTCAGGTGAGTAAAGTTCAAGAACAACTTTTCAGATAGCTCATAAGAAATTTGGGAATCAATCACCACTTGAGAGCCCAGGGGAATGGTGCTAGCTGCTGGTGCTAGCAGAGGAACCCCTTCTTCTGCAGGTCAGGAAGGAGGAGGGGTACACATGTTGGAGGAGTGAGTCCTATACTTGAGAGAGAAGATACCCATGGGGTACTCAAGCACGCAAGTTTTAAGACGTTTTCCTTGGAGGTGCAGAGGTTCCTCAAAAATCAAAGGAACCTCATATCCTAAGAGCAAAAGTTATCCATATTGTAAGTTTACAATCCCATTATATTCTTGGAGGAATTGAGTACCAACCAAGAGGTCATAGCTTTTGTTCTCAAGGACCACATTGGGGGAAGCAATGAGGAGTTTCCCAAACCTCATGGGTAGAGCGGAGTAGGCACCAATAGCCTGTGTTTGTGCCATGCCAGCTGTGCCATATGACTGCGTGTAGTTGAGGTTGGGGGCCAACTTAAGTTTCTTCATTAGTTTGGAAGATACCACGCTGACTGGAGAACCTGTGTCCAGGATGGCTTTGATCTTAACCTTTTGGATTGACACTTCCACATGTTTTTTATCTTTCCCAAAGGGGGGCAAGACTGTCAACACATCTTGAGCTGCCTCTAGCTCCTTTTTCCATTTAGCTAGCATACACTGTAACGCAGGAATCTCCATATACAGTCTATAGCAGGAGAGATACAGTCACATTTTGAAAGAGAGCTTTGGCTAGCTTGGATACTTTCTCAGAAAAGTCAACCAAGATGGGAGATTGATGGGCTTGAGCTAGGTAAGGGAAAGCCACCATAGACTTAGCTTCACTTGCAGGTACTTGGGAAGTGGTGGTGGTCTTCCCAGAGCAAATTTTGTATGGTACAGGGATGGTTTCTGGGACAGCCAGAACAGAATAGCCATAACTATCAGAATCTTCAGGCTCTGAATCACTGGAGAGATTGTGCAATAGATGAAGGATAGTTGGGCCAGAGGAAGAAGGAGTTTCCTCATCAGAAAGAGGATCAGGAGGAGACGGGGGAGATTGGTCAGCAGAGAGTGTCTCTGTCTCTAAGCTGACCTCTCTTTTCCTGCCTGTTCCTTGGGATCACAACCTTCCACTTGAGGATTAGTGCAAGTACGCAAGTGGTGCCCAATTTGGCCACAGTTATGGCAGCCTTACCTCTTAGCCTGCCCACCAGCACCCAGGGTCATTTTGTGCGGTGTACAAGAGGTAGTCCCAGCATTGCTGGCTTTATTTTCACGTACCACTGTACCTCCATGGGTCAAATGCATGTCTTGTAAGAGCATCTTAATGCTCTTCATGGAAGTTAGTGAAGCCTTATGTGCCTTAAAGTGTAGGCATAGAAGCTGGTTCACCTTCAAAGCATTTGAACAAGCCGTGTAGGCTTCCCAAGGAGTTAACTGTTGACTGGTGATCAACTGCTGGCCTTCAATGTAGAAACAATCCACAAACTCAGCCAGGATTTCCTTGGGCTTAAAGGCAATGTGCATAAATGCATCCTTCTTGACCTCCAATCTGAGATCTCCTCCAAACTCCTCAATAAGGAGGCGCTTCATATCCTCCCAAGTGACAATGGAGGGGAGCTTGGGGACTACTACTTCTTGGCAAGTGGGATGGAGGCAGGTGAGGATGTGTTCCTTTTTTAGCTTGTTGGTATCCTTATGCATTGCAGTTTTGTAGATGGTTAGAAAGGCAGCAATGGTAGAGGTTTTTGGATTGAATATCTTCTTGAAGGTTGGTTTGTAGTTTGGGTCAATAGACAAGGACAAGGACTGACTGTTTTCACTAGGGTTGAGGACGTTAATATGAGGGTTGCCTTCAAACTTGGATTCAGCAGCAGGTTGTCTAGCCCAGAGGAGTCAAAGGCTTTCTTCTAGAGTGTCCAAGGTAGAGCTGTTTTGCCCAATAATGTCCCTATCAGTGGCAGCAGCAGTCCCAAATTCATCAATCTTGATTTATTGTACTGCCAAGGTGCCATCAATCCCATTGACACAAGTAGTCAGAGAAGTGGCCTGAGCAACCAAGGGGATGACTTGTCCATTTAGGGTCTCAGTAAAGCAGGAGAGGTTTTGTACCTCTCTTTCCAATGTGTCTTGCCTATCAGCTACATCATTTGTCACTTCTGCAAGTTGATCTAGTGCATGTGCACAGTTGACCTGGGGTTGACCTTCCAGACCAGGGCAACAACCATGATTGTCATGAGAGGAAGTATTAACAACTTCACCTTCCTCTTCATCTTCAGATTCAGATGAAGAACCCTCAGAATTAGAGAGGAGCTGTCTTAAGTACTTGATTTCACCTTGTAAGGTAACTACCTGATCAGTGTTGGAGGCAATACAATAGTCAGGCATAGATTTGACTGGAGGGGGGTTCTGAACAGAAGCTTGACGTCAAGTGGTAGCCTTGAGTTCAGTGATTGCCTCCCATACCTTGGTTTCAAAATCAGATGGGGTCTTAACAGGAGGAGCAGGAGGAGTCACCTCAATAGACACTACCCTGTCATCCACATAATTTTGCACCTGTTATAGAGTGTTGCCTAGTGCAGCCTTATCCAGACTGTATTGATGCTGCAGATGGCAGCCCCAAGTATCAACATTAGCTCCTATCAATTTGAGTTGCAAGTTGACATGCTCCCTGGATTGATTAAGCTCACTAACCAGAGTCTCAAAGTCCTGGCAATGATTTAGCAGAAAGGCTTCAATTTTCTCACACTACGCTGCCTGATGTTCATCCAATTTGCATAGCTGGTCATTTATGTATCCAGGGAGCAAGGAACAAAGGGAGTTCAGGGAGGTGGTTAAGTACTTCTGTGATGCCAGTGAGTTGTGCTGGTTATCAGAAATACACGCAAAGAGACTGTGTGACCATTCTTGATAGGCGATATTTTAAGCATGGTTACTTGAGACAGCGGTGGCTACAGCATCTAATAGTTGATTCTGGGATCCTAAGGTAATTTGGTGGTGAACTAGGGCAGGTTGGATGAACTGGTTGATCAACACGCCAATAGTATCCATGGATTCCATCAACGCAGGGGGGAGACTGAAGTCCAAAAGGAAGGAGTACAGGTATTCAGAAGCGTACCTGAGATGGAGGCCAGGGATAGAGTACATTGCCACCATACCAGAATGAAGAAGGGAGCGGGCAGCAGCACAAGCTTGCTTGTAGCTGAGAGAGAAAGCAGGAAGGGGCCCACACGGGCCAGGGAGACAGAACCAAAACCATAGGGTTTGAGGGGGAATTGGTGATGTCTTGTTCTAGAGGGGGACTAGACACTTAAGGTTGATTGGGTACTTCAGAAACAAAGGGAGAAGGACCAGAGAATGTGTGTGGTAATGGGGTAACCAAGGGGCTTGCAGCCCCTGTAGTGAGCACCATTTTGTTGTGTTTGGCTCCTGGAGACAACATCCATGAGGACACAGCAGGAAATCTTTATAACAAAAGATTTGAGGTTCAAAGCTAGCCTTGGGTTAGCCTTCAGGGCAAAATTAAGGGCACATACCTTAATTTCCTGGAAAACAAGATGTAAAAGTCCTTTTGGCAGAAAGGACAGGAAAAAGCTTGAAGATTATTAAAGCCAACACAAATGTGGATAAACTTGTCTTTATTAGGAGAAATGATTCTACTTAAATAGTAGACAAGGAATAATGATCACTCATTAGGAAGACAGAGTGGCTGAGGTGGTCACATTGGGATGAGGTCATACCAGGATCAATCACAGAAGGTACAATAGTCTGGAATGGGTGGATATTGAACCAGACCCATTTGCAGAAGGCAAGGAATTTCTGAACTCAAAAGCAAACCCAGCCAAATCTTTGCAACTATCAATATTTGAAGGCCATATCAAAATAGCATTAATTGCGCAATTTACAACAGCAGCCAACTGGTCTTTGAGTGCCAAGGAAAAGTGCAGGTGTGTGAGTAGATGCAGCCTGGCTGACAGGGGGTGGGAAGGCCAGGATGAATAATCTGGGAGCAGTTGGCTGGGAAGTGGGTGGCTGTCTGGATAGTGGGGATGAACATGTGGGCAGGTGGAGGCTGATTAGCTGGGAGTGGGTGTGGATGGGTACAGGCTGGTTGTCTGTCACCTGGTGGGGCCCGCAGAGTATTCCAGTTTTGGATTAATGCAGCAGTTTCCACTATAAGAGAAAACTTCTGCCAATATGATGTGTTGTTTTGGTGTTCTTTGCTGGGTTTGAACCAAATGGTAGCAGCAAGTGTTGCTCTCTTATAATTGTCAATAATATTCCTGAAATTCTCAGATTCTCCAAAGGTTCTGGTTCTGATCAAAGACAACAGGGAAGGGGGTAAGAGGGAGTGTTGCAACTGATATCAACCCCTTATTTGACAATGTATCTTGCAACACACAGGGGGAACTCAATTAATTGGCCCATAAAAGATCTAATAACATAATTCTTCTCAATTTTGATGTCATGAAAGGTACTCATATTCTCTTATAATAATTGAAACTAATTACAAAAAAGCCACACAATAAGTTGTTTAATGTGCAAAAAACCTTATTTTCATCACTGTCACTATACCACCTCTTTTTTGGGCCAATGTCTGTCTAGTATGGTATAAGAATTCCCTGATATTTCTAGATAAATATTACATTATTTAAATCTCTTTATTTGTTCTACTCTTGAAATTTTGTTTTCTCTAATTTAAATACTGGACTATAATTAGTTCAGTTGTAACACCAGCATAATCCAATATGACAATTATCTTTTCCAAAGCTGCAGTATTTTTCAACAACTTTCATGACATTAGTACAATAAAAACCTATCACATTAATTGTTGTTCTAAATAAGTTTGAGATATTGAAAATGACTTTGTGGGTCATATACTGGAATCAATGTAAAGGAAGGCTTAACTTATTTTAGCAACAGATTATTTTACCTGATGACATATTTCACATACCTGCCCTAAAATAACTCAACCACCATGTAATAATTACTTTACAATGAGATATTGATGCAATTTGTGCCCCCAAAAAGCTGTTGTCAGACCAAAGATATAATTTTTGAAAATACTCAATTAAGGAACTTTCCTGTTTGATTGGCATCAATCAGATATTCACAGCTGTTTACAACTCATAACACACATCCACCTAACAATAAATTAAACAAAGTTTTAATAAAAAGCTTAGATAAGATGTTGGCTTATCAATAAAATAATAGGAAGAAACGTTTTACATGCAGCCCTTTCGCAGAATTAGACCAAACTTCATTCAATATTAAATTGGTCATCATTTGAAACATTGTCAGAATCAATTCCAACAGCCATTTACACCCCTGAATAAAAGAAATTTTGTAAATACCTTCTTTTTTCAACATTATGGACAATTTCAGTACAATCTACAAAGAATAAGAAGCACAATTATGAGAGAAACAACTTAAGATTGAGCATAAAATACTGGTCTTTCAAGTCATATAAAGAATATGAAATTCAAGAACATTACAGATGACTCACATCCAAAGAAATTTTATACTAAATTGATAATTTTCTATATTATTCACAAAATAAGAAGTTAGTACAGCTCTCACCTGTCAAATAATTAATGGCCAAACTTAACCTCATCCAACAAACAACAGACTGCTAAAACTGTACCACATCTAGTTCGAGTAAGGTAGTGTGGTGCCAAATTAAAATTGGTGCTAGTCTTGAAATATATCAAAAGTCATTGGAATTTCCCTGGAAAACTTCTGTAAGTTGGGTTTTAAGTGGTTCCATTGCATCCACAATAAACTGTCTTGATTTTCTGAACATCAAGTATTTGGCATTTTTTACATCAATACCTGTACATTTTGAATAATAATAATATCTTACTGGCACCAATTAAAAAACACAAAACAATATATTGATATGAAACATGTTTTATTATTCTATTTGCTTTCCCTCTTAATATTAGCAGTTTATTCCAGTATTAATCCAACTTTATGTTCTTTAGTTAACGTGATAAGCTATTGATAACTAAAATTTATCAAAGGATAAACAAGATATCTTAAATATTAATGCTTATAAAAAGTAAAGTTAGTCTTTTTTGAAATCAAGATTGTTCTATGAACATAATGTTTATCTTAAAAACAAAAAAGTCATGAGAATACATGCCAGTATAATAAAAACAGTTTGTCCGGGAATCGAACCTGGGTCGGCCGCGTGGGAGGTGGCCATTATACCACTAAACCAACATTTTCTTTAAGGGAACACAGGTATACCACTAAAGCAATAATGCCAGATATTTACTGATGAGTATATGCATATTTATTCTTTCCTGTGAAAAAAGACATAATTTATGACAATAGTTCGAGTAAAATATATTCCCTGATGGACTGAATGTGTAAATTATGATATGAACTGAAAAACTTCCACAATAATATTTTTATTATAAACTTTTTTGTAGCTTTAGACTGGCTTTTTTCTTATTAGGTAAACCTTTATCTACCTTTTGATAAAACAGGATAAATTGATTTAATTTGAACAACTTTTAGTTACAATTGACCAATTTTAAACTTTAAATAAAAATATATCTTTGAATAAAAATTAATAGAATACTTAAAAGGATTTCTTAAATAGTAATATATTTTACCTATCATAGCATTCATATGTATCCAAGCTTTCTTAAGTCATAAGCAGTTCTAAACATTTATAATTCAGTCAGAATATAGCTTAATTTTAACCAATTATTGATAATAAATATTTTAATTCTTTAATTCTAAAAATAAATTTACAAAATTTACCTTAAAAGTAAAAAAAGTATGTTTTAAAATTTTAATAAATTATTGTTATATAAATTAGTGGGATACACCAACTAGAAAGAAGCAGGTCAGTTAAGTGTATCAAGGTGCAAGTCCTTGGGTCTCATCCTGCTGAGTGAAACACACTTAATTAATTTATTGGGGGGGGGGGGGGGGTAAAAAACTCAAAGAAAGACACCAGTGGGGTAGAGGTGGTTATGAACTGTTGCCTTCTTGAGGCCCTCTTTATGAATGTTTGGTCAATACTGTTGTAATGAGGTTAGAGTAAACTAGCCATTACTGATGTCAATACCTCCCATTAATTAGACTCTAGTGCAAAGGGTCAAATTGCCCTGTAGTTTGGATGAACAACTAGTCTAGTTGATCAACGGGTCATAACATCAGAGGGTTATTTACTCATCAAATAATCATACCAATTGATGGGCTGAGAACCAATATAATCTGAGATGAAGTCTGATCAGAGGATCAGTGGCTCAAGATTAATCACAAAACACCTATATAACTCTTCCCTTGTATTATTAAATAAAGAAACAATATTAAATTAACTATACATTTATTATACACACTAAGCAGAGAAACATCTTAGCTTAGTCTTTAGTAATACATAGGCTGTAATTGAGTTAAGCATATAACAGTCATCACCACATCATAGCTGAATTCACAACATTTGGTGCTCACTCAGCATGCAACAGCCTGATGGAACTTGTTGCCCAGCCAGGGACTTGTCTTTTTCCCAGGGAGGGAATGGAGATAACCTTCTCCACACTTTCCTCCGCCATTTGCAGGATCACCCCAGTGAGCTCTCCACGGAGATCAACTGCCTTGCTGGTACAAGGAATGGTCTACCCAAAATTTGTTGTGTTTGGTTGACTCATGAATGATGTGCAACATCCCTGCCAAATTGAGGACCACTCTACTTTGCACCTTGACGTTCCAATTCCACTAGAAGTGGATGGGAATGAAGAGCCTACCCAGCAGTAGCTGGAGCAGGCCATAGGCAGCATGGACTGCAGTGCTTACCAAAACAGGGAAGCACATGAGAAGTTAGCAGTATTGTCATCATATGGCACAACTGCAAAGGAGAAGTTACAAATTTCACTGGGATCATTCTCAACCAGCTTCAGTTGCAGATGAAAACAATCAAGCAAGCAAAAGAGTACATACATAGCTTTGCTCATCCCGCAATTTGCCACAATCATATTCATTTGGGGTATTAACTCTCTCTTATTTCTCACCAAGAAAACTTGATCAATAAACAACAGGCATTCCTTTGACGCCTGTACAATGAGCTTGTAGGTTCTATGGCTAACATCAGCCATCAGATCCATAGTTTGGCTGAACATCAGAACTACACCACTACTTGGTCTGCCCAGCTCAAAGAACGCCTGACCAATTACATGGCCACAATGCTTGGGACTATGCTAGAGCTGTAAGCAATGGATAACAATTGGCTCTGCACAGTAACCCATCACGTGAGAGAGAAGAAGCTACCTTTTGCTATCTATGCAGTGAGGTCAAGTTTCTCTATTGTT
>QTSX02001863.1:0-20951 GCA_014839935.2 Entomophthora muscae | reverse complement strand
AGGGAGGGGTATGGGGGAAAGGGTCGTCGTAATTTACGACACGCGCTGCTCGCATCGGCATGCGGTTGTAGGCGCGAGCGTACGCTTCGTTGCCCGTACGCGGCTGGCCAAACGTGATCAGCGTCAGCCTTTTAAAGGGGATCCTCAGCTGGGTATGGATACGCACCGCTGCCAGAGAAGCCACTGCCCCACCCAGGGAAACTCCCGTTACCACGATGCTGTAGTCGGGTTCCCAGTACTTCTTCAGATACGGCATGAATTCTGGGTAAAGGGAATCGAGCACTTCCAGGAAACCTTGGTGTACTTTTACGTTTGGATCTTTCATGTCTTTAAACGGAACTAGGGTGTATTTTAAATCGGTGGCTCCCAAGTTAAAGTTGTTGGTTCCTCGGAAGGAGAGGATAATCATCTTGTTTGGTACATCGGCTAGTGTATACCCCATTGCCGTTGTCGATGGGCTTGTAAAGGCCAGCACCCCGGTAGGCTTTGTCTTGCGAGCCTTCCGGCATGACCGGCATGACCAGGCCTGCACATTGCTGACTGAACAGGACGCAGCAGCTGCGTAAAAAGCAGTGCGGTTGACCATGTTTATGCTGGGCTGAATCAAGTTGGTCTCCACTTTGCTCTCAAGCCGGGACTGACCAACCACAAATGCAACTAACAGTGCTGATGCTTTCATTACCGTGCAACTCCTTGTCGCCTGTCATGTTATACTCTCCCATATCTTCCTGGTCTTCTAAAGGGCATGGTGTCACCAGCCCTGACGTGAGGACTGCTCTGCTTGTCCTCGTCGTACCTTTTTTATCGACCATAAATATTAATTCGCTATAAATCACAAATCTAAATTTCTCTTTAAAATGTAAAATCAAGCCAGGGTTTATTTTGGTGCTAGGCCGCTTAATCAGAAGATACTGCCAAATGTTCAACCAAGAATCTGCGGGATCTCATTCCGTGGGTTGTACTTTCTAGATCCACTTAAACTAGTTCGATTCTTTAGAAAATCACTACCAAGACTTCAACAGAACAAAGGTATATATAATTTCCAGAACTCAACATTTTTAAATATCTGCTTTAATTAGCCCAACCATCTCCAGCTGTATTGGCCATTTACCAATCAAGATATAGTGTAAATTTGATCAAAAGCTAAACGGAAGTTTACAGCGTTGACTAATTACATCAGGGTTTGCAGCTGGGGTGCAATAAGAGAGGGCTTCATACCCTTTAAGCCCAATTGAATACCATGCTATCGAGTTTCGAGTCACAGTTTCGAGTTTGCAACCCCACAGATGGGTTCAGACAATTTTGCAAATGTTCCATCCTCCACTGAATATGTTCCCCTTATTAGATATTGGCATAACTGGTCAGGTTGATGAAAGTTATACTTGTTCTACTGCCAAAATTAGATTGAAATAGAAAATATTAAGTTGATAAATAAAAATTAATTTCTCTCAGGAAACCATTCTCCATGAGATAACTCACCAACTATTGCGTAGAAGGCACCCTAAGTTTCTGATCCAGATATTCTACTACCATCAACCCCTTGGACTCTCCCAGCCCACTTGATCCACATACATAATATGCAGCATTCAACACGCCATATAAAGTTACTATTTTAATTAAATGAAGATATCTTCTAAATACCCCCTTTATTTTATTAATTATATACACAGTACTTAAATATATCGAAAATTAACAACTTCTTTTATATCATTTAAATTTTTTTATTTTATTAATTATATACAGTATTTAAATATATCAAAAATTAACAAAACTTTTTATATACTTTAATTTTTTTTATTTTATTAATTATATACGTATTTTTAAATATATCAAAAATTAACAACTTCTTTTATATAATTTAAATTTGAAACCTGTATCCTTTAACCCCTCAAAAAATACATTTAAAAAGATATACATATTGCACCTTAAATACAGGGCTGTATAGCCTCACTAGTTCTATCATATAACAAATATGGGTTCCAACTATAGCATACAAACCTTCCAACGCTATACACACCTTATACATTGCATTGCGGCTTTAGATTCAAGGGTTTAGTTTTTTTAGACTTTTATGACACACTAAAGTTTGGGGATCTATTTCCATCTCCCCTACCCCTGATAAACCCAACCCCTTTCCCACCTTACTTTACAAAAGCCGATTTGTGCCCTAATGAAACCTAATTTTGCAAGCCTTATATCTTTTTTTATTTGGCCTAACCTCAACACTTTTGGCCTTAAGTATTGATCTCCAGATATCTCCCCAAAAGATCCCCTGGCCTGAAAAGCTGCTCCCCAGTCTATGTAGACTTGTCTGGTCACCTCAACATACCTCTCCCAAAAGGGCTTTGGTGCAAAGGCAAAAGCATCATACCCCATAGATTCAACCATCTTGCTTGCTCCACATATCAAGAGGGATTAACCAAGGTAAAACTGCTATCTACACAGACATATCAGACTTGCCCATAACTTGATGCCAGGTGAATCTTCAACATTACCAGACCTAACCATCCAAACCATGGTCAGGGTGTCACCCACCCAAGCAGAACACCAGCAGAGTACCAGACCTGTCCAACAGCTTGGGCCAAAATATTTCCAGTAAACGACAGGTATCTTTTATCAGCTAGCCCCAGGCAGTACACTGCAAACCCAAGCCCTCAGACCAGGAAACTAAATTCTCCACAGGGTAGCTTTAAAGCCATGGAACTACCCTGGCTACTGCTATATATCTTGAATAGCTATAGTAGCAACCCTCCAGAATCAACCTCATACAGCAAAACATCCTCCATACCAACAATTTCCCAAAATCATTTTTGCTTCATCTTACAACTTCAACCAAAGCTCAAAATAACACTCAAATGGTACACAGACCACCTCAAAATGCCATTTCAAAAACATTATTTTGAAATACGGGATCATGAAATTTCCATCTCCAATTTATAGTAAGGACATCACTTCCATTTACGGCTTTGCAACTATGAAAAAAAGGGTTTAAATTTTTAGTCTTTTTTGAACCCCAAAAAGACCAAGAATAGAAATTTACCCCATTTCCAGTCTAAAAAAGAGCCTCAGAATTTTAAATATGCAGTAAAAAAGGGTTGACTGAAGCAACAAGGCTGCATAAAGGCAAAGTCAAGATCTACAAAAAAAAACCATTTTCATCTATTATGTTATGCCATATGCTTTAAAATAAGCAAATATTTATAACAAATGCTAAATAGGCCAAAAAATGATGAAACTTAAAAAATAAGGAGGCAATAATTGATGGGAATGCTCATATTGCTGATAGTGCTACTGAGATGGCCTGAAGATGCTCAAGCTTTCTATCTGGGGTGCCAAGGATTCTAAGGGTAAGGTTGGAGTAGCTGAGCAGCAACTGAGGGAACACAGCATGACTATTATCTCTTTACACAACAGAACATCTCTATTTGAGCTCTGCAAGTAATCTAATATGAGTTGGTTGTTATGTTCTATTCAATGATGCCTTTATTGGGGCTATATGAGGGTCTTATAGCTGGAAGTGGAGGAGGGGAAGGGAGGGTGAGTCATCCTGACTGAAGTCTCAACTGGGCAGGAACTAACTATTCTTATGAGTTAAAACATTTTGGAGAGTATTCAGAGAGAAGAGTTTAGATTAAGTGAGTGGGACATCTAAACATGTGATCTCTGGGTCAGGTGGTTGCAGCAAAAGTAGGGGCCAATTTTGGGAACTAGGTCTAGAACAGGGTTTCAGAATGTTCATCTAGGGGGTTCATACTGTTGGTAAGGGGCAGAAGGTCTATATACCAAATTATAAATTGGGGAAATTGATGGCTACTAATTGCCTCAATGAACTTCACCACAATGGATCACTCTCCAAGCATCTGCAGCTACTGCAGATGCGTAATTGATCACTAATTGCCTCAATGAAAGTCATCACAACGGGTCACTCTCTGACACATCTGCAGTTAGCCACAGGTACATAATTAGTGGCTAATTATAAATTGGCCTTTATGTTTCAATGGGTAACTCTCCAATTAAAATGCAGAAAGGGAAGCAGTTTCCTGTACTTTTTCTTTTATAGGGTAGTCTTAATATGGTAATATTCGGAGGCAGCGCCCTCACCACAATCATAGGGTATTGTTTGCTGCTCTTCTTATAAATGTCTTGGATTAACAAAACAGGGAACATCTTCTGATTTTTATACAAAAGGGCTTTGATTAGTGTAGAATAAGCTTATTTTAGTTTAAGATAAATTGTGTAAATTGAGATGGGTAAATTGAGATGGCGTGAACACACCCCACACTGTAAAGTTCTGAGGCCCACCCTTGGCCCTGGATCAGGATGCTCTCCCAGACCATTGGAAAAAAGTGACCCGTGTGCAGGCAAAACCCATCCAAAACCTGGAGGACTTGGCCCACACAGTGGATGAACACTTTGTGTTGGCCTTCCCAGCTGAAGTTCTCATTTCTCCTTTGGAGTCCCCTCCAACTTGGAGGAGAACATTAATTCAGCTAGATTGCTTGTTGTCCTGGTGTTGTTTGGTCCTGAAGCAAATAGCAGACCAACGGGAAATGCGGGCCACATGGAGCCTGAAAGGCCTAACCTGTGGCCTGGGGAAATCAGGTATCAAATCCCACAATCAGTGGTTCCCAGGTAGCCACAATTCCTCTGGCCTGGAAGTCCCTTGGCCCAAAATAATTGGGTTCCAGAGCTTCCAGTGGAGACGCCAGAGGAAGGCATTAGGGGAATGTACACTTTGAGTCCTTGTAAGGCTCCTAGCCAATTGAGGGACTGAGTCTCACATCTGGGCCTGTGGTCCCTATTTTTTGGTCTCAAACCAGGAGAAGATTGGCCAGTAGTCTTTAATAGGCTCCCCTTTAGATTGCACTCCAATATCCCCTCTCATAACCCCCAGTCCTATCACCCCCCTCTGAATAAATGGCAAGCATGGGCCGTCAGGACCCTTGCTTATCAATTCCAATTGCTGAATAAACTCCTGAATTTGCAAATCCTTTGTAGTTTTGAAGTTTGTTAAATAATAAAGGTAATTATCTCAACCCTGCTGTTGTCCCCGCCTCCTACTTTTCCTGGCCCGCCTGCCTGCCCGTCTGTCGTTTTGTTGAGTTGTTCAGATATAATTCAGATCTTTCCTGATATTTACCCGTGCACTTGGTCTGTCCGCCTGGAAGTTTTATTAAAAAGGACACCCTGCTGAAATCATGTTGTATCCTTGGTACAAGATGGCTATGTGGATACTGGTGCCTATTTCTCTATTGTTCTGGTCCTCCAACCCTTTCTTTGGAGAAAAATATTCCTTGATTTCTCAATCTTCTGAGTTTATTCCTGGTCTGTTTGTAAATGTGATTGGACATCTCACCCAGGTTTCCACCAACTCAGTATCCTATGGCTTTTTACCTTGGTTGTCTTCTTATCTTGAAGAACTGTTGCCCCTTTAGAATCTGGTACTACTGAAACTACTTCTTCTGACTTGGAAAATCCTTCACCTGCAGCAGTTTCAGCCTCCTCCCTCCTACCCTCCTTGCATCAAATCCCTGAGTCAGATGCAGAGTTCCATCCCACTTGGGACTGCTCTCTATGGCTACTTACTGGAGCCTTGGTCATGGCTTTGGATACATACTTCCCTCCCCTTTCACATCTGGTCTCCTTTGGGAGGTCCCTTTGAGCGGCTATCCCAGTCTTGCACTGGATCATCCTGGTGGTTGGTCCCACCAGGATGGGAGCTATACTTTGTTAGTCTAGCCCCCTCTCTTACACATACTAAGTGATTTCATATGCAAAATGAAGTTAGCAAAAATAAGATTCAATTGATTTGCTCCCAAAATGATGAAATTGAGATGGAGTACTTTTGAGATGCCAGATTATAAAATTTCAAGTGAATTTGAACTGTTTTATTATTTATTTTGTTTTTTATGATGCAGAATTGCTACTGCAAAAAAAATCATCTTGAATTTAATTGAGATGGCATAAATCAAGATGGCGTTTTGAGATGGCATGTCCTACCAATCAAACATTGCTTTTAATATCAGTGGCAATTATTTAATCCAGAAAAATATTCTTTGATTTTGGAAATAAGAGTAATATCTCTGAGGATTGTATTTATGGAGATGTTCCATGCCGCATGAGTTAATTATGAGGGTTGCCAAAAAAGTTCAGCATTTGAATTTGAAATGGCATCTTGAGAAGGGGAAAGTGATCAAGGACAAATGGTAGCTTTTTTAGGACATAAACCTAATATACTGTAAAAAAAGCTACCAACATATCAGGGGGTGACTTGATCCAATGGTGATTTGTGTTTCAAATAGCTTATCAGAGGACATTTTTTCTGGAACTGGCCTTGCTCCTAATATAGGGATAACATATGCATATCAATGCTGGGGTTGTAAGGGATATCACTATTATTTATATAATGGAGCAGCTCTATGGGCGCCATTAGTGTGCTGTGAGATATCTGCCAGGTGAGATGCCAACCTTGATTGCAGTGCAGGGGATCCCTTTCTAAGGTGGTCAGATAGAAAGCCCCCAGGAGCTTCACCCTAAGCCTACAACCCCACAAAACATTCCACCAGACCAGTTAAACTTTAAGAGATGTGTCCAGCATGATAGGCAGGAGCTCAGTTAACCAAAACCATCTTCCTTGCCCTGGTTCAAAGCCCCAATAGGATCCTGGAAACCTCCTTTTGTATCCAAATGATAACTGGATCTCCAGCCTGATCAGCATAAAGATCCCTAAAACCACCCAAGAAGGCCCCCTGGCTCAAACATCATCCATTGAAAATTCTCTTGGCCCAATATTTCCCAGGGTTTGGAATGCCTTGGCAGCAGTTCCCCCCCCAGGGGGTAACCAATCAGACTTCTCCCAGTGGCTTCAGATTAATGCTTGCCATGAAGAGTGTAAGACCTGGATGCCAGCCCCGTTTAGTGACAAAAAGCCTGTTATGCCCAGGTCTGCAAAGGGTAAACACTAATTAGAGGTAAGATGGATGGCACCCAAGAAACACCTGTCTGAGATATTGAAGCAGTAATGTGAAGAGATATGCCTTGGCTACTGACAAAAGGCTCAGTAACTTGGGCAGGGGTCCCCTCAATACCAAGCTGAGCTTAGTGGACAGTGTGGAGGCCCTTCCCACCACAAATCCAATGTCACAGCTTAGGAGAGGGGTGCATGACATACAAGTTACCAGAAGCTCCATCCCCTGGAGTTTTTTTTGCTAAAAAGCTTTAAAGCTTGCTGCCTAGATCCTGGGTGGGGGTTTTTGAACAGCAGGGTATTCTAAACTTTAACCCAGTCCATAAAAGTGCTTGGGATGGGATGCTGGGACTTTTCTGGGCTCTTACCCAGGGTGTTTGGGCTGTCCAGGATCTTGACATAATGTAGTTTGACTTTCTGGCCGGGAAGCACAGGTTGCCTGACCTATGTGGCTCAGGGCCTTAAACAGCTCTCTTTGAGCTGGTTTGGAGTATTCCCGAGTTTAGAAACATTCCACTTCTGATCAATAGCAGGGTTGATTCTGGCATATTTTTAGGGTCTCTATTTTGGGCTGGGCTCTATGGTTCTTGGTTTTTCACAGAAAGGCAATTTTGGCTAATATGGAACCATTCATGAAAAGTGTTGGTGCCGTGGGGGAATTGTGCTCAGCTGGTCTCCAGTTGAAAGTTATGTGGATTATGGATTTGAACATCATACCCCACTTGAGCACAGAAGGCTCAAAGTTCTTGGTTCAATTGTTGACACAGCTCCTGGAAAGGATGAGATACTATGGCGGGAATCTGACTGAACTTTATGTAATGGGATCAGATATATGTTTGATGGATGTTTAACTAGATTGCTCTGAGGAAACCAGGGATACACTGGCTTGCTGAGGTGGAAGCTATGCAGATCACATTTATCTGATATGAGATCTTCATCTAGTATACATGGTAGGTATAGAATAAAGTATGTTATGGAAATTAGAATTCGCTTTAAACATATCCCCATCTCATAGATTTTGGTTCAAGTCTTTTAAATAGTGTTGGGAATATACTTCTGATAAGTTATAATAAACGTAATAAAGGGGGAAATTGAGAAGAGAATGATACTTTTATTTGATATGAATATTGGGTATTGTATATTATCATGGGAAGCCACACACTGCCCATGTATGTGATGGTAGTCATGGGTCTTATCCAAGTAACTTTTCCTCTTAGATCATGTTGTTTGTCCAAGTAGTGTTCCTCTTAGGACTTGGAATGTTTGATTCCCGTAATAGATGGCTGAGTGATAATAGTGCCACCAACTTAATGATTAGCCAGGGAATCATTTGGAGAGTCACTCTGGGAATGAATTCCCCAAGAGGGAGTAATCAAATATGTTGCAACCTCTCCTGGGGTGCTGAAGGTGAAGCTTTGGGGATTTTCTGAGTGTGTTGGGGACATGAGCTTGGTACTGATCCCGTTTGGAGTTGAGGACAGGGAGTAAAGAGTTGTGCTGTGCTGCTCTTGCTTTGCATAAGAGAAGTTGGTCAAGGTCATACACTTGAGCTCTATACAAGCGCCTATTACTTTGATGAGTGAAGTGTTGTTTGGTTTGACTTCCATAGCAATGCTTGGTCCTCATAATCCTGGGTGCAAATTGGGCACACTGTGATTAACAACCCAGATCTTGCCACCAACTTGGGATTGTTCCTGTTGCAATGGTATTACTTTCTCTCAACCCTCTTCTTTTTCCTTGTCCTCTTGGTCCTTTAAGGTGCATTGTACGTCAGGGTTGTCATTGTCAGGTACTTTCTTGGACAGAGGTAATTATGGTCCTAATGCAGTTCTAACAATGGCAGATTTATGACCATATATAAGTTTGTACGGGATTTTTCCCGTGTTGCATTTAGCTTGTGTTCTGCACACCATAAGTGCAGTTGGCAGTATGTCAACCCAGGATTTTGAAATGTTAGCAGATAACTTGATGAGGGCCTCCACAAGGAAATCATTCAGTCTTTCAATTCTTTTGTTTGCTTGTGGGGGATAGGGACTGGCTATAGTATGTTTTATTCTGTTTTGGAAAGGTATATGTTGGTGTCAATGGCTTTAAGTTTGTTTCCTCTGTCTGTGATTAGGAGTTCAGGTTTAACAAACTTAGCTATGATTTCTTTTCAATAAATTATCTTAAATTGTTTTCTTTATTTTCTTTTGTAGCTTGTGCTACAGGACAATTAGTTGCATAGTTGATCGCTGCAATAATGTACCTTTTGCCTTTTTTATTCCTGGGAATAGGTCCCACAATATCCAGTGACCACACCTTGAAGATTAGGTGATTTATACTGGTATTACTGACTTGGGGGTGCCTTGAAGCGGGTGTACTTTTCACAGACTTTGCACTGGTCTAGTACTTCCTTGATGACATTCATCATGTTGGGCTCCCAATAGTGTGTATTAATATACTTGTGTAAGTTCCTACTATGTGTGTGGCCCAGATATCTGTGGTAGCAAAGAATTATGTCAATATTTTGTGTTGAAAGGACGTAGGGTATGGTGTCACCACTTGGAAGTATTTGGTGTAGTGTGCCATATACGTTTTTGAACAGGTGTTTGTTATTGAGGACTTTCTCTTGAATTTCCATTGGTGTTCCAGGTGAAAACTCCCTTTGAGATTCCCCATGATCAACATGGGTCAATTGGGGTCTCCATCAGCGCATAGAATATGTTTATGGTATAGCCTTGATAGAGTGTCTGTAGTAAGCATTTCTTGGCATGGCTTGTATTTGATTGTCATGTGGTACCTTTGTATAAGGCTCATCAATTCAGCTTGTCTTCTTGATAGGTGTTGTTGGGTTTTGAAGAACATCAGTGACTTGTGGTTGGTTAACACTTTGAATATCTGTGCATCTTCCATATAACATTGCCACTTCATTGATAGTGGAGGATAGCTATCAGTTCCTTGTCATGTACCAGGTATCTTTGTTCACCATCAGAAATCTTTCTTTATTCACATGCTACAGGGAGGAAGTCCTTTTCTGAAGTTTATATTTGGAGTACTCCTCCTATTACGTACTTGGAGGCGTCAGTTTCTAGTTTTTACACTCCTTCACAATTTGGATATTGTAAAATGGAAGCAGTGACCATATATTCTTTCAACTGTTGGAAATGTTGATCTCTTAACAGTGTCCATACAAATTTGGTTGTCTTGCCGGTGATTGCAAATAAGGGGGCAGTCAAGCCACCCCAGTCAGGGATAAATCTTCTAATGTAGGCTACCATGCCTAAGAACATACAAAGTTCACTCTTATTTGCAGTAATGGCATTTTGGTTATGGCTTGTATCTTTTCTGGGTCTGGTTTTATTCTGTCCTTACTGATAATTTTTCCTAAGAATGTGAGTTCTGATGAGAACAAGTCACATTTGAGGGCTTGGCTATAAGTTGTTTATCTTTTAGGGTGTGGAGGACCAGGCAGACATCTTTCCAGTGTTATTCTACAGTTGGGCTGTATGTGATTATGTCCTCCAGGTAGATGATAGCTCTTTTTTCAATGTGTTCCTTAAAGACTTTATTAATAAAGGTTACAAAGGTGCTTAGGGCGTTTTTCATATAAAAATTGAGGACAACATATTCAAAGGATCTGTATTTAGTTCCAGAAGCTGTTTTGAGTATGTCCTCTGGATTAACACAGATTTGGTGATAGCCTGCTATCAAGCCAATTTTTGTGAAGAATTGAGACCCTTAGGGCGTAAAAAAGGTCATCAATCAGGGGAAGTGGAGCCTGTTCTTAATTTTGACCAAATTGAGCGCCCTGTAGTCTGTGACCAGGCAAAAATCCTACATCCTTTTTGCTACAAAAAGGACAGCCAGATCAAAAGGAGATTTAGAGGGCTGAATGTGTCCTTTTTCAAGACTTTGTCTATATAGGCCTTCATGTCAGGGATCCAGTCTTGGGCGGCTGGCCCATTGTTTTCAGGGGTAACTTGGGCTGGGTTTTTGCGGGCAATGCCCACCACAAGAGGGGAGCTAACTTTAAAAGGTATGAGGCAGACTTCCCACCCAAGACCACGGGCCGGCAGCCGGGATTATAGTGTCAATCACCCCTGTGAGGGTGATGTACACAACTCCAAACAGCTTGCCAGTATGGTCAGTTGGGAGATTGGGTGTGGAAGCAGGCATGGGTTTTGGTGTCACGGGCGGCTCCATGGACAGGTCGTAAGCAGGGAGATAATTGAATTTTCCTCTGAACAACTTGGGTGTTGAAAATATCCACAGGCCTTGTCGGTTGTATCTAATAGCGGATTGTATGAAGGTCAGGGGATCAAGTTCAAGTATCTTTTCCAGGGTGTATATCTTGTATTCAGACTTCAGAGGGTAGTTGGTAAAATGGACGGGTCCAAAGGGTACACCAGGAGGACAGAAAGTAGCAGGCAGAGGGGCAGGTGGGCCAGGAGATCTCAAACTGAATTGGTAGACAGCAAATACAAAATAAGGCAATAGCTGTATGAGCCAAATTAACATAACCTTTATTCAAAAATGGCAATAAGTTTGGAGCGCGGGGTCCTTGGGTCTATATAGTACCCCCCTCCAAAATTAACATTTTCCATGGGGGTCCATTGAGGCATTGGGAAGGCCAGGGCTGAGGGAACTGGGTGCTTGGGTCCAAAGGTGGCAAAATGGCACCCAGCCCGGGAGTTCTTCCATTGGTCAAGAATCTTGATTTGGCTGCTTGATTGTCTTGCTCTGGTGTCAAGGTCATGGGACCGGGCCGCGGGCCCGTGCCTCTTTCCTGGTTTGCTCTTGATTGGTTGCTGGCGTAGATTTCAAGTTCATGAAGCTAATAGTTGCCAGATTGGTACCTCCATTAGGCGCGGTGATTAATCCTCCATTTGGTGCAATGATTTCTTTGGTTTGTCTCTTTTTAACGCATGGGTCAATACGCTCAGTATCAGCTTGTATGGGCTCAATCCCAGAAAAACACGGGCGGGTGGTCCTGCAGTTCACAGGCCCGGCAGCCCAAAGGAATCCAGGTTCAGGGTTTGATCCCTGCTCCCGGGCCTGGGTTTTAGGGAGGAAGAATTGTCAATCCTGAAAATTCAGCATATTGTCCTCTTGTGGTGTTAGGCGGTAGATGGGGCATGCTTTTGGTACACTCCCTTTGAGGTCAATTTCATGCTGGATGTCCCAATTGGGCAGTAGTCCAGATAAATTTTCTTGAAAAACTGAAGGGGATTCTAAGACTAGCTTTTGTTGAATTGAGTCATGTTTGTGAGAGGTCTCTATATTTTTAAAATGTATAATATCATATGTGCTGGTGTTTCCAGTTGATCTTGCTGGGGCCCTTTTAATATTCAGCTCCTATAATTTTCACCAATACATGGTCTTTAATGAGTGTGTCAAGGTGGTTTGGAGACACATGGTGGTGCACCTCATCTTGTTGTATGGTGAGGGTAGCTATAAAGTCACTCCCCCTTTAGCCTTGGATAGGACAATCTTCCTGTGTCTCACAAAAAAATCTGCTCAGAAGCTAGCCAAGCCCCTTAATTCCCTTGAGGATTTAGTCCACACAATTAATGAGAGATTTATGTTGGTATACCCTTTCCAGCTGGCAAATACTGATGTTTTGAACTCTGTTCCCACTTGGGAGAAATCTCTGATTAATTTGGACTATTTTTTGGCTTGGGCTTGCCAGCATTTAAAACTAATTAAGTCTGAATAAGCAGGTTGTGCTTTGGTTACTTCAAAAAAATCCATTCCAACTGAAATTAATGGCATCCTGAAGTGTCTTTTTGGCACTATCCAATCAGAGGTTGGGTTGGAAATTGATGAGAAATCATCCAAGCTCCCTGAAATTACTGGAAATTTTTTATCTCACCCAATCAAATGACTGGCTGAGGTCAGCCAACCTTCAAATTCAAAGTTGTTTTCCTTAAAGCAAGACAGGGGCCTTTTGGTCCCCTGCTTGCTCATTCTTACAATTAAAAGTTTGAACCTTCAAATATCAAGATTTTTAAGTAGATCTTGGGCCCCTTTATTTGGCTCTTTTCTTTCTATAAAGTGTTAGTGAAGGTTTTGTCTTTCCTTGCCTTATTCCCTCACTTTCAGGCCTTTCAACATCCTTCTGAAGTTTAAATAGACGTTGTTAACGTCAACATTAAATCTGACTGCTTTTGCTTAAGAGAAAGAGACTTGAATCTAAAGATTGGTACTTTAATTCATATATTTGCCTATTACAAGTTTGATTTTGTCCTCCTTTTGCTGTTGCTCAGGTTTTTGGTTACTATATGCTCTATAAGGCTTTATTTTACGCTTTCAAAGCCATTGGTCCGTGGTTGCCGTTCTCTGTTTTCTGCCAGTGTTTTAGAAGAATTCTTGTCTGTTTTGTCTTGTGCTTTAGACCAAAACAAAAGAAAATAACTGCAATTTTCACTGGGGTCTGATTCAAGGCCCAAAAATGTTAGTGCCCCTAGCTAAGTTTGTGGTCTTTACCTTGGCACCTGCCTTGGTGATGATATGGTCTACCTCCCCAGATCATTGGTTGAATTCCTCATTCATTTCACTGCGGTAGTGCCAACCCCAATCAGTTCTTATATATTTTGAGGACATCCCCATACAGGCTCAGGATATTCTCACCACCAGTGAGAAGGTTGTGAGACGTCTTGCCGGTGATGACCTTGAGTTCCCTGCCCTCAAAACATCCCCCCTCTACCCCCAGGTTTGGCCCATCCAATGTCTCTCCCCTCTGGGGGCCCAATTTTCCAGGTCCAAGAAGAAGGCTTGAGTGCCCAAGAGTGTGCTCCCAAGCCTGCTCCCTGGTTGCTGAGGGGAATGATTTCAATGGGTTTGGACTCCAATTTACCCCAACTATCTGCCGCGTCTTCTTTATGGACGCTCCTTCAAGCAGCCATACCAGTCCTGCACTGGATGGTGTCCTGGTGGATCCTTCCTCCAGGATGGGAGCCAAACTTAGTTGGTTTATCCCCCTCTCTAACATTAACGCTATCCAGTCAACACATGGTTTGGTGTTTCTCATCCAGTTAAAGTACAATGTTGTACTTGAGGACCAGTATGGTTGGGCTAACAAGGGTAGTCAGTAACCCCCCTATTTTGGCACAAAAAGGGCTGCTTCCCTAGTGAGTGGTGTGCTCCTGTTATCTTTCAGGAACCCATCTGCTAGGAAGCATACCACCAAGGAGGGGTATGGCCCCAGAGGGATTCAACCCGGTAACCAAGGTGCCAATGAGAAAGGGGACTGTTCTCGTGTGCAACATCTCCCCAAGCAAACAATACCTCCCCGGGAGGGGATCAAATCTACCAAGAAAGTGGTAGGCTCCCAGGTAGCTGAGCAAGAAGGCCAAATCCAAGGAATGAAGTGGGTGTTGAAGCCTTGTTGTTGTCCATGAACACTTATGGTTCCTCCTTAATAGGAGGGACTGGAGATAAGGGTGTGGTGGCATACCAGATGCCTGGTATCACTTGGTGCCAAGACTTATCAAGATGCTGAGAGGAGGGGAAGAACCTGAATCTGCTCTGGTTCCTAGCAATACGCTGTAATACCCCAATATTGTAGGTCCTACTTGAAGAAGGTACAGCAGAAGGTTGGAGAACTGGAAGCCGGTCAAGGCAATGACAACCAGGTAGATGGTCATCAACCACCGGAAGACCTTGGTGTGGATGTTGTCTCTCTTAAAGCTCCCCCCAAAGTAGGTCAGCATGTAGTACATTTAGGTATACACCGCAATGGACAGGGTGGAGTGTGAAGATACCAGGGGAGGCCAGGAACCAGTGTTGGAAGAGTTGAGCTGTCCAGGATCATAGTGATAGCCATGACCTAGCCCTTCTGGTGAAGGGCCAGAGAACTCTGGTCCCTGTTGATATCTTCTGATCCCAAGACAAGCTGTGAGCACAGCTGTGAAGATGAGGTGATTCATCTTCCTTGGATTGGAGTGGGTTGGCTGAGGCAACCCAATTAAAATTGACTTAAAGGTGTTAAGTAGGATTAGCTTTATTGAGGTTATTAAACTCAATAATAGCACAAGCTACTACTGAGGAGGAATCCTTTATTTATAGTGCTTTCCCCTGTGCAAAGATTTACATTTGTGAGTAAAGAGCCAGAGATGGGGGATCCCAGAAGCTTGGAAGGCAGGGGTGGCAGTTGGAACTTGGGAAGATAGCCAAACTCCTGCTCTTCTGCTATCTATGGCTGGGTTGGAAATTCTTGAGATGGACCAATGATTTTAGGTTGCCCTGGTGCTAGATGAGGGATGGGAGCCAAATTGCTCTCATGGTCCATTTTGGTTTCAGGAACATTGTTTTGGATGGAGTTTGGCTCAGCTCATGTGGCCTGGGCCCTAGATTCCCATTGGTTGGTGGTAGACTTATTTTTAAAATGGGAACCCTTAATTTCTCCTTCTTCTGAAGGTGTGGTTGTGTTTTTAAATTTTGGCCTTGCAGCCAGGTACTTTTCTTATTGGCTGTAGTATTTGGGGCCTTCTGATTGGTTAGGGAGTGGGGACTGGGCCCCAGGTGGGTGGCTGGCAGTCAGTTGGGACCCAGAGAGTGAGAAGGAGGGCAGGAGGCTGGCGGCTGACAGGAGGCCCACTGGCAACTGGCTGGGTGGCAGGAGGCTGGCAGAGGGTGCTGGCAGGCGCCTGCTTGGATGATAAATTGATCCGGCACTTATCAAGTTCCGTTTTCCCTCCATTTTATTTTATTTTCCCCAATTAAAGGGGAGGAATCCTCATTAAATTGGGCAGCTTTGACAGGGAATTTCTCGATTCTTTTCCAGCATTGCACCCCAGTAAAGATATGGCTTATGTCCAGGATATTCCTGACATACCCTGGCTGAAAAGGCCTAAACCAGAAGCAACCAAACCAACCATGTATACCCAAATGGCTCTCATTGGGAGGACCTGGATAACCTAATGACTTTGGGATTTAAGGAAGAAGCAAGCAAGCATGCAAGCAAAGATCAAGTTGGTTTAGGAAAAGACTTTATTAACTGAACAGGTATGAAGACTGGTTCCATTAGGCTTATATAGCCGCTGAAAGATAGAATGGAGTGTTGGAATAAAGAGGATGGGGTTTGGGGAAGTTGAAGTTGACTTCACCAACCAAGATAGGGGTATCAAGTATTTTTAGATGGAATGCATTTAAAATGGAACGGTTGGTTGCGCCCCTGATACCCCTGAGCGCTGTTTTAAACAGCTGGGGATCATTACCGCTGGCCCCGCATATTCTGGGGCCAGGGTGGGGCACACAACCACCTGGGGCAACAGGACCAGAAAGGGGGAGCTTGGCACCAATTTAAAGGCTTTAACAGCACCTGCTGTCAAATCCAGGATCAAATTTGCCCAATCTGATTGGCTGCAGATAAGAGCAGGTGACAGGTGATTCAAATCTAATTTACCACCAGTTGTTTTTAGGCCCCAGTTGTTCTCAGAAGCGGTCCCAGGTTCAATCCCTGTCCCCCTAGAAGAGGTTGATGCTATTGAATTAATTCAACATCCAAAGGTAATTTAGAGCATCCACTACAGACCAATATTTCCTTTTTAGGGGTAAGATTGATTTCAGCAGTGGGGAGGAAACCAAGGGTGAGGCAATGATTTCAGAGCTGGCAGGGAGCATCAAATCAATGTTTCTGATATTATCTGCCATGATAACTTGCTTGGCATTACTTTGATCTATGGGTAGCTTCACAAGGTTGGCAAATCTCTCATTGACCAGGGATTGGTTGGCCCCAGTGCCAAATAGCGCTGTGCCCAGATATCTGTAAAAGCAGAAAGGATGGGTGCAGAGGTTATTTCTGGTCTTGGCAGCAAACAGTAATGATTACTGGAGGGTACTTGGATCACAGTGATTAGGTCCACACCTTGGTCCTGGGATGGTTCCTGAAAAGTGGGGGAGGGCGGCTTTCCTAAGCACTCCCTGGAGCCTTTCCCTCCTTGGTGGTGTTATCAGTGCTCATTTGATTTGCTTGAGCGGCACATTTTCTGCCTCAGGGATGGGGGTTATTGGATGGGTTGTTCTGCTTATTGGGTTGAGGGTCCTTCTTTGCCGTGGGACTTTTCTTTTTTTGTTGTATGTAGGTCAGCAGATTTTTGAGCAATCTGTTTCCCTTCCAAGAATACGTCTTGGAGGTTCTTGCAATGGGTCATGTCAATCTGGCATCTGATGGGTGTGGGGAGGCCATTGTAGAAGTCCAGTCCTGGTCCAGCCTCATTTAAGTTGATGATGCTGGGGGCTTGATCATTTATGTCTTCATAGGCTGCAATGGACTCCTGAATAGTTCCTGTCATTGTGAAGGTCCTGAGTTCTGTCATAGTCACAGCGGCAGGGTCCTTAATTGCAAATTTTTCCCAGAAGGCAGCTTTGAGCATGTCCCAGTCTTTGTTGTGACCATGGTGTTGGTCAAACCACTCACTTACAAAACATGAGGCGGCTCTGGTAACACTAAGGTAATTTTGCTTGCCCAGAGTTTGTGGGGATGTCCTAATTGTGTAAACTTGTATTGGGTGCTTTGAGTCCAAAGGTTGGCATGTTCTTGGTGTAGTAGTGATAACATTCCAATTTCTGCTGAGGGTAGGTGGTTGAATAGGATGTTGGTTTTTTTGGTGGTGTCAAGAATGGATGTGGATTCAGGACTCCTGGAGTACTGAGAAAGCTGTACTGTTTGGTTGGTACTAGGATATTGTTGAAGACAGTGAATCCTGTGGGGATGTCCTGACCTTCTTCATATCCTCTCCGGCTGATGGGGAGTGCCATCTGCTGGGTTCTTTTCTTGAGAGGAATTTTTCTCATAGTTGCGTAGGGGTGGATAACCTACCTGGGCTACTGCTGTTGGGTATATACTTCTGGGAAGTATAATAAACGGAATAGAGGGAGGAATTGAGAAGAGAATGATACTTTATTTGATATCTATATTGGGTATTGTATAGTATCACGGGAAGCCACATGTCATCAATGTATGTCATGGGGCTTGTCCAAGTAGTGTTTTTTTAGGACTTGAAATGTTTGATCCCTGTAATAGATGGGTGAATGTTAAGAGTGCCCCTGACTTAATGATCAGTCAGGGAATCATTTGGCGAATTGCTCGGGGAAATAATTCCTTGAGAGGGAGTAATTGAAGATGCTGCGACACTTGGTAGAAGGGTTAAGCTGTGTTAGCTGTGATGGCAGATATAGTAGGTTGGAGGGGTTTATTAAGTGGTTAGATTATATTTGAGTGGTTTAGCAGCCATAGATTGGATTGAAGGATACGTTCCATGCGTTGAGGTGGGATGCGGGGCTGTAGTCCAGGCCGGAGATGTGGTTGGCGCAGGTGGGGTCCTCGTAGACTTTTGTGGAGCAGTAGTGGGGGGTTTGCGCCGCGTCAATGTACAGTTCGTTCTGGTGATGGGTGTAGTCTTGATTGGAGGCGGGGGTGAGTGGGGGTAAGGGTCGTCGTAGTTGACGACGCGTGCAGCTCTCATCGGCATATCGTTGATGGCCTGGGCAAAGTAGATGTTCCCCGTGCGCGGCTGGCCAAAGGTGATCAATGTCATCTGGTGAAATGGGATCTTCAGCTGGTTGTGGATTTTCACCACGGCTAACGAAGCTACCGCTCCCCCAACGAGAACCCCGTAACCATAACGTTGTAGCCAGGCTTCATGACGCTCTTTAGGTACGGCATGAATAGTGGGGTGAGAGTATCAAGGGCTTCACTAAAAGCCTGGTTTACTCGGACCCTGGGATCGTTGATATCAGGAAACAGTACTTGAGGATGGTTCCTGTTACGCTCGCCAAGCACTAAGTTGTTGGTCCCTCGAAAGCAGACGACCACCATCTTGTTTGGGTTGTCCACCAACACATACCCTTCAACCCGTTTCCGGTAGTTCGAGAAGAGATACACATCGCTGGGTTTTGTCTCGCGAGCTTTCTTGCACGGCCAACATTCCCAAGCCAACAGCCTTTTGGATGGGCATGACGCTGCGCCCACGTACCACGCTGTGCGTTGGACCATCCTGATACTGGGCCGCTTCAGCTTGATCCCGGTTCCCCTGCTCGCCCCTTGCCCAACAACAACCCCTACCAGCGCAATCAGCACTTTCATCTCAAAAGTCTTCCCTTTCTCAACCTATACCTGCTCCCCTATTCCCGCTTCATAGCAAGTATCGAGCCCATATGCTACCTACCGTGCATGGGGGTTCACTCCCGCTAATCAGCATTACCCCGCAATCTAGGAAATCCCAGTTTAATCTAGAATTTATACAGAAAATTTATGCCAATCTTAGCCAAGCCACCTAGTGGCCAATAACTTTATTCGCATCGATAAAAAGCAAGGGTTCAGTTAAGCATCTCCACCCTATATACGATGAGATCATAGAGCCCTAACGATACTCCAAACTTACCTGGTCTGCATGTAATATCATTGTGGCATGTAAACTAGGGATCGAAAATTTTATCCATCTTTAACACATATGCTACAGGTTTTTTTGGTTAATTTATATGCTGAGCATGCATATATAATCAGATAAAATGTTCCTAATATCTATTGAGCTTATGGCAACACTGACAATGATTGGATTGGAGTCGGTAGATGTATCCCGACTTGCCGGGACTGAAACGTTGGTTAGCTCGGTAAAGACCTATCTTACAAGCTTTGTCTCAGATATCCAAAATGCTTGACGCTAAGGCTTCTAGATTTCTTATTATAGGATGGGTTGGCTTTGTGTTGAATTCAGATGCTATACAGTGGTTTTGCATTCAATAGAGCTATTTAATCTGTAAATAGAGATTCAAAATTTAAATGGGCTTCTTATGGAGATTGCTTTTGAAATGGGCATGGGATGTTGCTAGAATCCATCAGACGTTGAAGGAAGCAGCGGTAGTAAAATCGATACACCAGAGGATCAGATTCGAGTTGTTGGTGGGATATCTTTTAGGGAGTTTTAAGCTCGGTTGTATTGACGAATTGGATCAGCAAGTCCATAAGTGCCATCGGATCGTTGGCGTTCAGAAAGCGTTTTCCAACCAAGGAGGTTCTCGAAATGTCCTTGCACAAGATGATCAGATCTGAGGCTGGAGGGCCTGGATTCTCATGAGGTCTCGTAGGCAGAAGCTATTGCAGTACGTGGTTAGACACCTAAGGTTTTTGAACTCCAGATGTGGTCATAGAATCCCCCGTCGGTGATGGTTCTAGCCCCACGATCCTCGTTCCATGCCTTCAAAGAGGTTCCACTTCACACTTCTCGCGGAGAGTCAGGTGCTCCAAGTGGCGCAGACACTCCTTGGCTAATGGAAGAACCATGGAAAACTCCCAGGCGGAATTGATGCTGAGCAAGCAAAGGTTGGTGAACAGCTCAGAAAGCGAGAGATCCGGGCTCACCCTGGGCGAAAGGATGTTCAGGTCAACGATCTCTGGGCCCAAAACGTTTCCTCCCGAGGAACCGACTGAAAACCTCGCATCGGATCTCGTCACTAGCACGACCTAAACTCGGACCAGCCCGGGTGAAATCAAGGCATCAAACTCCGACACGCGAGAGCTCCTCCCACTGACGAACCGGCAAGCTTACTGAGATTTCTTCAGAGTACAAGCGGAGGAAGCATCACCCGCGAAATCTCCAATGTGGTACATAAAGCGAAAAATAAATGCATACCACGCAATGCATTCCCGATAATCAATCCAACCCCCTGCGACCATACCGATAACTAGGGCTGCGTCAGCCCAGAAAAGGGCTAATTACGGCAAATGCTGTAATCGCCCTGTTTGCTCTTCCCTGTCTACTTCTTTCAGATTCCCCTACATGGAGGGAATCTGAAATTTCATAAAAAAAGCCTTAGAAGGCCTTCTGTTTTCTGGACAGGTCAGAAAAAATAAACAATTAAAACAAAAAACTATTTTTAAACTAAATTAAATTTCAATTTTATAATTTTAAATTTTTTAAATAAGAAGGATAAAAATTATATTTTTTATTTCAAAAAATAATCCAGAAGTTAATTTCTGGATTTGCTCTTAAATGAAAAG
>QTSX02001862.1:0-21166 GCA_014839935.2 Entomophthora muscae | reverse complement strand
GCTGTCTTGTTTGCTGGTGCCATCAAAAATGTTGTTGTTGTTGAAAACTATTGTAAAAAACCTAAGATAAAATCACTAAAAGTAGAAGTTTAAAATTTTATGATTTATTTTTATTTTAATCTTGAGTCCATATTTGGAAAGTTCCCAAACCATTTTAAACAAATCAGGAGCCATGAAAATGAATAAAATGCATCTGTTCCTAAATTGGATGGCTGTTGATTGGCTGTTAAACTGATATTTTTCTATTTTAGGCTGCTCATACTACACATCTTGTGTGACTTCATTTCACTTTGTGTTTGTGAAATCTTGCTTCTAGATTGCTCTAATTTTGTTTCATTTCAGTCCTTTTGTTGGTGGCTCATATGGATCCTGATTGGATTATAATATATTCTGGAACAGCACCCATCCATTTCACTTGATGTGCCAGTTCATTTTGTTTGTGGTTTGACCTAAACTGTTTGCTGTTTGATATAGTTTTGTATAATGTGTTAGTGAAATTTTGTTTATTGTTTGACATTTTGTCTGTTCACCAAAATATTTAAATTATTTGAATCCAGAATCTTGCCCAACTTGGGGTTTGCTTAAATCTGAAATCATGTTGTTTAAATCTGAATTATTTTCAGTTGCCACCATAGCTTTTAAAACTACTGCATGATGTGGCTACTGTCCTGGTTGGTGGCTCTGCTTAGCTGATAAACCTTGCTTTGCTTTGCCTGTAACTTTTGATTTTTAAGCTTTTGATTTTTACTTATTTTGAATAGTACTAATATTTTAGGTATAAATGGTAAGGTTTATGTATAGTGCTGAGGCGGTAGTATAAGAAGTATCTTAATCTTTGCTATTTTACTATTGTAAAATCATATATTCACAGTTGTGCCCATATAAAGTATAATAGATAGATATTTTTGGTAGCTCATTTTTTGTAGCAGTTATAATATTTTATTTTCTTTATTTAAATATCATTGGAACTTTAAATATTTTGGGGAGGAAAAATATATCTATAGCAAAGAGTGTTTTTACATAGTAAATTGAGAGATAATTGCGGATATCTCCGTATTCTGATTAGTTATGTATTTTTTATTGTATTTTTGAACTCTCTGGGGTCACTTTAATATAATATAGTAGCATTAATTAATTTTTTATATCAAGAATGCACAGGGTAAAGTTTACCGCCAATTAAAAAAGTGTCAACATCCAAAAGATGATATTATATAAAACGAAATTTGCACTTTACTAGTGTCGACATGGCCACTGGTGCCATTACATCGTCTATACTGTCTTTTCTAACAGGTTGACATAAATCCGCTTAATGGGGAAATCTGGCAGAGAGAAGGTCAGATCCAACAGCTGTTGATATTGGCCTTATTTTTTACTGGGAGTGGATTTCTTGTTACTGGGAATAAAATAAGCTGGTGTAGTGGTGATTTACAAATAGTGGATATTCAGCCCACAGATGAACAGGCATAGCCAAGCCATCAATAACAACAGTCAGCTGGAGCCCAAGGCAGCAACAACTAAGGAATCAAAAAAAGTTGCAGAATAAATAGTATTGTTATGAATAATTTAAAGCTGACTGGTAAGTGTTATTTTTATCAGCTACTGGAGCTGACAGTGAGATCAGTACAACACTAGCCTGGTTCAGATCCCCTTGCTGATGTTTGATATAAAACAGTCTTAGTCAATTGGATAAAATTCAAAGTTGGAGGGTGGGACGTAATCATAAGTGGGGGAGGTGGTGGGTTGGAATCCAAACAGTCCTTCAGCATTCTTAAATCTTGAGACGGGATAGATGTAGGTTACGTTGGAATCCTTGGTGACTGTCTTGCTCTTGTAGAGGGATACCTGTCGTTTGGTGTAGTTGATTGCCCAAAAGAGCGGCTTGTACCAAAAGAAGCCAGTGTTGATTTCAGTGATGATGCCCGCTATTTCAAATTGAGAAGTCAAGCTTGAATAAATTTTCCAAGGATATGGTGGCAGTGAGTACTTTTCAAACATTTCTTGTGGCTCGGCAGAACTGCTGTGGATCTGGGTTGTCAAGGCAATTCTGGGAGTAGACAAGGAGTAGAAATGCTTGTTTGTGATTGTGGATACTGTACTAGTGAGCTTGATGGGATGGCCCCACCAAAAGGAAACCATATTGGGCTCATAGCAAGTCTCCGTATAGACATTTGCTTTATTCTCTTTGAAGCAGGTTCCTTTGTCAATGGTGGGAGTGCCGTAGCTGGTTGGTAGAAGCTGGTTTACCCATGCTGAGTAGTTGTCTGGTCTGGGGTATGTCCCTGGCTTTACCCAGCCAAATGTTTCATATCCAGCCGTCTCCGACATGCCAGATTCTTTAAAGGGGGCTGTGTCTTTGAAGAGGCCATGTGCTTGTATGAGCCTTAGTCTGTCCACGCTACTTACACCCCAGACAGCGATACAAAAGAAACACGAAAAACGCATGCCTCTTTCAAACCAGCCTTGTTTGTTTTATTGACATATGTTTACTTGTTATTCATTTAGGGATTACTTGTTATCTTTTCTGCCAGAGAGTATTCTTTTAAGCGCCTGTAAAACCGGAGTCATCCTTTATTATCGGAATTTGCTATTCAGCTATTTGTACCGGCAACCAAAATCCAATAAACATTTTACGCCGAAAAGCAAAGATGGATAAATTAATTCCCAAGCCCCTTTGTGGGTGCACAACTGTTTGGGGTCCTTGCTTTAAATAAGTTTTGATAGTAAACAGCAAAAACCACCATAGAGCCAGAGGATGCAAATTTTAAACCACAATTCAATCAAATCTCTAAAACCATCCGTAAAAACAAGCTTCATAACAAGTTTACAGGGGGTATTTTTTCAAACCAAGTTTAAACTCACCCATAATGTGCTGAAGCCCCCATGCCAACTTCAGATAAATCAATTTTGACTTTTCTTTTTTCAATAATTATTATAGCTTTTAATTGTTCTTAAAGTTGAAATATTTTTAAACATTTGAAGGGACATCTCTTCTGGTATCAATATTAATATATATAAGTGAGTCTGTCTGGATGTAATGTCACCTCGAGTGGGCTCAAGCTGCAGGGGATTTAACTGTATTGATTTTTCTATAAATTTAAAGGTTGATGACCAAGCCAAAAGCTTGATTTGGCTCATCCTTACATGCATCTTTGAAAGTACGAAGGTTGAATTTGGTGGAGTGTGGTCTAAATTATGCAAAGTGAGAATATAAGCCACTGTGGTGCCAGATTCAAATCTGCACCAACTATTTGAAATTCAGATTTGGCCAAACAGACTGAAAATCTTTGTAAACCCACTTTAAAACCCCAGCACCGCAATTTCGATAAGGTCGTTCATTCCCCTGAAATTGTTATTATTTGAAGTTTAGCACTTCACCACTTGGACTTTAGTAGATATATATTTATTTTTTACTTTTATGTTGTGATTTAACTCATGCAACCATTGTAAAGTGGCTGTTGGTATTGACAATTCTTTCCCCTTGGAAACCTGGGCCCAGGAGTGGGATTTGAACCCTGACCCTGAATTCCCACGGGCCGCTGGCCCTATGAACCAAGGGACTGCCCACCTGTGCTTTCTTGTGACTGAGCCTCCGCAAGCTGAAGCTCCTTCTAAGTCCCAAAGTCAGAATACCAGGAAGGCTTGACCATAGTGGTGCCTGAGAAGGATCTTTTATCATTTCCTAATAAAGGCAGAGAAAGTTCCTCTGTGAACTTCATGAACTTGAAGTCATCTTGGGTAAGCAATCAAATTCAATTGCCAACAGAAAACACAGACTTTAAGCCCAACCCCGTGACCACAGCCCAAAATCAAGAAAATCAAGTGATCAATTTGGACATTCTGACCAATGAGAGAATACCCAGCCAAGGTGTCATTTTGCTGCTCCTGCATATGGGCCTCCTGGCCACCCACCCGCATTTCCCCCAATATTTTGATGAAGCCCTTATGGAAAATACTAAGTTTGGAGGCAGGATGCTATATATACATATAGATTCTGTGCTCAAACCTTATTGCCATTTTTAAATAAAGGTTATGTTATTTTGGCTTACACAGCTACTACCTTATTTTGTATTTGCCATCTATAAATTTAGTACAAGATCTCCTGGCCCTCATGTCCCTCCTCCTGCAGATTTCTGTCCTCTAGGTGTTACCTTTGGCCTTTTCCACTTCAAATATTATTCTTTGAAGCCTGAATATAAGGACTACACCCTGGAAAAGATACTCAAACTAGATCCTTTGGCCCGCATACAATCTGCAGTTAGATACAATTGTCAAGGCCTGTGGATATTCTCAACACCCAAGTTGTTCAGAGGGAAATTCACCTATCTCCCTGCTTACAACCTGTCCATGGAACCGCCTGTGACCCTAAAACCTATGCCCGCCTCCTTGCCTGACCTCCCAAATGACCACACTGGTAAGCTGTTTGGGATTGTGTACATCATCCTCATAGGGGTGATTGACACTATAATCCTGGTTGCTGGCCTGTGGTCCTGGGTGAGGAAGTCCTTCTCCTACCTTTTTAAGTTAGCTACTCTCTTGTGGTGGGCTTTACCTGCAAAAAACCTGGCCCAAGTTACCCCTGAAAATAATGGGCCGGCCACCCACAACTGGACCATTGTAGGTGGCTTATTGTTGTAGCTTATCATAATCCAGAATATGTGGATTAAAATTGTAAGAGAAGCAACATAATGTTTAAAATACTTTTATATTATTATATGCTTAAACTCTGCAGGGTAATGAATTGACCAAAGAAAGGAGAGCTTGGTCAATTCAAAGAGATATGATTCAAATTATAAATATAGATATAATTTTAAGTAAGGGATGGTTGACTTTTGCCTTTCAAATTTATTTACTTTCAAGTGAAATGATAGAATATTGTGATGGGTTTTATGAGGTTTTCTGTCCAGTGCCAACTTGTTATAACCTATGCTTATAAAGTATGTGAATTGATGGATGAACCTCTTGTTCACCTCTATGATTCTTTATGCCAAATCTGTGCACTATGTCATTGACAACTGGTGTGGATCTTAGTGGTGTAAATAGAGACCATTTCCTCTATTTTTGTCATCATCCTGGTTATTGGATAAAGCTTCATAAGTGGAACTGCACCTTGTGTACTTTAGTTTTATTTGGTAGGATATTCTCCAAGGCTTTTCATATTCCACTCTGATGCATCACCTGATCCAATTAGATACATGGTTGTGACAGTCCACATGTTTGGTGGTTTGCAGGTGGGGCTAATGTTGGCCAAGTAAAAGTTTGGTTGTTTGTTGAAGGTAGAGGCCTAGTAGGAAATGATGGCTACTAGGGAAGTTAAAGCCTAGCTAGTAGGTGTAAAGACTACTAGAGGCAGATGTTGTCTCCATCCAGCATTAGATATTGGCTGCTGTGGGATAGAGGTCCTCACCCAGCAGGGAACTGTGGCTTCTAGGGGTGAGGAATAAGATAGCTCAGCAGGGAACTTTGGCTGCTTGGGGTGGGAAGTGATCTAGCCTGATAGGTAGTGTTTGCTACTTGGGCTGGAGAATGTTTAAACCCTGGCATGTAACACGGGCTGCCAGGGTAGAAGTTTGTGCCAGCATGGTAGGGGACGCCTACCAGGGCTGTAAGTTTTGGACCCCTGGCAGGCAGCGCAGGCTGCCAGGGAGGGGAAGAGCTTTGAGGGCTCTACGTACCCTGATACGCTTACAGGAGGTCTATGAGCAAGCATCCCACCTGACAGACTGGTAGGGTGTCCTTGTTTATGTCCCTATGGGAGCTTTAGGGAGATCTCAAAGTAAGCATTAGAGGGCATAGATTTTCTCAGAGGTGTCATCAAGGTGGTTGCTTGGGGAAGCAGCTGCAGAACTTGGTGTGATCAGGCCTCTGGGAAGTAAATCTGATTACTTTGCGACTGAAAACCTAGACTTAATCACCTGGGTGAGTAAAAACAACGGCATAGACTTTATTGATCTATGGTTGGATGGCCTAAGTGGATTGCCACTTGCAAGGACCCAGTCAAACACCATTTCAATGTAGACTCATGTCTGGGTCTACAGGTTCTGGTAACAGGGACTGAGATAAAGAACCAAGGTTGTCCACAGAATCAGCAGAGAAGACTAGTGAGAGGAACTTTTTGATCACAGAGAAGACTAGTTGAAGGACTGTTGGTTCATATTGAAGTTTGGGACCAAAATGGTTCATTGTGCAGGTGGAACTAAGATGGTTCCTAGTGAGGATAAGTGGAAGGGCTCAAAGATCATGATGCAGAAGTAGCTGGTCATGATAAAGGAGTAACCAGAGGACTAATAGGTTGTTTAAAGACTGGAAAGGAGCTATTCTGTGAACTAAGATTGACTGTTTTCTGGTTAAGATAAAGAGCTGGAAGATGTGGTTAAAGAGCTGGCTGAAGAACCCAAAGATGATGGTGAAGAACTAGTGGTCCGGAGAAATGAGCCAAGATTTTGCTGAATTGATTTGCCAAAGTGGGAATTTTAGAATGTTTTTCCTTGGTTTAGTAGTAAAATAAAGAAGGAATGTGAATAGAAGTGGGGGTAAGATATTTATTTATTAAGTTCCTAGGATAGATGAAGGTATTTTTCTATGAGAGCTGGATACAAAGTTGTTTTGGTGGGATGTTTTCCTTGGATTTTACAAGATTTGTAAATATATGGGGGAAAACGTTGAAGAGGACCAAAAAGAACAGTTCAAATAGTATTCTACTATTTAAATGGGTTTAGGTTGAATGCAGGGAAGACTGGTGCCGGAATAATGGACCAGTTAATGCTTTGGTGCGCAAGGAGTTGCCAATTTGTGCAATTTGAGCGATGGAAATTGATTTCTTAGTTGGATCCCGGTGGAACTTCAAAAATGATTTATTTCTGCGCTCTGCATTCATTTGTTGAATTCTGGCAGGTTTCCTGATGAAAATGATTGGTTGGAAGCCAAAAGCTTAAATTATAAGCAAGGAAATAGTGAATTAATACTTTAAGCTTTTGACAAAGTAAGCGTGTAAGCTTAAGTTATTATAGGAAAAAGTGAGCGGCAATGGTTTAAGCTTATGAAGAAAGCCATTTTGAAGGTAGAACCGTTGGGAAAAGGACACTATAATTAGGGGGCTGGCTGGAAAGTTACCGGGTCTTTTCAAGGTCTTTCAAGGTCTTTTGGAAGGCTTTTGGAGGTCTTTCCCAGGTCTTCTGAGTTTCTGCCAAGAGGTTTTGGAAGCCTTCAATCACCAGCAGGAGCTGGGTTGTACTTATACAAGTGGAATAAGAAGACAACTGGAGCTATAAAGAGAGCTGAAGCCCAAGAATAAGGAGCTGGATCCTAAGTGCAGCACAGGAGTCTGATTCTAAGGCGCCAGAGTCCAAGTTTAAGGAGCAGGAGTCTAAGTCTAAGGAGCAGAAGTCCAAGACTAAGGTACAGGATTCCAAGACCAAGTACAAGGAGTCCAAGATACTATTGGAGGACTCCAAGTATTGGAAAATCCATATTGTTTCCTTGACCCCCTGGGCCATATACCAGAAGGTTTCTAAGGAGATCTTCCTTCTGAGAGTGAATAAAAGCCTGTTTCAACCCCTATACATATTTCTGAGATACATTTTCCCTTACTAGAGAATGACAATCCCTTACAGCTGGTCCCTGGCTACAATCCAGGACACACTTTGGGGACTGGTGGACAGGAACCCCACACTCCCCTTAAGTCCAATCTTGAGGGGGGATCTGTCATAAAACTGATTTTACATATGCTTTCAATTGAATTAGTATATTGTGTTGTTCTGCTCCTAGAAGGTCACCAAAGTGTGTCCTGGGTCAAAGCCAGGGACTGGCTGGGTTGGGATGACATTTTTAGATATACTATTTATATTAAAAATACAGAAGTGAATTAACTGAAAGATCCAAACAAGACTCATCATGCCCCCAATCATCATTAGTAATTGATAACTAGGAGAAAGCTTATTTCACAGCAGTACATGAGCTATAAAGGTAGATCCATTATCTAGGGGATGCTTGCATAATAATCTTCAGTAAAAAAATATCCCAGATCTCAAGGTTATTTGCACTACTTTACTCATTTCTCAACCAGGAGTTTTCTATGAGTGAACAAACTAAAGACTTTCTTCTTGTGATCCTGTTGACCAGCTTCAAGATCACTTTCACTATTGATTTTCTCCTTCATAAAGAGGGATAATAGTGGTTGATATATTCTTTATTAAATTAAGAAGGAAGATCTTTGTAGAAACCTTCTGATTTGCCACCGTTCTGAGGTCCTCTTGATCAGCTGCTCCTTTATATAGAGCTTCTGAACACCTCAGAAGACTTCTGGTCATGCAAAATTTAAATTTATTCCTCCCCCTTGGGCCTCTACTTCAATTCTCACCAAATTCTTGGGGATCTCTACCAAATTCTGCCAGGATATTTATCAAGATATTTACTGAAAAAACCCAAGAAAGATCTTCACACTATTACTTGCAAAATTAGTTTAAAGATGCCCTCACTTAACCCACCTAAGAGACACCTCTGGTTAAATATCATGTGTGAGAGCAGCTGGGAGCAGTGGTAACAACATCCAAGACAGATTCTTCAATTTTAGTTGAGTTGGTTTTTTCTTTGATTTTGACCACTTGAATTTGTCCATATTTGCCTGCCTCAAAAAATTCTTCCATATCCCTCATATCATTGGTCAATTAGTTTTTACATTCAACTTCCCTCACTCCAAACCCATCCCTCCCTTTACATGATTACAAAAGCTGTAAAAGACTCTGCTTCATTATTCTCTAACCTATTAAAGTTCAAAACTTCTTATTAGTTCTGGCCATTTGTTTTTTTCTGTTGCTTTTTAAGTATTCAGTTAATTCCTTCCCCCCTCTGGCCTCCAAGGAATTGTTGGCAGCAGCCTTTTGGTTGCTGCTGAAACTGCAATTTTATTACAGTTGAGAGTAAGGTTTTATTTCTTATCAAATCTACTTCCCATTTCTCACACCAAATCAACCAGATGTGGAACAATCAATATACATATTGAGAGCTTGAAAAAGATCATTTTTGCGATTAAAATAATCTTGAACTTCCAATTCACCCCTTATTTATAGCGCTTTTTTCACAATATTTTTCTCTTCAGAATGGCTTTCTTCAAAAGCTTAAACTATTGGCGCTCACTTTTTCCTATAATAAGATTGCTTATACACTTACTTTCTCAAAAGCTTAAAGTATTGATTCACTATTTTCTTGCTTATATTTTAAGCTTTTGGCTTCCAACTAATCATATTCATCAGGAAACATGCCAAAACTCAACCAATAATTGCAACGTTCAAAAATTTACTATTTCTGAAGTTCCACTGCAATCCAAATAGAAATTGATTTCCACTACTCAAACTACTCAAAGTGTTAACACTTAGTGTATCAAAGTGTTAACTGGTTTGCTGTTCCAGCACCAGTCTTCTCTTTGTTCAACCTTAATCAATTTAAATATTATAATACTATTTTAATTGTCCTTCTTGATCTTCTTCAACAGTTTGCCCAGATCTTTACTCTCATAGTAAAATCCAGGGAAAATATTTCATCAAAACAGATTTTTATTCTGCTCTCATAGAAAAATAACTTCATCTAATATAGGAACTTACTAAGGAAGCCTCTTGACTAAAACTTTCTCAACATTCCTCCCTGATTTTGATACTTTAAAAAAACTAAGGCAAAACATTACACCTTTGGCTACCTCAGAAAAAAAATTCAGATAAATGTTAGTTTGTCTTCTCCAACATTTCCCCCAGCTCATTCCAAATTATTTCTCTTATAATAGCATCTTACATAGCTATCAGATAACTTATCAAGCCCTTACAGATGGAATTCTCCTGGCTTCCTCTTGGTAGTCCCTGTCAGTCAACACCTCAGACTCAGTCAGTAAGTCTCCACAAGTCAGTTCACCTATACTGGACCCCCATCAGTGACCTATACCTTAGTCCATCAGCAACAGACATTTCCCATGTCTTGCTAATGTTTTTACTCACCCAAGTGATTGTTTTGAGCTTTCAGGCACAAATTAACCAACTTAACTTCCCAGAGACCTACAAATCATTAAATTATGTAGCTGTTTCTTTGTACAGCCATCTTAATGATGGTTCTGAGCACAACTATGCTTGCTCAGCAACTTTAAGACTTTCTTAAAGATACTTTAAAGTCATAGAAAGATAAAATTTACCTTCACCCTAGGTAAAGTTACCCAACTGTATTCTCACCCCAGTTGGTATCAGTATCTTAGTGCTACCTCAGCACATCTTTCCCAGGGTAGAAAACTTATATATCCTTTAAAAGCACTAAAAAGAGGCCACCTTAATAACACCTCAAGGGGAAAACTAAATCCTAAATACTTCAGTTGAGAAGCACCCCAGCTACCACATCTGGCCAAAGAAACAAACCACAAACATTTATCTCTCTCGGGTAACTATTATCTACTTGGCCAATATCAGCCTACACCTGCAAAACAGATCAACATGTGGATCATCACAGATATAGCCCAGCACAATCTAATGAATGAAAAATGTAGGTTTTTGTCAGGGATCCACTCATTGAGAAGCCTCTCCCCAATTGAATGGAGAAGAGCTCCCAAGTTGAATTTGATCAGAGTGGAACCTACTGGGATTCCTATCATTAGCATGTGTAGAAGGTGACCAAATAGACGGAATCTTCCCAGGAAGGGAATGGAGTGATTGAGAAGATAATAGACACTGTTGTACCCCAAGACCAACCAGGGGGCCTTGGGGTGGATGATTGGTTGGAATTGAGCTGCCTCAACATAAGGGGCATGTCTTTAACACAGACCAAAACAATACCAAATTGAGTCTTCAGATTTGTCAGTAGGAGTTGGTTCAGGGTTTTTGAAGTTAACATTTGCTTGCCCATAATTGATTAACATACACAAAGTCCATACAAGGAAGATGAACTTCATGTTGTTGGGGAAAACCTTTAGAATCTACTAATCAAGTGTTTAGAATTGAGAATATATATTTATTGGGTTGATAGAAAATAAGAAATTGTTGGAGCAATCTGGATGGGAGGAATTTTTCAGTTTAAATACTGACTTCAAGTGAGGAAGGGAACATTGTGGTTACCAGGTGGATCTGCAAGAGTGATTTGAGAAGTATTGCCTTGCAGGACTGCAGCAGGCTGCAGCCTGCAATGCAAGAAGAGGAAGGTTGGGATATTGTATTGCAGTATTGTGCCTTGCTTTGGTTAGGAATGAAATATGGGGCTGGATGAGAAGTATTCCTTTGGCTTGGGTGGTTTGCTGGGTTTGATTGGATACTTAGTTCCCTGAATCTCTGGTTTGAATATCCTTTGCATTTAATTTTGGATTGATTGGTTGTTTTATATTTATTGGAGTCCAAATTTAATGCTGAATTGTTGTTATTGTTGTCCAGAACCTTGATTTTTGTTTTTGAAATAGAATTTATATTCCGGCCTTGATTTTCATGTTTGTTTTTGTTTTTGCTTTTTAAGTTAAATTTAAAACATTGATTAATCAATTTCAAATGCGTTTTTGAATTGATCTCATTTAGAGGTTTGGTTTTGTCCTTTTTTTCTGATATAGCATTTATAAATGCAACTTCTGGTTTCTTAATTATTGCAAAAAAATTAAAATTTGATTCCCAATTTGTGTTAGGGGTGGAATCCCTTACACTAGCCTCCCCTAAGGCCCCTTCTCCTCCTCTTGTTTGATGGTACTGGTCAACTAGGTCCCAGCAGTTGGTCAGGTTGTCAAGGGGTTCCCAGCTGTTTGATTCCATACCATATCCTACCCATTTGATCAAGTAATGAGGTTTTTTCCAAATCATTTTGTCATCAATGATTTCTTCCACCTCCCATTCAGGAAGATGATTCATTACCAGAGGGGGAGGGTTCCATTTGTCCTGAGAAAGATTTTCTAGGGATCCATGGTAGCAGCTGAGGAGGTGTGGTGAAACTCATCACCAGTTGGTTGCTGGAATACTGATTGTTGTTGAATGCTTCCTGACTGAATAGGATCCAGATTGTCTTCTCAATAGGGTCATCATTCCAGATGTGTATGATAACAACTAGCTTCCAGATTGTTTAACCCCAACAACTTGATTCTGGATCAAAAGTACATCAATTCTCAGTTAAATTACTTCACCAACTGTTGTTGCAGATCACATACCCCAACCTTCAGCCTCATTAACCCCCTTGTGCTGCTGGGGCTGTTCCACCTTCTCCTGATTGTTGGGCTGATCTTCCATGCTCACATTAATTTCTCCCTCTCTCAATCCCCAAGCAATGGCCAACTTACCTTGAGTTATCAAATAAGTTGTATTATTTAAACCCCTTCTCTTCTTCTCAATAAAGATATATGTTATACCCCCTTATATTAAGCTACATCATTGATTACTTTGTTGAGTGTATAATCTAAGGACTACAAAGGCTAGTCTCCTCCCATTGACTAAACTGCCAACTAAGTTTGACTAGAAGTCTCTTGTTGAGGATTTGCTTTTGATTAATTGCACTTGCTACTACTCTAAACCCTTTGTTGTTCTTCAGGCCAACCACTTTGTATTATCTCCACTTGTCTGGTATCCAACTAGTCCAATACCAAGTGTATTGACCAACACCTAGATTGTCCTGCAATCTCACTATCAGAAGCCTAGACTTTCAACCCACCAACAGACTTTCCCTAATTATTGTATTAAGAGTACCACAGGAGGTTTACATGGAAGACTTCATGGGCTGTGGATCCTTCTGGCAGGCGGACTTGGTATGTTAGGGGGAAATCTTTTGTATTACTTCTAAGGGCCCTATCTTCTTGGGTTCCAATTTTTGACATGGCCATTTGATGTGTAGATTGCAAGAATCTAGGAAGACCAGGGATCTGGGGGAGTATTTGTCAGGCTCTCTGTGGTGTCTGTCAGCAAACTTCTTATATGACTGAACGGATTTATTTAGTGTTTCCTTAAGTTTGTCTTGAATTGTGGAGAGGTCATTTAGATGCTTGTTGACCTGTGGAACTGGGGTTGTCTCCACTTGATAAGGGATCTCTTTGGGGTCATATCCATAGTTAGCCTTAAAAGGGGACATCCCAATGGATATGTGATGACTGGTGTTATAGGCTAATTGAGCTACTGGTAGGAGCTCAGACCAGTTGTTCTGTTTGGCATTGGCGTAGTTTTGTAAATACGCCTCCAATACCTGATTAACTCTTTCTGTCTGTCTGTCAGTTTGGGGGTGAAATAAGGTGGAGAGGTTGGTCTTGGCTCCCAACCCTTTCATCAGGCTAGACCAAAACTTGGATGTGAACTGGGTTCCTCGGTCTGAGACAATGTTGTTTGGTATTCCATGATAGGCAAAAACGTTCTTGACAAGCATCTGGGTGGTCTCTTCTGTAGAGGCGGTGGAGAAGGGGATGAAGATACCATACTTGGTTAGGCGGTCCACCACCACAAGGATTCCTGTATTTCCCTGGCTCTTGGGTAGTTCAACAATGAAGTCCATTGATATGGAAGACCATGGTTGAGGAGGGATTGGTAGAGGTTGAAGGAGTCCTTGAGGCTTCTGGCAGGAGGTTTTGTTTTGACAGCACTCAAGGCACTTGATTATGTAGCTTCCCACTGACTTCTTCATTGAGGTCCACCAGTATCTTTAGGAGATCCTTTTGAGGGTCTTAGTAATACCCCCATGGCCAGACATAGGAGTGTCATGAAAGGCTTGTATGATTTTTTTTTCTAAGAGGACCTTGGGGAACAAACAGGGAGTTGTCATGGAATCAGATGTTGTTTCTTATTTCCAGATTGGCGGTGCTAGTTGGAGGGTTCAGAAGTTGTTCCTCTTGGATCTCCTTATCCAGGTTGGTGTACAAGGACACAGTCACAATGAGGTTCAGGAATCAGGAAGGTTCCAACACTTTTTGGATGTTGTGTGCATGGTAGGAGGTATCAGGGTTGTCAAGGTCTTCTCTGCGGCTAATGGTGTCAGGGACAACATTCTTCTTACCTGGAGTGTATTCAATTTGGAAGTCGTATGTCATTAGGTCAATAGCCCATCAGACCAAGCGGGGGCAAACCTTGCATTTTTCTGTGAAGTATAGGAGGTTTTTATGGTCTGTGCAAATGTGGACTGGTTATTTACTTCCCTGTAGATATCTTCTCCAGTGGTCCAAGGCACGTACTATGGCATATAATTCCTTTTTGTAGACATGATAGTTGTGCTCCCTGTCCAGGAGCTTGTAGGAGTAGAACACAACAGGGTGAAGTTCTCCATCCTCCCCAAGCTGGAGCAACACCACTCCCAGCGCAAAGTCCTAGGCATCTGTATCCAGAAAAAATTGACGCTCTGGGTCCGGGCGTAGTAGCACAGGGGCAGAAGAGAAGGCGTGTTTCAAGGCGTCAAATGCTGACTGAGCTTCAGGATTCCATGTGAAAGGTACTTTGCCCGAGGTGAGTTGTGTGAGAGGTAAGGCAATAGCTGAGAAGTCTTTAATGAATTTATAACAAAAATTAGTTAGTCCCAGGAATCCATAAAGCTTGGTGCAGGAGGTAGGGATAGGCCAGTCTGCCACAGCTTGGACCTTGGATGGGGCAACAGCAAACCTCCTTCCAAAATGTTGTAGCCTAGGAGCTCAATTTCCTTCTTGTAGAATTCACATTTTTCCAATTTACAGAACAAGCAAGCTTTGATCAAGGCCTGGAGTACTTCTCAAAGATGGATGAGGTGGGAGTCATGGTCCTTAGAGTAAATGAGAATATTGTCCAGGTATACTACTGCGCAAGTATCCAGAAAAGGGAAGAGGACTTCATTCATGAGCCCCTGGAAGGCTCCTGGAGTGTTGCTTAGACCAAAGGGCATTATCAGGTATTCATATAGACCAAACAGGGTTCTTACAGCAGTCTTCCATTCATGGCCTTCTGCTATACGGATTTGATGGTAGGCGTTCCAAAGGTCAAGTTTGGAGAAGACTTTTGCCCCTGTCAATTGATCAATGAGGGTTTCAGCAGAGGTAATAGGGTTTTGATTCTTGATTGTGATGCTATTGAGATTTGAGTAATCCACCACAGGTCTTAGGGATCCATCCAATTTCCTCACAAAGAACATAGGGGAAGAGCAGGGGGAGTTTGAACAACGCATGAATCCCTTTACTACATTCTCATCTAGGTATGTTTTCATGGCTAAACTCTGGGCTTGGTTCACTGGATAGAGCTTACCCCACGTGGGTACTGATCCTGGTACTAAATTGATACGTAGGTCTGACTCTCTGCAACTGGGTAGTTGGGAACAGGAGGATTCACTAAAGGCTTCAGCCAGGTCCTGAAGCTCAAGAGGGACCAGAGCTTGGGATATCTCCTTCAAGGCGGCAAGGACGTTGAGGGTGTCTTCTGCAGTCAAGATTCCTTTGTGTTCTGTTTGGTCAAAGGGAATAGAAGAAGTTATCCCTTCTTTCTGAGTGGAGAGCGTCATTGAGTCCAGATCTAATACAGCCTTGGTAGTCTTAACCCAGGGGAAGCCCAAAATCAGAGGAAAGGCCAAATTTGACAATGAAGACACCATGATGTCAAATTGTTTATTCCCTACCTTGACCCCTAGGTTCCCATCTATTTTAGTTACTCTGGTGCGTGACTTGTTGGTGAGGGTTACCCAAGCAGAAGGTCCTTCCTGGAGTCCTAATTGTTAGGCTAAGGAGCTACTTATGAAGTTTCCTATAGCGCCTGTGGGCCTCCTGGTCATCAGTCCCCAAAGGGTGTCCTGGGTTGTAGCCAGGGACCGGCTTGGAGGAGTTGTCATTCCCCAACAGTGGTGAATGGTTGGTGAGGAGCTTATACTTGGCTTGCATAAGGGTAAACTCCTCCAGTATCTTCTCAATTACTAAGTGAGCGTCTCCACCGTACACTTGCACTTCAGCAGGCACCAAACCTTCTGTAGGCCAATACCAATCCTGTAATAGTCTCACAAACTCTCCCCCAATGAACTCTCTTCCTCTATTTGTCATTTCCAAATGCCTTGTCACCTTCTCCCACTCCTCCTGGGCAGATTTACTAGAGGCAAACTTCCTGCACCCTAGGCAATAGGATTCCTTGTCCCCTGGGCTAGGATAGAAAATATGGGGTAATTGACTCATGGGACTTATATTCTCTCTTTACATGGGAAATTTGGATAGGGGTTGTAATAGGCACTTTATTCACAGTCAGAAGGAAGATCCCCTTAGAAACCTTCTGATATATGGCCTTTGGAGAGGGAATAGTAAGGGATTTGTGCCCATAATTATAGTCCTTCAACAATCTCTTGGACTTCTTGTACTTGGTCTTGGACTCCTGCTCCTTGGTCTTGGGCTTCTGCGCTTTGGTCTTGGGCTCCTGCACCTTAGTTGTGGGCTCCTGTGTTCTAATCTTAGGCTCTTACGGTCTGTTCCAGCTCTGGCTTCCTATCCTTGGTTTTTTTCTCCTTCTTTAGGTTTTGTGGCCTTTGTAATCCACTTGATCCATACCTAAAGAGTCTCAGATAGCTCCCCCTTTTATAGCTCCTTGTTTCAGACCAAAAACCTCTCTTAGAACTCTGGTTCTTCAAAGCTTAAACTATCCTGTTTTATTTCTCCTATAATATATTAAACCTTTAAACTTACTTCAGACAATGACAGCCCTGAATTTTCTGCTTCTGCTCCTCATTTTTTAGGCTTTAACTCTTAAGTTAAAGCCCTCAAAACACTGATCAAATAAACTTTGGCTTGCAGCTAATCATACACCTTAATTCAACAGTTTTGCTAAAAAGGTTTCCCTGGATGACTCGTCCTTGACCCTGGTTAGAACCCAAGGCTGTCTTTCTCCGGGTAAACAACTGCTCTGCGTTTCAAACGGTTTCACTGCAATTCCTGTCACGTTTCCCCGGCAAACCTCAAGCGCTTCCACATATGTTTTACTTAGGCAAATTTTGACCCTTTGATTTTTCAACGTTTCTCTGTGTTTCTCTCAACGTTTTGCAACTTTGAACCTGCCTGCTGCTTGTCCTTTCATTTTTTCTAGTTGTTCTTGGCAAAATTTGCTCTTTTGCCCTTACAGTTTCTCTGTTCTTCTTCCAGCTTCTTTCTGGCCTATTTCCTCCTCACTCCTTCTTTTTAAAATAACATATAGTTCTAACAAACTATATGTTATTTTTCCTTCTCTTTCTTTTTCATTATTTGATTTTTAATCCTTTTTTAAGCATAATCAGGCAGTATTTAATTATTCTGTAACTGCTTCTTTTTATCTGAATTTCTTCTCAAAAGTTACTAAAACCAGCTCTTCCAGCCTCTGCATCCAGTCCAGATAGTTCACCCTCTCAGCTCTTCAGTTCTTCAGCACCAACTTCTGGTTCTTTGGCTATCCTGCTCTATGATCAACTAGTCCTGCATCATAATCTTCTTGTCCTTCCACCTATCCTCAACCAGTTCCTTAAAAAATCCTCACTAGGAACCTTCTTTGTTCCTTCTACACACTGAACCATATTGGTTCATTCCATTCAATATGAATTAACAGTCCATCAACTAGCCTTCACTGTGATCAAACAGTCCCTCTTGCTAGTTTTCTCTGTTAATTCTGTGAACTGCCTTGGTTCTTTATCTCAGTCCCCATTACCAGAACTTGTAGACCCAGGCATGAGTCTACATTGAACTGGCGTTTGACTGGGCCCTTGCAAGTGGCAGCCCACTTAGGCCGTTCAACCATAGATCAATATCTATGTGTTGTCTTTACTCACCCAGGTGATTAAGTCTGGGCTTTCAGTTGCAGAGTAATCAGCTCTACTTCCCAGAGGCCTTATCACACCAAGTTCTGCAGCCTGCTTCCCTGAGCAAGCCGCCTTGGTGACACCTCTGAGCAAATCTATGTCCTCCAATGCTCACCTTGGGTTTCCCCAAAGCTCTCATAGGGGCATAAACAAGGACACCCTACCAGTCCTTTAGGTAGGGTGCTTGCTCACAGACCTCCTGTAAGCGTATTAGGGTATGTGGAGCCCTCAGAGCTCTTCCCCTCCCTGGTAGCCCACATTACCTGCCAGGGGTCCAAAACCTACTCCTCCCAGACAGAAAAAGTTCCCTGCCTGCTATTTTCAGTCTTCACCCTTTTGCAGCCACAGTTTTCTGCAGGGTGAAGCACTATAGCCCCAAAGCAGCCAATATCTTCTGCTGAGTGGAGGCAACATCTTTCCCTGGTAGTCCTATGTTACCTACCAGGCAGGCCTTACTTACCCTAGTAGACCATGTTACCTACTAGGCTCACCTTCATTACCCTAGTAGACCATGTTACCTACTAGGCTCACCCTAATTACCCCTAGCAGCCCTATGTCACCTACTAGTTTACAGTGTCATCAGCTAACCACACATTGTCACTCTTCAGCATATTGTCTTTATTTGAAGCCACATCAGCCCTTGCCTGCAAAACAGCACACATGTGGATCACCACAGCGCCCGTGTCCAGTAAGGCCTTTACTTCCTGAGAGGTTTTAGAAGAACCTAGCTTGACTGGTAATAGAGCATAAGATTGAGAGGGTTCTTTATTGGAAGAACTGGCTAGAAGAGAAATAGGAGGTTGTACCTTGGCCAAGGCTTGACAATCCTTGGCTGAATGTCCCGCTTTGCCACAATACATACAGAGTCCAAGTTGAGTTTGACGTTGTTTCTCTTCTGTTGAGAGTTGGTATCCTCCCCTCTCCTTGGGGATCAGTCTTTTGGGGATCTCTCCTTGGACCTTTGAAGGGGGTTTCTGTTCTCCTTGATAACGTTTGCAGGCAAGGAGGCATAATTCTGGGGTTTGGCCCAAGACAGAAGCTGCTTCACCTTGGCAGACCACTTGATTACTTCCTTGACCATGGAGTCAAACTTGATTGGCAACTCATGATGGGCAAGGAATTTCTTCAGTTCAAAGGAGAGTTTTTTACGGAACAGGTAGCAGGCTTTGTCATCGCTCATCCCAATGGCATTCCTGAGGCAGTTAAATTCTTTGGTGTAATCTTGGGCTGACATTCTTCCTTGGTAGAGGGTGGAGATTTGGTCTCTTAACTGGTTGGGGTTTGAAGCAGGGGATACTATAGCTAAGAGGGCGTCACAGAACTGGTCATAGTTGTTGAGGAGATCTTCTCCTTGTAGGGTTGCTTTGGTGTACCAAAGGCAAGACTTACCAGTAAGCTTTAATGCCACATGATGCACTTTCTGTGTGTCAGTGGTAAATTTTTCCGGTGAGGTTTTGAACAGGGACTTGGAGAAGGCCAGCAGCATCAGGATCTTGTTTCCTTCATTATCTCCTAGGGCGACGGCGGATAGGGTGTTCAGGACTACGGTTTGGACCTGGTTGCTGGTTCTGGGGACCATTGGTTCTGAGGTGGTTGGTTTTCAAAAGAGGGACAGAATCTTGTATACAGTGAAGCTGATGGTGAAGGTAACAATTATGAGGGCAACACATTTGATGAGTGCCACATAGAAGATAAATTCATAGGTAAAATATTGTCCTGGACCATCCATAAGGTGGTTCAGTAGGGGCTCCAACAAACTGTCAGGGATCCACTCCTTGGGAAGCCTTTCCCCAATTGAATGGAGAAGAGCTCCCAAGTTGAATTTGATCAGAGTGGAACCTACTGGAATTCTTATCATTAGCATGTGTAGAGGGTGATCAAATAGACAGAATCTTTCCAAGAAGGGAGTGAAGTAATTGAGAAGATAATAGACACTGGTGTACCCCAAGACCAACCAGGGGGCCTTGGGGTGGATGATTGGTGGAAATTGAGCTGTTTCAACATAAGGGGCATGTCTTCAACGCGGGCCAAAACAATACCAAATTGAGTCTTCAGATTTGTCAGTAGGAGTTGGTTCAGGGTTTTTGAAGTTAACATTTGCTTGCCCATAATTGATTAATACACACAAAATCCATACAAGGAAGATGAACTTCATGTTGTTGGGGGGAACCTTTAGAATCTACTAATCAAGTGTTTAGAATTGAGAATATAGATTTATTGGGTTGATAGAAAATAAGAAATTGTTGGAGCACTTAGCTCAAGGGAAAATGTTCAGTTTAAATACTGAAATAATTTTGGGAATGGATCATAGAGTTTACCAGGCCAACCTGCAAGTGTGGGGTAGAAGTATTGCCTTGCAGGCCTGCAGCAAGCTGCAGCCTGCAATGCAAGAAGAGGAATGTTGGAATATTGTATTGTACCTCACTTAGGTTGGGGATGGTATCTGGAGCTGGATGTACAGTATTGCAGTGGCTTGGGTAGTCCTCTGGGTTTTATTGGCCTTCTAGGTCCCTGAAGGTCTGGATTGGGCAGTTTACACATTTAATTTGTGATTGATTGGCTGTACTATGGTTTTTGGAGCCAAAATTTAATGCTGATTTGTTACAGTTGTTGGAATGGTTGTTTGAAGCCTCAATTTCCAGTTTTAAAGTGGAATTTATATATTGTTCTGAGTTTTTATAATTTTTTTGCTTCTGTGCTTGTTTTTGCTTAAAACACATTTGTTTATCAATTTCAAATGTGTTTTTGGCTCAATTAAATTAATAGTTCTGTTATCTAACTTAGTTTTTAAATCTGCATTTAAAAATGCAGTTTCCTGGTTTTGAGGTTTGTCCAGAATCATTATGTTTGTCTTTGTATTTGTGTAAGGTATGGAATTCCTTACACTATTATTGCATTAGGAAACTACGCCGTATTTGGTTGACACTTAGAAATGATCCCTGTTCAGTCCTTCTACATTGGAAAATAGAATTCATGTATTCCATTTCCAGGGCTTGATCAGTTATTTTTTTCTGGCTGGCAAGCCTTCTGCTTATTAATACAATGGTTCAAATTGGGGATTATACGCCGTATAATAGCTGGCTCAATCCAATATTGACTTGTGGATTATCCACTGTGTAATGCTGACCCAGACCAATAAGGAACCTATTATAGGATGTGTGATGCTAATCTGAACTTGGTATTTCCTAGCCATATGTGCATCACTTGTTTGATATACTCATATACACCCATCAGGCTGGGTGGGGCTGAGTTAATACAACGTCCAGTAGGATAGAAAGAGAGATATACAATGGATGATCTAGTGATTACACAGTGTGCAGTCACTGATAATCACTATATTGGCTTGTGACTTTATGGTGTATAATTGGTATATCATTTATACTGAACTAGTAATATATGGTGTATTATCACTACACATTGGAATGATGATCTGTGATAA
>QTSX02001861.1:0-21316 GCA_014839935.2 Entomophthora muscae | reverse complement strand
GCAATAATTTTAAGCTATTTGTAAAATGTACAAAATTGTATTAACTATGGGAAATGTTGATAATGTAAAAAGAAAATATTATTAATTATGAATTGAAAGAGAGATATCAATTTTAATAAGTTGTCATAAAGAAAAGATTTATTTACTAATCAAAGGACAGGAATGGGAGGGAATGGGCAGAATGAACATCACCTTCATCTTCACCTATGAAAGGGACGGCATCAGAGATAGTGGTGAAGGAATGGGTGGTGGTTTGGGAGTCAGGGTTGGAAGGCAGGTGGCTTGATGGGGGGTTGGGGAGGCAGGGTTTGTTGACTGGGAAGGAGCAGCAAGAGCTGATTGCTTCAACTGCTCAAATTCTTCTTCCCTCACATATACTGGCTTGACAAAACGTATGGACTGGTGTGGGGAAGACAGGGTCCTTTCTGGACATATCACTATCACTTTCATAGAAGATGATGAGATCAAATAAGTCCTGGATGGATGCGGAAGGGAAAAGCTCATAACCCTTATCAATTTGGGTGCATAGTTTGTTGTAGGTGGCAGGCTTTAAGCGCCTGAGGGCGGAACCAAAATTTTAGAGACATATATCTGCAAGATGCATGTTGGCGTAGTTGATGGGGTAGGACCAGCAGGTATGCCCTGCAGCCCTGATTTCTTGGGTTGCCCATTCCCGCTGCTCTATCTCTGCACTCAGTACAACTGTGTGCACAGCGTTTTGTGTGGCCCACTCCTCCAGCATGGCCTTGAGCTCTGTCTGGTAGGCATACAAATCTGCAGTGTTTGATATTGCTGAGTAATAATTGACGCCCAATGGGGAAGTGCCAATAAAACCCCAATAAACCAATACAATATTGGGCCGCGCTTGTACATGTCAGACTGGATATGCTTCTCTCCAAAGTCTTGGATACTTGCAGATATCTTAGCATACAACAGGAAGATTACATCATTATGGGCCCTCATTGCCCTCCCTTTGATATAATTAATAATAGTTGAATTGTAGGGGTCAGTGTCCACCAAAATGGGGCCACTGAGAACTTGATTGGACAAGATTCTAGCAGCATTCACAACTCTGTGCATCCAAAAATTCACTGTTCTTTTTTGGTGAAGATGCCGTGGAGTCCCAACTGGAGACATACCTGGACCAGGGGCATCTGTGGCTCACATTCCATAATGGCCATCATAAGGGGATGGGCTGTGTCATCTTTGGTTGAAGTACAGGCACCAGTCAGGGTCTTCTTGGTAGGGGGCACAGTTGGTGTGGGCTTGCAGGGTTGCAGCCACAGTGGACTTTGCAAACCCCATTGCAGCCGCAATTTCCCCAAGGGACATAAGCTTCCCTTGCTTTTCAACCATTTCAAGAAAAATCTCCAGACTGATTAGTTTTCTTCTGCGTCTTTCAGGCTGATTGGCTGGGGGAGGGATATGTCCATCTTGTGAACTGGCCAATGACATCTAATTGGCTGTTTTGGGGTTCTGGGTTCTCTGGGTGACCCCATGGCTAAAATGGCTGGTTCCAGATGCCATTGCTGATAAGGGATTTGGGTTGGCAGCTGCCTGTGTATGGTGGGCAAACAGGGCCATGCTAGAAGTTGCAGGAGAAAGAACAGACTCCTGGGTGGGGCTTGCAGAGGGGCCTTTGGGTTGGGAGTGGCCATAGACAGAGGCTTCACTGTTAAGAGACCCTGCATAGCCCTGCATGATTTTGTCAAGGCCAGGGAACAGCTCATTGACTTGGTTGTTATTGAAAGAAGACATAATAAATTTTTATTAAAATTTTAAACTCAAGAAGAGGAATGTATATTTTATTCAATTTTATTGTTATATATGTTAATTTTGTTAATATTATGATCTAAATTTTAGCCGTCCTAAAATGAAATAGGATGATTTTTGAGAATGCCTATGATTCCTAAAAGAATCAGCACAAATCCACTCTAGATCCTTTAGCATCCTTTTTGAGACACCCATAAATTATATTTATTTCAAATTCACTGCAATTATGATTTGAAACTTGGTTCTTGGATTTGACAATCCTGCAATTCCAGATTTGTCAAGTTTTACATTGTCGCAACATCTTTGATTACTCCCTCTCGGGGAATTAACATCCTGAGTAAATCACCAAGCGGCTCACTGAGTGGTTCACCGCCCAGTCAATAAACCGGTGGCACCATTATCAGTTAACCATCTATGACAGGGATCACTCAATCCAGATCCTAAATGGAACACAACTTGATTAAGCCTTGTGACTCAAGAGGAACATTACTCAGATAAGCCCCATGACCTCCATGACGTACATGGTCAACATGTGGCTTGTCATGATACTATATATTAACCTATATCCATATTCAATAAAGTATCATTCTCTTCTTAATCTTCCCCTTTATTTCGTTTGTTATACTTCCCAGAAGTATAAACTTGACAACATGATGTCTATGATTTGGTTGAAATACAGGAAATCTCAAATTGTACATTAGAATCCCGCATTTCTGATTCATGTATCCCGCATTTGTTTGTTGTGTTTTGTCTTTTGTTAGTTGAGTTATCTGCTCAAGAGATTCAGAATTTGCCAATTTAAATAAACCAAAAAAAAGTCAAATTAAATGGTTGATTTTATTAAATATTTTAATTCTCACTCAGCTGAGTTTCCCGCAAAAGTGATTTGAAATTTGGACCAAGGATTTGACAATCCCGTATTTTTACGTTCAGGTTCTGAATTTACAGTATACGTTTATCTCAACAGGTTTGAAAACTACTGTATTTGTTTTTATTTCTTTTCTTACCTTCTTCTATATCCTCTCCAGTTGCTCCCTTGACAGGGGCTGCTTCACGTGCCTTCTCAATTGCAGGTTTCTGGTCATCTTATGTTGGCTTTTTTTATTACTTTTTAATTTCTCAAACATCTCTGAATCCTTTGCCCACACCTCCACTGTTGCAAACCCCTGCAGCTTGAATTGTAGGTTTACAATAACATCTTTCTGAATCTTTAGAAGCCTGGCTACAAGTTTGTCTGTTGTATTTGATATCTTTTTTTAACACCTTCACTGTAAGTTTTTTTTTGGTTTTTCACCTTCTAGCACCACCTTCCTGAGCTTGACCTTCACCTTTTGATTAGCCTCCTTAATCTTGGCCACCGCCACATCTAACTCATTGGTCAGTGCTTTCAATTTTGCCATGTTTTCCTTGTGCTTATCTAACCCCTTTTATACCAATAAAAAACCATTCCCAAAAATACATATATGTGTTTGAATTTAATAAATATTTAATAAATATATCATTAAATATAATTATGAAAATATTTATTAGCTTTATGTACATATTTGTCAGGAATCCCTAGTCACATATTACTGTCAACAATCATCCAGGCTCATTAAAATATAGAGTTTATTGCTACCCTTTTATCTATTAAGTCTCCTAGGTATGAAAGATTAGTGGGTAAAAGCTGTTCTATTTTACCTTTTATTAATGAACCGGTTAAATTGAATTATTCATCAATACCGGGAATGGGAATTAAATATGTGTCTTCTCAAGACTTAGTTGCTCTTCTAAAAAGTGATGTTAGCATAAACCTTAAATCCAACCAATCATTACCTCTTGATTTGGTTCCCATCCAATCAGTCATGTTGAAAAGTAATTCAAAGTAAAAATTAACAACTGTTGATGACATTGTCAGTTCTTTTGACTCTGGCTCCCTGTTTCCTTGTCTGTTGTCTTCTATCTCTGTTGCTGGTGCCTGTCTTATTGGCCCCAGTTTCTTTGGGGATGACTGCTGAATCCCCAGGTTTTGGCGGGTCTTTGTGGGATAAATAAGAATTAACTTAAATAATTATAGTGTTAAAACATAATAAAATGAAGTAATTTCAGATCCCCATGTTTTAAGTTGCAACCTAATCAAATTCCCCCATAAACTTCCCCAAGTTCCCTCAATCCTTTATATCAATCTTCAGATTATTATGTATTGCTATGCTATATAAGGCTGACAAACTATGTTTTAAGATTTGTTCAATCAATAAAGTCTTCACTCACTCATTTGATTTACTTCATTTTAAAAACCAACTCTTTTCCATTACAACCATGAGATTGCCCAAGACTTTCTTATGTGAGCCACTTGGGTATAAATGGGTAGTGTGGATTCTTTTGTTGCAGGCTTTTAGAGCCTGCAACTTGTTAGTAACTAGAGTCAATTCTAGTTGCTCTTCCTCCCCCCAGTACCTAGAGAAGTCCTGGTGTTGTGTCATTCTGGGGGTTTGGTATACTGCTACCCTAATATCCCATAAATCTCCTCTGAAGAAGAAGCCTCAAATGTACCAGGAGTCTTCCAAGCCAAGCACCCCCACAGTTTTCCATCCATTGGCTTCAGCTTTCCTTTTGAGCTACCTGGTGGTGTATTTCTTCTTGGGACGCTTTAACCCTCTTCTGGGTTGATATTGTTTATTTGGGGAGCTTTGTCATCTCAGAATGGTGTCCCTTCCTATTGGCTCTTTGGTTAATGGCCTCAACCCATCTGCAATCATCCATCATCTTGGGAGTTTACTTCCAAGTGGGTGGGCGCCTGGCATAAACTGGGCGCAATAGCATAGGTATTTCTTGTCTTAGCCAAGCATCAAAGACAACAAAAAATAATGCTGATCCTGATTGGATGGTCCTTAGCACTTGTAATTTCTTAAATTCACTTGATTGTAGCGCTAAAAAAAATTAAATTTATAATATTAACATATACTAAAATAGTCTGATAAAAAATAAATCACTTCACTACATGTCAGAAATCATGCCATTAATGCTATTTTGATATGGCCTTCAAATAGTGATATGTGCAAAGATTTGGTCAGTTTGCCTTTGAATTCAGGAATTCCTTACCTTCCTTAAATGGGTTGAAATCAATGTCCACTCATTCTGGAATATTCTACCTGTCTTTGACTGGTCCTGGTGTTGCAACTGAACTAATTATAATTGAGTATTTGATTGGGGAAGACAACAGTCCAATAGAAAGGACAATAATGAGAAGAATAATATAATGTTTATTAATTGATATTGTGACTAATATACTATATGGGAAGAGCCACAAGACCACCAGGGTGTGGCACATTGGTGAGTTCTATGTAAGGTTTAAAGCCAAGGAATAACTTTCTCAGGGATCAGTAAAGTCAAATTGGCAGCACTCCTAATTAGAAGATAGTGTCCACAATTTTACATTATCATCAGAGTGATTCATGCCGTTAGATACATCCTGGGGCAACTCATCAAGCGCCCCTGTTTATTATAAAATATGTTAGCAGGCAAGGAGGGAAACTCAGTTGCAACACCCCCCTTGCCCCCTGTTTGTTGTCAGGCACCAGGATTGGAGTCTGCAGAAGATCTGGGAAGGTCCGCACAAACAACCTTTGTGTGGGGATGGCGCGGCAGGGGCGCAAGCAACCATGGTGGAGCTTTTTGGTGTTTCCTTGGGCGTCTTCAAGTTGATAGGTGTGGTTATCTTAGACCACAGCTATTTTGAAGGGTTCCAAGTGGTTGGGCTCCAAATTAGCCAAATTGAGGTTGAGGGTATAGACAGGGTCACCTACAGCGTATCTGGCTTCAAGGTGCTTTGTCCCTCCTTCAATTTGTTTGTGCTCAGCTTATTGGGCTTTGGCACACCATTGGTTTAGGGATGGAGCCGCCAACAGGGGGGATTTCCGGGAACTGTAGACCATAGCTTCCCCAGTTCAACTCCTGTCAGACTATCAGGTGTCCTAAAGGCCAAAGCGCTGGGGTAGAATCCAGTGCCCCTGTTTATCCTTGATTGTAAGATAAGTAGGGCAGTGGGCAGGTGTTCAGTCCACACAGTATTGGGGTACTCCTGTGAAAGCTTGGCAATCAGTTGGACCAATGGATTATTTAGGCACTCCACACCCTCATTGGCCTGGGGATGGTAGGGTGTTGTGACTACTTGTTAGAGGGTGCTCTTGGTGAAATACGCCTTCATGACGTATCCTACAAGCTCATGTTCACTATCTGTTATAAGCTGCTTAGGTTGCCCAAAGCAGGCCATAATTTCCTTGCCAATGAATTGGGTAATGGTAGTGGTAGTATGGTTGGTGTTTGTCCACTCTACTGGCCAACTGGTGAAGTAGTCAATGGCTGTAATGATGTATTTCTTGCCTAGTCTGTCTTTGGAGAGGGGTCCCACAATGTTGAGGACCCACTGTTTGAAGGGTTCCATGGCTTTGATAGGTAAGACCAACTTGGGAGGTGCAGGTTTAGACGTGTTCTTTTTGCACAGCACACATGTCTTGAGGAGTTCCAAGATGTCTTTGTGCATACAGGGCCACCAAACGTTACGCTTCATGATTTTGAAGAGGTTACATCCTTTGATGTGACCCAAGGTGTGATGATAGTGTAGTATGGTATCCCCTCGCTGTGTGCTGGGAATATAATGTGTCTTCTCACCTGTCTCTTCCTGGCAGCAGACATTACCAGTGTCATTGGTGAACTGACTCTTGTTGTCCTTCAGCTTGGAGATAGTTGCAGAATTAAGACCTTTGTAACAGATGGCCTCAGGACGTAGATAGAGCATGGGCCAGTCTGTGTCTAAGCCATCATCTCCTGTGATAGACGCTAGCTACAGTCTGGAGAGGGCATTGGCTGTGACAAGCTCCTTCCCAGGCTTGTATTTGATGCAAAACTGATAGGGAGACAGGTGCTTGACCCAGCCTACTTGATGTCGCATTAAGTGTGACTGAGTATTGAAGTACTGAAGCAATTTGTGATCTGTTAGGACACAGGGTGGAAAGGTGGTGCCCTCCAGGTAATAACGCCATTTCTTGATGCAGTGCACAATTGCGCTAACTCTTTGTCATGTATGGAATAGCGTTACTCTGAGCCCGTAAGCTTCCTGGATTTGTAGGCCACAGGGAAAAAGAAACCTTTGTCAGTTTCCACCCTTAGCACGCCTCCTATGGCCCTGTCAGAGGCATCAGTCTTGATTTTGTACTGGAAGTTCCGGTTGGGGATTGTAATACAGGCACAGTTGTAAGTCTTTGCTTCAATGTCTCAAAGGCTTGATCTCTGGCAGGTGTCCAGTGGAAGCGCTGTTTTGTGTTTAAGAGCTTGATGAGGGGTGAAATTAGTTCTCTACAGTTGGAATGAGCTTTTGCTCATAGGCAACCATGCCCAAGAATGTAAACACCTGACCCACATCAGTGGGAGATGGCATGCTTGTTATTGCCTTAATCTTGGCAGGGTTGGTATTTATCCCTTGGGCAAAGATGGTGTTCCCAAGGAACAAGAGCTCTGACCGTAGGAATTCACATTTAGAAGGCTTGGCATTTAACTTTTTTTTTACAAAGGGTATCAAGGACAGCACAAAGATGTTGGAGATGTGTGGTTTGATCTTGACTGAAGACAATATTATTGTCAAGGTACACAACAACACATTTTCCAATCAAATCTTCAAAGGCTTTATTCATTAACATGGCAAAGGTGGAGGGAGTGTTGGTATTTCTAAAGTTCATGACATGACACTCAAACAACTTGTAGCGTATGCAGAAGGCAGTTTTTGCCTTTTTTCCTGATGCAATTCAGACCTGATTGTACCCTGCAGTGAGATCAATCTTACTGAAGACCTTTGCACCTGCAAGTGTATCAAAAAAGCCGTCAATTCATGGTAAGGGGTACTTGTTTTTGACTGTCACCTGTTTAGAGCGCAGTAGTTGGTTACCAATCAAAGGGACCCATCCTTCTTAGCTATAAAGAAGACTGGAGCCCCATATGGAGAGAGAGATGGGAGATAAAGCCCTTATTGAGTGCACCCACAAGGTGTTGACAGAGAGTCTTGTCCTCCTTGGGCGCCAAGCAATAGAGGGGATGTGCCTTGGCCAACAACCCTTGCAATTAAACAGTGTGCTGTATTTCTCTTGGAGGAGGCAACTGGTCTAAAATTTCACTGAAGAAGTCCTTGTACTCCTTGAGAAGTGCTACAAGTGCTGATGGAGGTGTGGTGGTTAAGAGAGGGGCCACAGTGGGTTTGGAGCAGATGACTTCAACTGAACACTGATTAAAGTCCAGCTATCCCCCCTTAAAATTGTATGTACTGGTCTCTGTGAGTCTGATTAATACAGTACCATGAAGTATTTTGCTCATCTTGACAGAGTAGATCTGGAAGCCCACCCCATTTCTGTTGAGAGTAATTACAGACATATCCCAGTAGATATATGGACAATTGTGTTGAAGCCAGTTGAGGCCAGTAATAATGGTGTGGCTGAGCCATGCCATGATCAGCCCAGAAAGCTTAACCTGGATGTTCCCCATTCTCACAGAGAAGGGCATTATCTCAGAGGTGATGGCTACTTTGAAGGAGTTGGACACACACTGCTTTAAAGCAACTGGGAACTTGGTCTAATTGCTGAGAATCTGCTAACTCCTGGTCAACTATGATGTGATTGGCCCCAGTATCTACCAAAAGTCTGTGAGTGTTCCAATGGAAACAAAAGGGGTAGGCCAAGCAGGTGATTTTATTTGAGGAATGACTGGCTTGGAGGACGGGGTTGTCACTATGGACTTGGAACACATCTAGGGTCTCAACATTGTTCACATTATAGATGCATGGGTTTTGGCAAGGAGAGATTAGGAGTGTGGGTCAAGCGGGGTTGCAGAACCTCTTGTATCTACAACCCCCAGGCTTTTCCTGGGTCCTCAATCTGAGCTAACTGGAGCTCCCCCTCACAAGGGTGCTTGTTGCTGTTATCTTTCTGGCGGGGCTGACAACATCCTACTTGACTGTGGGCACTGCCAGGTGGTGAACGAGGTTGAGGTGAGCATCATTTGTGCGGCAGAAGCCCATTAAAGCCTGGTTGTTGGCCTTCACAATGGCCTTGTAACAGTCATCAATGGAGGTGCAATGACCTACAGGGACCCATTTACAGATATGGGGCTTGAGCCCATTGACTATCAAGGTCAGAAGCATGGCATTTCTGTTGGTCACAGCTTTGGGGGAAGCAACAAGAGCTTGATGCCAGACAGCAAGATATTTGGGGATGGACCCAGTCTGTTTAATTGCCATAAGGGGAGTTCCCACCACAATAGGCAAGAAATTTTGATATAGCAGGACTTTGCGGCATCCCTGAATGCCGCCCAGGTGACCTCAATTTCTTGACTGGCCCAGTTGGTAAACCACACAGTGACGGGCCCTGTGAGGTGCCCAGATGCAGTAGCAACCCACATGGGCTCAGGTACTTGGCATATACAGAGGCAGGTTTCTGTGGAATGGAGCCAGCTAACAATGTTGGCCTCTTCCACGCCACCCGCAAAAGACTTGAGCTGGAGATTTAACATGTGTTGTGAGAGATCCAATTGAGGTGGGGTGACACTTATGTCACCACATCTTTAATTAATTCCTCTTGGGGAATTAACTCCCCAAGTAGTTCACCAAATGGCCCACCACATGACTCACCAACTAATCATTAACTCAGTGGCACTTCTATCATTTGCCCATCTATTACAGGGATCAAACAATCCAGATCTTAAAAGAAATGCAACTTGAATAAGCCTCATGACTTAAGAAGAACATTACTCATATAAGCCCCATGACCTCCATGACGTACATGAACAGTATGTGGCTTCCCATGATACTATATATTATCCTATATTCATATCCAATAAAGTATCATCCTCTTCTTAATTCCCCCTTTATCTTCTTTATTAGACTTCATAAGAAGTATATACTCAACAGTGGCAGCACAGGTAGGTTATCCACACCTATGCAACTTTAAGGAAAAATTCCTCCCAAGAAAAAGGTCCAGAAAATGGCCCTTCCTGCAGGTTGGAGAGACTATGAAGAGGGACAAGGCGTCCCCACAGGCTTCACCATCTTCAACAACGTCCTTGTCCCCACCAAACAGTACAGCCTTCTCCACACCCAAAAACTCCTAAACCTGCCTACAACTTCTGCAAGCCCGCAGGTGCATGAGATACCCAGTATCATCTTTCAACGCCTACACTCAGCAGAAACTGGGGCTTTTGCAGGGTCACACTGGGGAAATGCCTCCCTCTGGATCAACAGTACACAAAGCAAGTTTATGTTGCAACTGAACCAATGAGAGTTCAGTATTTGAATTGTGGAAGACAACAATCCAATAAAAAAGACAGGAATGAATATAATAAGGTAATGTTTATTATAGAATATTGTGATTACTATACTAGATGGGGAAAGCCACAAGGCCACAAGGGGGTGGCATAGTGGGGTGCTCCATATAAGGTTTGAAGCCAAGGAATAACTCATGCAGGGATCAGCAGGTCAAATTAGTAGTGCTCCTAATTAGGAGAAAGTGCCTGCAATTTGATATTGCCATCAGATTGGTTCATGTTGTTAGATATGTCAAGGGGTGGCTCATTGAGCGCCCCCTGTGTATTATAAGATACGTTGGCAGGCAAGTCTAGAAACTTGGCTGCAACACCCCCCCTTGCCCCCCTGCTTGTTGTCAGATACCAGGATTGGAGTCTGCGGAAGATCTGGGAAGGTCCACACAAACAACCTTTGTGTGGGGATGGCGCAGCGGGGGTGCAAGCAATTGTGGTGAAGCTTCTTGGTGTTTTTTGGGCATCTTCAAGCTGATAGGTGTGATTGTCATATACTGCGGCTATCTTGAAGGGCCCTAGGTGGTTGGGTTCTAACTTGGCAGAATTGGGATTGAGGGTATAGATGGGATCACCTATAGCATATCTGGCTTCAAGGTGCTTTGTCCCTCCTTCAATTTGTTTGTGTTTGATTTCTTGGGCCTTGGCACTCCATTGATTCATGGATGGAGTCATCAACAGGGGGGCTTTCCAGAAACTGTAGACTGTGACTTAACCTGTTCAACTCCCATCAGACTGTCAGTCGGTCCAAAGGCCAAGGCGCTGGGACTGAACCTGGTGATCTGTTGATTCTTGCTTGTAAAATAAGTAGAGCGGTGGGAGAGTGTTCAGTCCACACAGTATTGGGATGCTCCTGTGAGAGCTTGGCAATCAGTTGAACCAGTGATTCATTCAACCACTATACATGTTCATTGGCTTGAAGATAATAGGGAGTTGTAACTATCTGTTGGAGGGCATTCTTGGCGCAGTACGCCTTCATGACATGTTCAATAAGTTTGGGGCCACCATCCGTGATGAGATGTTTGGGCCGCCCAAAGCAGGCCACAATTTCCTTGCCAATGAAGTGGGTGATGGTGGTGGCGGTGTGATTAGTTATTGCCTAAGCCACTGGCCAGCAAGTGAAGTAGTTGATGGCGGTTATAATGTATTTCTTTCCCAATCTTTCTTCAGGGAGGGGCTCAACCACATCAAGGGCCCACTGCTTAAAGGGTTCCATGGCCTTGATGGGCAGGACAGACTTGGGAGGTGCAGGTTTGGATGTATTCTTTTTGCACAGCACACACGTTTTAAGGAGATCCAAGATGTCATGGCGCATACGCGACCATCAAACCTTTTATTTCATGATCTTGAAGAGGTTGTGTCCTCTGATGTGACCCAAGGTGCGGTGGTAGTGCAGTATTGTGTTGCCTTGTTGTGTGGTGGGAATGTAAGGCGTCTTTTCACCTGTCTCTGCCCGGCAGCAGACGTTGTCAGCATTGGTGGTAAACTGACTTTTGTTGTCCTTCAGCTTGGAGATGGTTACTGAGTTAAGGCCTTTGTAAAAAGTTGCTTCAGGACAGAGATACAGCATTAGCTAATCTGGATCCAAGTCATTGTCACCGGTAATAGATGCTACGTAGAGTTGTGAGAGGGCATCAGCTGTGACAAGTTCCTTCCCAGGCTTGTACTCAATGCACAACTGGTAGGGGGATAGACGCATGACCCAGCCTGCTTGGGGGCGTGTCAAGTGGGAGTGTGTGTTGAAGTGCTGAAGTGACTTGTGATCTTTCAGGACGTGGGGTGGAAAGGTAGCCTCTTCCAGATAATAGTGCCATTTCTCAATGCAGTGTACAATTGCTGCCAACTCTTTATCATGTATGGAGTAATGTTGCTCTGAGTCAGTAAGCTTCCTGGACTTGTATGCCACAGGTAGAAAGACACCCTTGTCATTTTCTACCTGTAGCATGCCCCCTATGGCTCTTTCAGAGGCGTCAGTCTCAAGTTCATACTGGTAGTTCTGATTGGGGAACTTCAATACAGGTGCAGTTGTAAGTCTTTGCTTCAATGTTTCAAAGGCTTGATCTCTGGCAGGGGTCCAATGGAAGTGCTGTTTAGTGTTTAGGAGCTCAGTGAGAGGTGCAATTAGTTCCCTGCAATTGGGAATGAACTTGTGCATGTAGGTAACCATGCCTAATAATGTACGCACCTGGCCCACATTAGTGGGGGGCAACATGCTGGTAATTGCTATGATTTTGGCAAGGTTGGGCTTCATCCCTTGAGCAGAGATGATGTGCTCAAGGAACAGTAGCTCTGACTTGAGTAACTTGCATTTGGAGGGTTTATCTTTTAGCTGATTTTTCTGAAGGGTGTCAAGGACAGCACAGAGGTGTTGGAGGTGCGTGGTTTGATCTTGACTGAAGACAATATTGTTGTCAAGGTACACAACAACACATTTTCTAATCAATTCCTCAAATGCTTTGTTCATCAATACGGTAAAAGTGGAAGGAGAGCTGGTCATTCTGAAGTTCATGGCCCAACACTAAAACAACTTGTAGTGTGTGCAGAAGGCAGTTTTTGCCTCATTCCCTGGTGAAATGCGGATCTGGTTGTACCCTGCGGTGAGATCAATCTTGCTAAAGACCTTTGCACCTGCGAGTGTGTCAAACAGGTTGTCAATCAACGGCAGGGGGTACTTATTCTTAGCAGTCACCTCATTTAAGGTGTGGTAATATGTGACCGGGAAAAGGGACCTGTCCTTCTTGGCTACAAAGAAGACAGCAGCCCTGTATGGAGAGAGATAGAGGTGAATGAAGCCCTTGTCAAGCGCGTTTATGAGGTGCTGGTGGAGAATCTCATCTTCTTTTGATGTAAGACAATATAAGGGATGTGCTTTAGTAGCAACCCTTGTAGTTGTACAGCATGCTGGATCTCTTGGGGAGGATGTAGTTGGTCCAGTGTTTTGGTGAAGACAACCTTATACTCCTCAAGGAGTGTGGCAAGTGCTGGTGGAGATGAAGTGGTCAAGGGAGGGGCTACAGAGGGTTCAGTGTGGATAACTTCAACTGAGCATTGGTTAAAGTCTAGTTTTCCCCCCTTGAAATTGTACAAGCCTGTCTCTGTTATTCTGATAAACACAGCATTGTGGAGTAAATTGCTCATTTTGAAAGAGTAGATCTGGAAACCCACCCCATTTCTATTGAGGGTGATTACAGACGCATCCCAGTCAATATAGGGACAATTTTGACAAAGCCAGTCAAGGCCAGCAATTATGTTGTGACTGAGCCCTGCCATGATTGGCCCAGAGAGCTTAACCTGGATGTTCCCCATTCTCACAGAGAAGGACATTATCTCATGGGTGATGGCTACTCTGCAGGAGTTGGACACACACACTTCTTTAAAGCAACTGGGAACTTGGTCTAATTGCTGAGAATCTGCTAATTCCTGCTTGACCATGATAGATTGGCCCCAGTATCTACCAAAAATATTTTGTGGGTGTTCCCATGGAAACAGAAGGGGTAAGCCAAGCAGGTGATTTTGTTAGAAGTTTGACTTACTTGGAGGACAGGGTTGTCACTGTGGACCTGGAATACATTGAGGGTCTTAACATTGTGCATGTTAAAGTTGCAGGGGTTCTCGGCAAGGAGAGTTTGGGAGTGTGAGTCAATCAGTATTACAGAGCTCCTCATGTCTACAGCCCCCAGGCTTTTTCAAACCCCTCAATCTGTGCCAAATATAGCTCCCCCTCACAAGGGTGCTTGTTGCTGTTATCCTTCTGGCGGGGCTGACAACGTCCTACTTGACTGTGGGCACTGCCAGGTGGTGAACAAGGTTAAGGTGGAGCATCCTTTGTGCGGCAGAAGCCCATCAAAGCCTGGTTGTTGGCCTCCACAATGGCCTTGTAACAGTCATCAATGGAGGTGCAATGACCTACAGGGACCCATTTACAGATATGGGGCTTGAGCCCATTGACTATCAAGGTCAGAAGCATGACATTTCCGTTGGTCACAGCTTTGGGGGCAGCAACAAGAGCTTGCTGCCAGGCAGCAAGATATTTGGGGATGGACCCAGTCTGTTTAATTTCCATAAGGGGAGTTCACACCACAATAGGCAAGAAATTTTGCTATAGCAGGACTTTGCGGCATCCCTGAATGCCGCCCAGGTGACCTTAATTTCTTGACTGGCCCAGTTGGTAGACCACACAGCGGCGGGCCCTGTGAGACGCCCAGACACAGTAGCAACCCACATGGTCTCAGGAACCTGACAGATACAGAGGCAGGTTTTGGTGAAGTGAAGCCAATTAACAATGTTGGCCCCTTCAACCCCACCCGCAAAGGATTCCAGCTGGAGGTTGAGCATGCACTGTGAAAGGTCCAACTGGGGCAGGGTGACGCTGGCATCACGCTGTCCAAGGCAAAGTTGATTATACACACTTGTAAGAACCAGCTGATCTTGGTAAATATCATACCTGTTGGGGATGTCACCCTTGGGGATTGGCAGGAAGGTCTCTTGATGGGGAGTAGCCATATGGCCTGTACTCTGTCTTTTCTTGGGGGGTTTTCTTTTAGGTAGGTTGTGAACCTACTGCTGCTGACACTGTTGCAAATGAACCAATGAGAGTTCAGTATTTGAATTGGGGAAGACAATAGTCTAATAAGAAGAACAAAGAATGAATAGAATAAGGTAATGTTTATTGTAGAATATTGTGATTAATATACTAGATGGGGAAAGCCACAAGGCTACAAGGGGGCAGCATAGTGGGGTGCTCTATGTAAGGTTTGAAGCCAAGGAATAACTTGTGCGGGGATCAGCAGGTCAAATTAGTAGCGCTCCTAATTAGTAGAAAGTGCCTGCACTTTGATATTGCCATCAGATTGGTTCATGTTGTTAGATACGTCAAGGGGCGGCTCATTGAGCGCCCCCTGTGTATTATAAGATATGTTGGCAGGCAAGTCTGGAAACTTGGTTGCAGCATTTGCACAAGTAGACTATTCCTGCAGACTCTGGGTCAGTAAAATTGCCCTTTGTGTCACAGGAACCACATCATGTTTTGTAAGTGGGTGGCTAGACCAACACCCCAACCAGAAGGAGAACTGGGGCATGTTCAAGGCTGCATTTCTCAAAAAGTTCTTATAAAGGACTCTGACGTTGTGATCATGACCAAACTCAGAACACTCAAAATGATAGGAACAATCAAGGAATACATTGCTGTGTATTAAGACCTATGTGACTGCGCTCCCAACACCATCAACTTTGAGAAACCCGGACCACAATTGGAATTCTATAATGGCCTCCTCACGCACGTTAGACGTCAGTTTGATATGACCCGCTGCAAGAGCCTTGAAGATGTATTCCTAGAGAGAAAATGTGCAGCTCAAAAATCTGACAATCTACACACAACCAATAAGAGAAAGGAGAGCCCCACAGCAAGAAATGATCCTTGATCAAACAAACAAAATAATTGAACCAACAACGCCCATCCTTGAAACAGGAATCATACTGCCCAAGCCAACCAGGCAAGCACCAAAGATACCAACAAGGAGGGAAAAGCTCAGGAGAGTGCTTAGGCAAGCCGCCCTCCCCCAACCTGCAAGACTTGTACAGAGACCAGGATATGGATTCAATCACCATGATCCAAGTACCCTCCAGCAATCCTCTACTTTTTGCTGCCCAAACTGGAAATAAACTCCTCACTTATCCTTTCTGCTTTCACAGATATCAGGGCACAGCGCTATTTGACACTGGAGCAGACCAATCTCTTGTTGACAAGAAATTTGCCAACCTCATGAAACTACCTTCAGGATGAAAGCAATATCAAGAGGGTCATTATGGAAGACAACAGAAGAACACCAGTCACCAAAGAGGCAAAACCTTTCCACACCCAAATTGGAGACGTGCAAACCACACTCAGTGGCCCTATCATATCAATCCCCAAGTATGATGTTATACTTGGTCTGGATTGGATGAGAAAGACCAAACCTCATATTGACTGGGATAGCGCTACCCTCACCATACAACAAGGCAAGGTGCACCACCATTTTTACCCAACCCATCTTGACACACTTATGAGAGACCACATGATTGTGAAAATCATGAAAACAGAAGAGGAAACTAACCCTAGCAAAATCAATTGGAACACCTGTACGTACAAATTTGTTCATTTCAAAAATACAGAAACCAGACATAAGAACAATTACATCCAAGACCAGCTAGCTAGTGAGTTCCCCTCTGTCTTCCAGGAAGCCCTCCCGGGCTTACCACCAGACCACAGCATACAACATGAGATTGACCTCAAAGGAAGTGTACCTAAGGCACACCATATCTAACACCTCACGCCACAAGAAGATGACAAACTAAAAGCTTATCTTGATGAAGCCCTCAATAAAGGACTCATACAACCATCAAAGTCGCCTTTTGGTGCTGCTGTCTTCTTTGTAGCAAAGAAAGATGGAGGCCTTTGTCTAGTCACAGACTACAGGGCGCTCAACAAAGTCACAATTAAGAACAGGTATCCCCTGCCCCTAATTGACAACCTCTTTGATGCCCTGAGGGGGTCCCAAATCTTTACCAAAATTGATCTAACCGCAGGCTATCACCAAATTCAAGTAAAGCCTGAAGATATCCCAAAGACTGCCTTCAGAACTAAATACAGATCCTTTGAATGTGTCATTTTTGATTTTGGTATAACCAATGCCCCCAGTACTTTTGTGACCTTCATGAACAAGGTCTTTAAGGAACACATTGGAAAACAAGCAATTATCTATCTGAATGAAATCATCATCTACAGCCCAAACCTGAAGCAACACTGAAAAGACGTCCACCTGGTCCTCTGCACCCTTGAAGAAACCCAACTAATTACAAAACCATCAAAGTGCTAATTCTTTTTGGCTGAACTTCCATTTCTTGGCCATATTATCAGCAAAGACAGAATAAAACCAGATCCAGACAAGATACGCACCATAACCAAAATACCACCTCCAAGGAATAAGAGCAAACTCCACACTTTCCTAGGAATGATGGCCTATGTAAGAAGGTTCATCCCTGATTAGGGTGCCCTAACAGCCCCCCCTGTCTGCCATTACAGGCAAAACAACCAAGTTTGTGTGGACGCCACTACAAGACCAACACTTCTGTCAACCAAAAGAATGTATGGTTACCGCCCCTATTCTCCAGTAACCAAATTGTGAGTGAATCTATGAATTAGAAACCAATGCATCTTACTACGCCATAGGAGGAGTACTCTATATCTAAACAGTAGAAAATGACTTCCTCCCCGTGACGTACAAATCAATGAAACTATCTGACGGCAAACAAAGATATCCCATACACTATAAAGAGTTGGTAGCCATCATACATTGTCTTATGAAATGACAATGGTATCTGGAAGGGGCCCAAACGTTCAAAGTACTCACCAACCACAAGTTGTTAATATTCTTCAAAACACAACAACATTTTTCAGGAAGGCAAGCCAAGTGGATGAGCCTCATACAGAGATACACAATGCAAATTAAATACAAGCCAGGCAAAGAAATGCTTACTGAATATGCCCTGTCAAGGCTATACAGAAAACATGACCTATGCACTGATGGTGACCCTGATTAGCCCATGTTAATCATGGGGAATCTCCAAGAAGGGTTCCCACCTGGCACACCAATGGATATCCAAGAGAAAGTCCTCAATAACAAACACCTGTTCAAAAATGTATATGGTACGCTACACTAGATACTCCCAAATGGTGACATTGTACCTTACGTCCTGTCAACACAAAAGATTGACACAATCCTCCAATATCACAGAGACTTAGGCCACACCTGCAACAGGAACTTGCATGAATATCTCAAGACACACTACTGGTGGCCCAACATGCTAGATAATATCCAAGAAGTATTAGAACAATGTAAAGTCTGTGGAAAGTATGCCCAAACCAAAGCACCGCCCAAGTCAGTAGTACCAGTGTCCATCACACAATCCTTCAAGGTGTGGTCACTGGATATAGTGGGACCAATTCCTGGCAATAACAATAGAAAAATTATATCATAACAGCTATTGATTACACCACCAGGTGGCCTGTAGCTCAAGCTACAAAAAAGCATAAAGGCAATGATGTAAAACAATTTATTGGGTAAGAGATCATAGCCAAGTTTGGAAAACCCAACCTCCTGATCACAGACAGAGGCACCAAACTTAAGGCCATTGACACCAATATCTATCTTGCCAAAAACGGAATAAAACACATCACAGCCAGCCTGTATCACCCACAAGCAAATGGACAAGTAGAACAGCTAAACAGCTCACTAGTGGAAGCCCTCAGTAAGCTATCTGCTAACAATCCAAAAGCCTGGGTCAACATGCTGCCAATAGCACTCATGGTGTGCAGAACACAAGTCAATTGTAACACAGGCAAAAGCCTGTATGAACTTGTCTATGGGCAGAAGCCCGCCCTTGTTAGTACTACCGCAGGACCACAGTTACCTATACCTAAAAAGGTGCCAGACAACAGTGATCCTGGCGTGCAACATACCAGAAAAGACCAAGAAGATATGGAGCAGAAAAGGATCAAAAGAGAGGCAATCCCAATGTAACAGGAAAGATTGCAAGTTGGGGACAAAATCTGGGTTGTCAACCATGACCAGCACAAGTTGGACCCAGGGTTACGTGGACCAGGCATTGTCATGGAAGTCAAACCTAACAACACCTACCTCATCAAAGGAAATGGTGCAAAGAAAAACCAAACTAAAACATATGTACCATGACCAGCTCTGCCTATGCAAGGCAATAACAGCCCAACACAACTCCAGGCATCCTGTCCCTGACGCCAAACTGGATCAGTACCAAGCACATATCCCTGACACTCTCAAGAGAATTCCCAAGGTTCCACCTTCCAGCACCCCAGGGGGAGATGTTGCAACATCTTCAATTACTCTCTCTTGGGGAATTAATGCCCCAAGTAGTTCACCAAATGGCCTACCTCACAACTCACCAACTAATCATTGATTTGGTGCCACTCCTATCATTTGCCCATCTATTACAAGGATCAAACAATCCAGATCCTAAAAGGAACGCAACTTGAATAAGCCTTGTGACTTAAGAGGAACATTACTCAGATAAGCCCCATGACCTCCATGATGTACATGGACAGTATGTGGCTTCCCAAAATACTATATATTATCCTATATTCATATCCAATAAAGTATCATTCTCTTCTTAATTTCCCATCTATCTCATTTATTATACTTCATAATAAGTATATACTTGACAAATGTATAAATTAAAAAATTGATATTTGTATTAGCCTCTTGACCTGTAGGTAGGGGAGTGATGCTGATATTTTTTAGCATCTTGTGGATTGCTTTTTTCTGAAGCTTGTACCAGTGGTAAGAGTTTGACATGAAGAAGCAAGAAACAAAAGAATCCATATTTTATTAAGAGAAAAAATAGTTTTGAATACTATTTATTAAGATAGAAGATAGATCAGATGGTGCAATATGCCATCTTGAAAACACCATCCCAAATTTTTTTTGAAATGTCGTTGGTATTTACATCAGCAAAATTTAAAAAAAAACTTAATAAAAATTATTAAATAGTTAATTTTTACATATTAGTTTCTAATACAGCATCTCAAAAAATTGCATCAGAAAAACTCTATCTCAAATCAAAATAAAAAGAGTGTTATCCAAACAAGGTTTTTTAATTATAAAAACACTTAATAAATACCCTAAAATACGCCATCACAAAAGACTGCATCACAAAAGCGCTATCTTAAATCAAAATAAAAAGTGTGTTATCAAAATAAGGTTACCAAAACTTGGTGAATTCAACTGCAGAACTACCCATCTTTAAGCGCTGTGGTGCCAAATTGTAAAAGTCTTGAGCGCTGCTGCGCCGCCTTGCAAACATTTTAAATGCCATGGCACCGCCTTACTTTTACATTAAGCGCTGCTGTGGCGCCATGTTTGCATCCCCAAAATGTTAATCTAATTATTAACCATATTTCTAAGCACTAGTCTCAATAGGATAATCAAAAATACATATTTTGGATCAGTAGTAGATTTATGATTGTAATGAAAAAATCCAACCCAATAAAAAGCAGTGCCACAGCAACTAAAATATTTGCAAGGTGGCACCTGGAGTTTTTACTAGTTGGCATGGCCCCAGTGGCGCTGCAGCGCCTAGATTTTTACCAAAATGGTGCGGTGGTGCTATCTTTGATTTTGTTTATCTATAAAATCATACTTTTATGTGATAAATCCAAGACTTTCCCTTTTTAATTGGGAATAAAGTATGGTATTAATTTATGACCCTATATAATAAATTAACCCAAATTGGCGCCACTTTGATAGTACTACCCCCTATAATACAGCCATTCAAAAAACCACTCTTAATATACAGTAGTTTTCAAACCTGTTGAGATAAATGTATATTATTCAGTTTAGAACACATGAACTCAGTCTAAAAATAAAATCAAAAATCAAGGAATTTATATTAAATTAAAATAGATTTGGATCCACTTTGATTTTGTTTTTATACTAAGTTCATGTGTTTTAAACTGAATAATATACATTTATCTCAACAGGTTTGAAAACTACTGTACTGGTTTTATTCCTTATCATAGAAGGATCTGCAATATTTGGGTTTCAACTTTAAAATGTTTCATTAATTATTTTATATATGCAAAGGTAGTTACTCCATTAACTGGAACTGGTATATCAGGTTAGGAACAGCGTACCTAAGACCACCCCATCACTTGAAGGTTGGCACAACCAATTTTCCTGCCTGGTTAAGGTAAAAAAGCCCATATTTAATGTGATTGTCAACAAGCTGAAGATTCAGTATGCTCATGGAGACCAGCTATACTCCCAGGCCATCAAAGGCAAAGATGTTGTATCCAAGCATGCTGGTCAGCAGGTCAAGTTTGCAAGTGTTACCAAGGAGGGTTTGGCCTATTACATCAGAGAAGGCTGCCTTACCCATCTCAAAGACATTGCCACAGCCCTTGGATCTAATGTATAGTCCACTTTCTTTACCAATAAATTTCTTTCTTCTAAATATTTGATTTTAACTTTATTTTTAGTATATACATGTTTAATATAGAGTTAAAAATTAATAAAAAAAATATCATTGTTTTGGGAGGTGTTGACTTTGGAGCTTTGCGCACTATAGTTAGTATTAGCTGACCCCACATTTTTATTGCAGATTTGCAATCCTTGGATGATTCTGAGTCTACCATATGTTT
>QTSX02001860.1:0-21464 GCA_014839935.2 Entomophthora muscae | reverse complement strand
TACTGATTTGTTCATCCTCACATGCCTTGCCAAACAGCCTAATCATTAAAGGATTAGCATCTCCGACTTTTTATATACTCTAATCTACTATTTAGCATTTATTAATTATTCATTTATATTTAGAATCTTCTAAGCTCAGCACTCATATTCAGCAGGACCATCAATGAAGGTTAGTAATTTATTATTTATAATTATGTTTTATTATGGCATCGAAGTGTTGTCCCAAACACTGGATACTTTGATTATGCTCAAATAGTATTTATAACTGCTCTTATCAAATAAATATAAAAATGAAATTTAAAAAATTTAATGCAAAATGTACAAATTAGAAGTATATATTTTATTAACATATATTATTATGCTTTTATGAAGGCCTTCTCCGGGTTTCATTTCACAAATCTTGCCTCTAAAAATAAACATTAGAAAAACTAATTATAATAAAAACAATCTAAAGTGTAAGAATATTTATTGGTATAGAGAATATTTTAGGAGCGCCTATAGTGGGTTGGTGGTGTCAGGATTTCTGGATTAAATTGACTAATTCAACAGATTCAACAAGACAGTGCAGGCCAGCAGTTAATTACTCATTAATAATGGTTTCAACCAAATAACGCAAGGCCAGCAGTTAATCACTCTTAGGAATCGGTTTCAACAAACTAATGCGTGGCCGCAGGTTTGGGTGGAAATCAATGGATACTAAATGATCAAATCATATCCTGGCAATTGAAAAATCCTATTCCCACTCAATAGTAAAACATATACGAATATTCGTGCTATTAATTAGTCCACCTCAACTTAACCACCTCAAACATGCTTCCCTATATATAATTACTATTCCTAAACTTTAATTACATTCTAGAACAAGCGCCATCATAAGAGCCATCATCCAAAACACTTATAGAAGAGCCTAAAATAGACTAGAGGGCCATCATGGGCCATCATCTCGAAACACTTCTAGAAGAGCCTAAAACAGACCGGGTTGTCGTGACCAGAAACTCTAAGATAAAAGGCTGTGAGCCTGTTAGCAGTAGAGCAGCTCTGATTAGTGAAAGATATCATCCACCAACTGGCAAGCCAGCCAGGCTGGCTAGTCACCTGGAACGCGGTCCAGGCCTCACAGCTACTCAATCAGATTTCGAGGGATAATTTGCACAGCTTCCAGAAAGGATACTCGAGCTGTGGGAGTTGTCAAGCAAGCTTCCGTCACACATTGCACAACACTCAAGGTTGGGCCAGAAGCAACGTGGGCAGCCAGGTCAGCCTCAACCAACATCAATCTTCTAATAAAGAGTTGATATTTCAAATTGAATCCTGAATCTTGTGCAACTTGGATTTTGTTCAAATCTGAAATCATTTTGTTTAAATCTGAAGTATTTTTGGTTGTTGCCATAGTTTTTAAAATACTGTACCAGAAGCAGTTTCAAACCCAGGTTATTGAAAAAGGGAGAACAGCTACTATGGGCCCTGTTTACAACCAGCATCTCAGTATAAGTCATAAGAAAGATGAGCTGTATGCCTTGTCAGTTAAGCACTTAGTTTTTATTTTGACAGTTTAAATGAGGCTTCCAAGATCAGGCTCAAACTCAGCCTGTGCCATATATAGACACCTAAGCAACTTTGCCCCTTTCTACCTTACTTTAAAAATATGAAAAAATTCAGGCCAATCAAATCAAACAAAACCTATTATGAGTATCATTATGACAGGTGTGCCTCTCAATAAATAAAAGTAACCAATGAAATTTTCAAGGAGATAATGGATCACATCAAAAGAGTATGATATTTGCAGAAAATTTTACATGCCATCAATTTACTTAGGCAGTGTTAAGACAAAAATTTTAGGCTCTCATAAAGAGAGGCAGCACAGAAATTACAAAAAGAAGAAGAAGCTACCTAATCCCCAGCTTAAGGATAACTATTCTATCATACTTGGCCTGCTTCAAAAATATTATTAACTTCAGCTGACAAAAGTCATAATTTTACTTGAACACCATGAAATATTTTTCCTCATCTACACTGCACAGCTCTGAATGCGCTGACTTGTGATTAGTATTATGGTTCTAGTCAACTATGTGGGTAACAAGTTGAATAATGACATTGATTTGTTGCATAGCCCAAAAATCAGTACCACAATATTCTGATGGCTATTTGATATATAAGATATGTCATTTTTATATCTTATTAAAAAATTTCACTTAATCTTGTAGATTATAGAATCAATTAAAAACACTTCAAAGGGTAAAAAAGCAAAATAAGTGCACCTTTATTAGTACATTTTTAGCAGTTTTGCTGAAGAAAACAATGTAGTACCAAACCTCAAACAGCTAAATCAATAAGTATGTATACATTAGTTTTCTTTTAGATCTTTCTAATATCTGAAGCTCATCTAATTTGAAATTATGTTTATTACTGAGCCATCAAATAAAATGTAAAGAAAAGACTGTAGAGAAGATTTAAGAAGGCGGGCATAAGGATTCAATATTTCCTGCCTGCCATGCTAATGTACACTTGGGTAGTGTCATTTATCATCAATTCTTTGAGCCGGCCAAGGCAATCACACACCTGTTGTACCTCACACTTCCCCAGTCCCCATTCAATCTGTGAGAGAGGGAGGCTAAACTAACTAAGTTTGGCTTGCATCCTGGTGAGACAAACCACCAGGATGTTGCCCAGTAAATTTCTGGAACAGCTGCTCTGAAAGGGGACCACAGGAAGGACAACAGAGAAGTTAGGGAAAATAAGTGTTGAATCCCATCAACAGTAGACCAGTGAGAGCCATGAAATGCACGTAGGAGCATGATCCAGGGCTTCATATGCCTTACAAAAAGCAGACCTCTTATTTTTCAATGATGGACAGGAAAATTCAAGAGCTTCTTACACTGGATGAATATCTAGGCTGGGGTTGGGAAGGTACAAATCCATGTCATCCCAAGTGAGGCTTCTTATCAAAATCTCCTCAAATGAGAGGAGGAGGTTGGCCTTACCAGGAAGATCATCTAGTAAGTGCAGGAGCCTAGAAGAATTAGCTCTCACAAGGTGAGAAGAAGAAAAATTTTGGCCCAGAGATCTAAAGAGGTAGTCCAAACAGACAAAAACACCAGTGCCAGAGAAAACACAGCACATTTGATAGCAGGGAGTATCATTTTTGGAATTTCCAGAGAATTTTAAGATCCTAGATGTGTTTTATGATACTAAAATTTATAAATTTTCATAAGCAAAAGTTGCTATAAGAAAATAGATATAAAAATGACTTAAAATACCAGGAGAGGCTTTGAAAAGATCTTGAATGTCTTTAACAGCTTTTAAATAGAGGGAAGGTTCAGAGAAAATAAAATTAAAGAAAATTCAAGATAGAAGTAAGTTTTTACATTAACTCTTAATTTATTTCCTAGGTTTGAATTGTCATTTCAAAAGTGTAAGTATATAGAGCAAGACTTATACGCTGATGCTCCTTCTAGGGGCTTTTGAAAGACTGCCAGGATTGAAACTGGCAAAGAAAAGATAAAGATTTCAAGAATTTTTACTAACAGTTTTGCAATTTTAAAGAACTCAAACAGGAGTTCAAAAATACAATGAATATTGGTAAACCCTTTAAATTTAATGTGGGTAAAGAATGAGCAAGCAGGGGATCAAAAGTCCCCTGGCTTGTCTTAAGGGAATGAGTTTGAGGTTACCAGATCACCTGATGTATTTGGTTTTATCTGATTGGTTGGGGGAGAAATTTTGCTAGAAAAGCCAAGGGGGCTGGAGGGTTTCATACTACTTTCCAAAATGCCACTTGATTGTCTAGTGTAAATTTGTGATTTTTGAGAACCATTTGAAATTTATAAACCTAATATGGAGTCTTTGATTGGCTAGTCTTGATAGTCTTTAACAGCAGGTGATACCAGGCCAATAGATAGTCCAAATTAATCAGTGTTTTTTTCCAGGGTGGAGCAACAAAAGCAGGGGAGTCTGTGGGATAAGCCAGTACAAATCTTTCATCCACAGTATGAACCAAATCCTCAAGAAAATTGAGCAGTTTGGCTAGTTTTTGGGATGTTTTTTTGTGCAGCAGGGGGATTGTCCTGTCCAAGGCCAAAGGGGGAGTAACTTTACACAATCAGCCCAGCACAATAAAGCCCAATCACTAACACATCAAGCCAGCACTGTTATTTCATCCAGTAACTAATTTGTCTTCTCTGACCCTATATTTTGCCGCATAAACCTTGTCAGAAAATTGCAGATCTTGATATTTTATCATCAGCCAGATGATATCCTAAGTCTTCTAACATTAGGAAAGTACAGAGAACCTGTGACTTTGGCGTAACCTTTGGCCTGGAATATTTTGTTGTAATCAGAAGTAGCAAGTCTAACAGGGCCCAAGGCCTAAAGGATTTGGGATAGTTCTTCCTACTTCTGGATATAGGTTCATAAGTTGTTATCTCTATATTTTACTATAGGGTTTAATACTGTATGGCAATATTATGATCTTTTGCTCTCCACTTAGTTAGAATCAAACTAGGGAAAGGGTTTGAAATATCAACTCTTTATTAGAAGATTGATATTGAGGCTGACCTGGCTGCCCACGTTTATCCGAGTTAGCTCTGGCCCAACCTTGAGTGTGTGCAATTTGTGACGGAAGCTTGCTTGACAACTTCCACAGCTCAGTATCCTTTCTGAAGCTGTGCAATTATCCCTCAATCTGATTGGAGTAGCTGTGAACCTGGACCACGTTCCAGGTGACTAGCTAGCCTGGTTGGCTACTAGTTGGTGGAGATGATTCTTCACTTAATCAGAGCTGCTCTAATACAATAGGCTCACAGCCTTTTATCTTAGAGTTTTTGGTCTGACAACCCAGTCTGTTTTAGGCTCTTCTAGAAGTGTTTCAGATGATGGCCCATATGATGGCCCAGTCTATTTTAGGCTCTTCTATAAGTGTTTTGGATGATGGCTCTTATGATGGCCCTTGTTCTAGAATGTAATTAAAGTTTAGAATAGTAATTATATATAGGAAGCATGTTTGAGGTGGTTGTTGAGGTGGACTAATTAATAGCACAATATCTGTATGTTTTACTATTAATTAGGAATAGGGATTTTTCAATTGCCAGGATATGATTTGATCATTTGAATCCATTGATTCCACAAACCTGCGGCCTGCATTAATTTGTTGAAACCATTCCTAAGAGTGATTAACTGCTGGCCTGCGTTATTTGGTTGAAACCATTATTAAGAGTAATTAACTGCTGGCCTGCATTATTTTGTTGAATCTGTTAATTAGTCAATATCCAGAAATCCTGACACCACCAACCCACTATAGGCGCTCCTAAAATATTCTCTATACCAATAAATATTCTTACACTTTAGATTGTTTTTATTATAATTAGTTTTTCTAATGTTTATTTTAGGAAACAAGATTTGTGAAATAAAACCCAGAGAAGGCCTTCATAAAAGCATAATAATATATGTTAATAAAATATACTTCTAATTTGTACATTTTGCATTAAATTTTTTAAATTTCATTTTTATATTTATTTGATAAGAGTGTTATAAATATATTTGCGCAATCAAGTATCAAGTGTTTGGGATAACCTTAGATGCCATAATAAAACATAATTATAAATAATAAATTACTAACCTTCATTGATGGTCCTGCTGAATATGATTGTGAGCTTAGAAGATTCTAAATATAAATGAATAATTAATAAATGCTAAATAGTAAATTAGAGAATATAAAAAAGTCAGAGATGCTAATCCTTTAATGATTGGCTGTTTGGCAAGGCATGTGAGGATGAACAAATCAGTGTGGCCATAGGATTTGGCTATGGTCTCAGCTAGGAGGGTGTGGATCCTGGCCTGCAGCAAATCAAAGAGGTCCTTGTACCCAGTTGGGGTCCCTTGCTTGAAGACTTGCTTTAGCCACCCAAAGACTTCCTCAATGGGATTTAGGAAGGGCAAATAAGCGGGGAGGAAGAGAAGGCGCAAATTTGCCGTGGCCAATTGCTGGGGGCCCACTGCAATACTTGTGTTAATCATTGGGAATTCCTCAAGAATGTCAGCCACCTTGTGGAGACCAACGTTGTTCAACACAATCACATTGGTGAAGCCTGGGCTTGTGCGCCTCAGGTGCTCCTGGACCAATAGGAGAAATGATAGAAAGATACAGCTGTTGTGAGAACTCAATATCATTTGATAAAGCTCAACCCCCTTTGGACCAAGGAGAGCCACCATTGAGTATGCTGTGGCGCGGACTGCAGCACACCGAGCCATCCCGTCATTGGAGCCTTTGGGGACATACCCATACCCATTGCGCATAAACAAGGCAAATGCTGATTTGTTGGTAAAATAGAATTTCACTGCCCCTTGGCTTTGAGGGCAGTGTACGCCTCAGCGTAATTTTTCTGGGTCTTGATATTGGCGGGGCTGTTCCAATTGTAGGGGGATACCCTGAGCTTTTTCCAGGAAAAGCACATTCCCTTGACCAAATGATAATAGAAGGAAATTAAGGCCTCAACCCCAAAAGCGGACTTGACCATGGCCTGTATATTTGCCAGTTCAAGATGGCAATCTCAGGTTATCCACTGGCGGATTGCCCATTTGTGCTCCTTGGTGAGCATAGAAGAAACACGCAAGGATTTCTCTGCGGCAAGGACTTGGCCAGTATCAATGAACTTGTTGAAGGTCTTTGAGGTGTACTTGGGATCCACCCCAACAAGAGCCACAGCCGCCTTGTAATCACCAGATTCCTGCATGAGCCGGAGAAGGATGATGTGCTTAATGTCAGGAATGCGCTTGTGAGCGGGCTTTTCAGCGGTGGGGATTGGCTTGTTGGCGTTGGGCACAACACAGGGCATGGGCACCTTGTTGTAAAATACAGCAACTTTCTTTAGTACTAACTGTCCCTCATTAGTTTGGTAGAACTCAGGCTCCTTGTCCTCCTCCTGATTGCCATCACTGACGTAGGGCTTGTAGCTAGTATCAAGTACAAGCTTCACCTTCTCCAGCATGGCTGACGGGACTGACTCTTGCCGGTATACAACTTCAGACACATATGAAGTAAGCTCTACCTCCTTGTCTCTAAATTTCTTGGTGAAAGTAACCTTGATGGGCTTTTGGGTCAGCTTTGGGACCTGAGGGTTTATGCTCTGCACCCTAGAAGCTTGTTCTCCTTGAACCGGCTGTGTCAGTGCAGCGTCACTATGGAACTCTCCTCTCCTGCCTCCCTCCTTAGTAGGCACTTGTGTTGCACTAAGTCTATTCTTTGACCCGCGGGGGCAACCGCAACTGCGGCGCACAACGGGTGCAATGGTAGTCTGTTGCTGTGTTCCTTCCATTTTGAGAATTTAATAAAATATTAAATAAAACTTAATTAAGTTACTCCTTATTTTTAATTTTTCTTTTATCTGTTTATGGATATTCAATTAATATTTTTTCCCACCCAATATCCCAATTATAGATTTTTATTTCTTAGTTAGTTGTTTTTGGTTTTACCACACCCATTTTAGAATACCCAAAATAATTTTCACTCATTTTCCCATATTTTACGCCAAATTAAGCACCCAACACAATATTTTAAAAAAATTTGTTTCAGATCTCATATCTTATTTTAGATACCTTGGTATCATTCTTGATTATAACCCATTGCACAAACTGATTGAGTGATTTTGTTTACATAGTGAGTTGCTATTGTGTTTTGTTTTTGGATTGAGTTTTGACACACCACGCTTGGGTGTATTTTGTCACTGATTCACATAGTAAACATATGTACACCAAAAGTCAACTCACACCATTTTTGTTTGTGAATCAATGTATTTTGGATTGTATTTTGAATGGTTTTGCTTTGCATGTGAGCCCTTTGTTGCTGTGCTGACCCATTTTGCCCATTAACGCCAATAAACCCTGTTAACAGAGTATATATTTTAACCTGAGAGTTGGATTTTGTTTAAATCTGAAAATCATTCTGTTTAAATCTGAAGTATTTTTGCTTGTTGCCATAGCTTTTAAAACTACTGTACATAGAAAGTCTTGTTTAGGAAGAAAAAATGTAATAAAGTAAAGGAAAGCAAAATATGAATAAAAAGTATAGAATTAAAGGAAAACCCCAGAGAAAATATGTGATATTTGATGAAGGCTCAAATATGTTAGGTTTGGCATAAAATCTTAGGGCTAAATTAATGAAAACATATTTAAAAATAAATGAAACATATAGAAATTACATGGGGCGCAGCAGGGGGTAATAAAACATATTTGCAAAAAAATAAGTTAATATGAGTGATTTTTTGATTGGGGGTTAAACATCCAAAAACTAATAAAGTGTTGAGATTGGCACTATCAACCAGCTGAAAATTCTAATTCTTGCTGTCAACTTTCTTGAAGTTGAGCAAAAAATCAAAATTGCTATATTTTTACATATAAAGCTTGCTTAAATTTAAAACAGGTTTGAAAGTTAACCCAAAAGCAAGGCTGTTTCATATGCTCAAAAATAAAAAATACAACATAAGTTAAAAAAATGTGTGGGAAGGTGTTTATTAGTGTTTAAGTTATGCTGGGAGGAGCTGGGAGTGAATTATTTATCATATTGTTTATTAAAACGTTAAGAAGCTCTCTTCACTAGTCACCCTGTTAAGGTGTCAATTTGGCAGGTGTTGAGTGACACTCATAGTGCAACACTTATTGATTTAGGCTTAGTTCTGAGCATTTGATTAGTTAAATCTAAAACCAATTATGTGGTGGGTGAATAGTGTCAACCAGGGGTGATGTCAGGGATCCAGCCTATGGGGGTTTCTTGAGAAATTACAGGCGGATGGCCCATGAGTCCTGGGGGAAGGGTTCACCACAAGATAGGGGCTAACTTTACAATATAAGATAACAATTTTACCAGGAGAGCCCAGGGTCCGCTGGCAGGTACCATTGAATCAATAAGGCCAGTGAGGGTTATGTACATCACACCAAATATTTGAGTGGAGGTAGATTCATTGGCTGCAACAGATTCCTGTGGGCAGTTGGGCTGCAGGGTGAGAGGTGGTGTCATTGGAATTAAATAGGCTGGAAAGTAGTTGTACTTGTTGCGGAATAGCAGGGGAGGTATGGTGACTTTGGTCCCTTCTCTGTAAATGGTCTCAGTCTTTCTAGTTCTAGCTTCTGGGTTGTGGATTAAGATTTTCTCTGGTGTGAATTCAGAATATGCCGGGTTAGGTGAGTATTCTGTGAAATGTACTGGGCCAAAGGGAGCATCTAGTGGATGATATAGTTTGGGTGGTCAGCCCACAGTTTCTTGGGGTTGGTGGGTGTGAAGTACAGAACTGCAGGAGGTAGATTGCAAATGAAATAGAACTAAAATCAAATATGGAATAACCTGGTTAAACCAAAGGTTCATTTCACTTTATTGCAAGAATAGCAATGAGCAATTTCCTGACAGCCCAGGGTATAAGTATACCCATCTGCCATGGAGAAATTTTTACAATTTCCCTTGGGCCTGGTGATACCGTCTACCAGGGTTTTGCAACCCTCGGTGGCATCCATTACAGGAGATATTTCATTGGCTGGCTTGAACTGAGAAAACTTGAATTTCCCTTTTGGGTCGCAGGATTGGTCATCTTTGGGTGGCCTGCATCCCATGAGAAGATTCTCTGCTTCCCCTGCCGCGGTGGCCCAAGTTATTTCAGGATCTTTGGCTTGGTCTGCGCTATCTTTGGTTGGGTTAACAGGAACCTTTGGTGTGGGAGGCCTCAATGCAAGTAAATTAAGTTCATCCAGTCTCAGGAGATTCCTTGAAATCAAATCCTGTTCTGGTTTGAGCCCAGAAAACTGTAGGCAGCTGGGCCCACGGGCTGGCAGCCTGCAGGGTACTGGGGTTTGAATCCTGTGGCTGGGATTCTATCACATGCATAGTTAACAGGAACTTGTTACTTGTGACAGGGGAGTCAAGTTTTCATTTTTTATAAACTACATATGAAATCCATTAATACATCAGGCTTAATTTATGTGGCACCACTTGATCTACCAACCTGCAATAGACAATGTAAAACAAGTGGGGTAGTTGATTAATGTTTGGACCAATAAATTCAGTATATTGGTGCTTGGGAGTTTAATTAAGACCATGGACACCAATAATAAAAATATAATAGTAAACAATAAACTTTATATAAGTGCATATGTGTTTTATTAATAAAATTAAGATTTGGCTTAAAAAGTGTCAACCTGGCCGCTTTCACTTTTAGAGTGTCAATCACAGGTGGTTTTAATATTCATTAGTAATTTTACATATAAATTACCCCTTAAATTGGTTGTTGAACCAATGGAATTATTAAACAGAATTGACTTCCAGTGTTTTTAATCTCAATTTTTGGTTTCAACTCCCTAAATTACTAGTAAAAAGTAGCTTAAATCATTTAAGCTGGAAATACTGATAGATTCACATACCTGGTAGTTGGCAACCTCCAGAATTAACTCATACAGAATGGAACATCCACTATGTTGACATTTCTCAAAAATATTTTTCTTATTTTCAATATTAAAGATTATTTTTTTCTTGATTAAATAATTGACACTGATGATAGAAGCAATGTTTGATTTTTATTTTGAGCTTTTAATTGAAATTTTAAAAGATAAAGCAAAAACAATTTTTGAAGTTGTCGACATGGAGGATGTTCCATTCTGTATGAGTTAATTCTGGAGGTTGCCCGGTAGTTGACTACCAGGGAGTCAACTTCACCACAGTTGCTGCTGGGACCACACCCATCCCTACATAAGAACGTGCCTAAAGATAACGATCCTGGTTACAGCAGGCCATACAATAACAAAATACCAAAGAGAAACTGTGAGTTGAAAGAGAATCTATCCCCTCCAATATTAAAGGTTCTAACCAGGAGATGAGGTTTGGGTGGTCAACCACAACCTACACAAGCTGGAGTAGGGATGAGGAGGGCTGGGCACTGTCATAGAAGTTTGACCAAACAGCACATGCCCCATGAAGTGAATCAGGGCCACACACGTTGAAGCTCATGCATCTTAACCAACTCTTCCCATACAAGGTGAGAATGCTCTGCAAAGTTCATAATTGCCTGTCCCAATGCCAAGCTTGGCCGATACCAGGCATGGCTCGCAGATAATCTCAAGGAGGTTCCATAAGCCCCACTTTTAAGCACCCTGGGGGATGTCGCGACACACTTAATCCCTTTCTCTTGGGGAATCATTTCCCAAAAAATAACTTGGCTGCCAAATCTTAGGTGGCACTTTTACCACACCCTAACCGTGTACAAGGATCAAAATCTTTAAATCTTGTGAGAGGCAATGTTTAGACAAGCCCCAGGGCTACTATGCCATATATGGACACTGTGTGGCTTGCCATTTTACTATGTATCTCTCTTCTTATATAAAATAAAGTATCATTATCTTTTTTAACTTCTCCCATTGTTTGGTCTATATACTTCCCATACGTATATACTTGATATATCTCGGGATACGTGTTTCAATATCCTGCAGAGTTTAAATCGACGGCTGTAGCTAGGGATGCTTCAGCTTAGCCTTGGCTAGCTTCCGGCTCAGGCCGTGGCAGTCGAAACGGAAATACCTTATATTTCAATATTTTTAAATGAATGTTTGATGGAGTGATTCAGAGCTAGAAACCGGCCCAAGCAGCCTTTCTTTACGTTTGAAAATCCGTGCAGTCCTCTTGCAGGAACTGCGTTTGATGAATTCAGATGGTCAAAGGTGGTGGGGCCACCACTCTTTTATCGGCACAGGATAAGATGAGGTGGTTGGGATAACCGTTGCTTATAAAAAATTTACTGCAAGCTATTTGCCATTAGGAATGATGGGATAGTTTTAGGCTTCTTTGGCATCCCGTCAGCTGGGATATAGATGTTTTTGAATAAATTCTAAGCTAAATGCAGGGGAACAGCTCTAGTTCATATCGGGCTGCTGGGTAGTGGGAGATGTAATTTATGCACTTGGTGTTGGGATTGAAAAGGCTTTTTTATTTATCAGTTGGAAATGTGATATTCGTCCTTGATTCAAATGGTCTCTTGTAGGAGACGTGTACGAGACAGAAGCGCTACACTAGCTTTGAAGGGTGATTAAAGCTCTGATTGGTTGAGGGTGTGGGATAGCTTCAGTGGGCTGTAAAAAGAAATATCAGATGAATGTATTTGATTTGTGATTATTGGCAAATATTAGTTTATAACTGATGTAAATGTTGTATAAGATTTGGAGTTTTAGGTTATAATGACGTCAGCAAAAAGGTTTATAGAAGATAAATAAAATGGCATTGTTAATGTCCTGCTTGAGATGGCTGTGGCACGAGTTAAAAAAGAAATAATATCTTCGCTATGGAATATGCTAGGAGCACCTTTGAACACAAAGTTCTCGGCCTTGCTTAAAAGCGGGCCAAGATAAATCGGCAGTGGTTTGTGATGAGAGGTTCTTTATGGACAGCACTTGTGCCACTTGGGGTTGGGCTGAAAGTAGGGAGGAATTACGTTGGGAAATGCCTGCTGGACGAACCAATCGAGTTGGAAGATGGGCTGAAGTGGACTGGGGCTGAGGATGTACGGTTGGCATCTGATATTGTCGAGCTTCCTACTCGGGTGGTTGTACCTATTAACCATGAGATAGTGGAGGAGCGACTGGTTTTTCGCAGAGTGATGCGTGTCTCTGAAGTTGCGTATCACATGGGTCCACAGCCGGGCATGGCAAAGTCAACCTTTGATCTGGAGTTGAGGTGGGGAGTGGCGCCTAGCTATGGAAAAGAGCTGAAATACTGGAAGCGATTCTTTTCAGAAATGATCCCAAACCACCTCACAAAAGGAGCTGTGCCCAATCCTAGCCTAGAAGAAGAGATAACTAATTATACCATCCAGTATCTTTGGCTAAAGTCGGTTGCATATGAGGTGGACATGATTGTACATAACTACTCTAACAACTCCAGATGGACAATCACTGGCCACTTCCCCCTTGTGTCTGCCACTGGGGGGGTGATTGGTGTTTATGGCTTGGACAATGTATGCAATAAATCACTGGCTGATGAAATATTCCCAAATGAAGATAATGGCCCTCAGCTTCTGTATGCTTTGACTGAATTTAAATGCAAAAATACTTCACTTTCATATATGTAATCTTACATTTCATTCTATTTCCATAATCATCCATATTTATCCTGAAAATAAACATTATTCCAGTTTAATTGGAATATTATTTATCCCCTTCAAAGGGTCAACTACTTACTCATGATATCTCTAGCTTCTCTCTAAGGGCTGATTACAAAAAAAGGCAACACCATCCTAAAAGCATATATTCTAATAATTACTATTGAAATGCTCTTTTCAGCTATTTTTAAACAGAAAAAGGAACATGGTTATTTATGCTTAAATGTCTGAAATTAGTAAGCTATTCATTTAAGACAGCTGCTAAGCTTAAGCTAAGTATTTTATGGATTTGGCCCTGGAGAGTCATTTTTTACATTCTTCTAAATTGATAGGCTGTCATCAATGTTTGCAAAAAATATTTTTTGGGTCATCATTTAGTGGGACGGATGCCATTCTGAGTTGACCAAGTCAAATACCAATAAAGTCTATGAACCACATTCTTGGCTGTGGGATTTTCTTATACATTCTATCTTGGTTAACCCACTATAATATGTTACCCAATGTACACAGTAGTTTCAAAGCTGTGGCAACAAGAAAAACAAACTCAACTAATAAAAAAATCAACTCAGCTCAGAACAAACTTATGCAAACCCAGATTTATTGCTAACCAATATAAATTTTTTGATTTTTGATTTTGCTTTCATTTGAGCTCATTTTGCTAATAGATGACTCAGTCTTGCTTGTTGCCACAGCTTTGAAGCTACTGTATAGATCTATTACCTTTGCATCATAAAGCTAGAACTCTTCTGTCTTGATTTACACATATATTTTATACCATGGCTGAAACAATTTTTCATCTATTTATCAAATACTCCTTCTAGCGTCACAATGCAAAAACAAATAGAAAAATGATCCATTTCCAGTATCATAGTTACCACTTGACTAACAAGATGGCCCCTTATTCTCTATCCCACATGATACCTTTCCTAAATACAATCCAGAATCATTACCAGGATCAATACCACATTCCTGATTTGCCCTCTTTATCATACTGTGATTTTCACAATGATTGATGTGGACAAATCAAAGTCAGTTTAGAGCAAATTAAAGCTGCACATAGAACAAAATATAACACTAACATGAACTGACACATATCAAAACAAATTCACACTTTAAAGGGTAAATAGAACCTAGTGCCCCATACTATATCAAGCACTGACATATCAAAGCCATGTATTAAGATCAGTATTCCAATTAACTAACAGATCAGCTTGCACGTGACCAACCTTCTATCAAGTTTATTGTGTTTTGAGCAGGGAGCACATGAGTTGTACACCATAATGCAAAAAACCAAGCATTAAAACAAGGACACTATAGTATTTCTATAACCTGTTGAGATAGACAGAATTAAGTCAACCTGAAGCAAGATATTTGCAGCTGAGAACAGGCCAACCCTGCTTAAAGTGAAATTAAAAGTTAATGAGTTTGCATTGAGCTATAGTAGATCTGGGCTCCCTTTCAATCTTCTTTGAGCAGAGCTGATCCAGTCCTCACCATCAATGGTCTCTCTTCAGGTCAACTCAGTTCTATTCATTGCAATAGTCTATAAATCTTCTGCATCAAAGTATACCCATAGCTCACAACCCCAGGATTTAAAAAAACCCTCAGCTCTGTCTCAGTGTTAAGAGTCTAAATCAATGCTTGCAATTGGAATAAGCATTAGGTACAACTGTTCTTGGTGTCCCATTTGGGTGTAAGAGCTGCAAAAAAGTTGAAAATATACTATAAACCTGACAGAGATGATGATACCTGAGCAGTTTGGCCAGATCTAGAAGCGCAGTACAAGTGAACATGAGGTACAGCAGCAGGGGTGGAGATTTGGTATCCAAAACAGTACAGGGGTCTAACTTGGGACAGGTTAAAGATATCTATAAAGATTCTTATCTGCTTCAGTGAGAACCTTGCCGGGTTGGAGCAACATGCAAGCACACCTAGCAGAGAGCGCTTAAGCTGCATGGATCCCAGAGGGTCTACCAACAGAGCCCTTGTATGTTGGGATAGAGCAGCTGCCAACAGCACAACAGTGAAGAAGAAGGCAGGTGTGATGGACCACACTGAGAGCTGTATTGCAGGAAAGGGCTATAATAAGCTAAATAAGGATCAGTTATCAAAGAGAGGTGAATGGTAGTTATTTTATTGATTTTCTTATCCTTGGTGGTTATGGTTTGTTCATTATACCTTGAGGTGCTAGTAGGGTGGCCCCTTATTAGTGCTTTTGTAGAATTAATTGATGCCCTGGAATGGTTTTTACCAAGAGGTATAGGCCTCCTTAGACCAGTTGGGGTAAGAATACAGCTGGGTTACTTTACTCACAAAGTGGATGAAATTTTGGATGTCTATGACTTATGGGTAGCCTTAAAGAGGTCTTACCGCTACTGTTTAAGCATAGATAGTCTAGAACTATTGTTGGGGTGACTGTCCAGAGAAGCACTGTGGAAGTTAATTATTTGGTACCCACTTTGATCCCAAAATTTAGTTTTTTATGATACTGAAATCCAATATTGTGGTATCTCTGTCATGATCTTAAAGAATAAATTTCCTTTGACTTTCTGAAAATTGTGTAATATTGCCAGATTTTGGCTCCTCAGAAACATTGTGCTGTAATCAAATTGGGTATCAACAATTTAGGGCAGGAAGGTATTCTGTTGATTATTTTCTGTCAGCTGAATTTTGGCCAGATTAAATCCAGCTATACTCTTCTCTGCATGTAATTTTTTACTTTGCAGCAATAAAAGTCAATAATATAGGGTAAAGAAAGGAGTCCTATAAAATTTATTCTTGGAACCTTTAATGCTGGTATTTTACTTTCTAGCAGTGAGATTTAATTAGATTGGCTTTCAAAAAGGTAAACATTTCAAATTGAGTGCGTAAATACAAAAAACTGGATTGAAAATAAATGTATATGTGGAGCATAGCTTTTATTAGTAGATCAGTTATGTTTGAATTTCAATTCATTGTGAAGTTAAAAAAATATTTATGAAGAAAACTATAGCTGGATCAAATTTGAATGAAAATCAGCCAGCAGAAAAATAATTGACAGAATATCCTCCTGCCCCAAATTTTTGGAGGACTCAACTCTTAATAGTTGGAAAATGAGAAATCTTCAATATGTACCAATTTTGTTGACTCAGAAATAGCACCTGAATCTATGGCTCCTAGCCTGTCTAATTATTACAACACATATCTTATCCAGGAAGCAAAAAAAGCCTTGTATGATTAATTTCTGATGATCTTTCTGATAAATGATGTTGTATTGGGTGACCTGTGTTGTGTTCAGTTCCTGAGGACGACATCCAGGAGGACACAGCAGGAAATCTTTATAACAAAAGACTTGAGGTTTGAAGCTAGCCTTGGGTTAGCCTTCAGGGCAAAATTAAGGGCATATACCTTAATTTCCTGGAATACAAGATGAGGAATTCCTTTTTGGCAAAAAGGAAAGGAAAAAGCTTGAAGAATATTAAAGTCAAATGCAAATGTGGATAAACTTGTCTTTATTAGGAGAAGTGATTCTACTTAAATAGTAGACAAGGGTCAATGATCACTCATTAGGTAGACAGAGTGGCAGAGGGGGTCACGTTGGGTTGAAATCATACCAGGATCAGTCAATGGATGGTATGGTAATCCGTAATGGGTGGACATTGGAGTCAACCCATTTAAGGAAGGCAAGGAATATCCTAAGTCAAAAGCAAAACTGACCAAATCTTTGCACATATCACTATTTGAAGGCCATATCAAAATATCATTAATGGTGAAATTTCCAACAGTAACTATAATTGGAAATATTTCACAGCAATGTGTGGGCTACTAAGGAAGCTAAATTATCTAGGGGGCTGTTTACATGATGATCTTCAGTACAGCAATATCCCATATCTCAAGCTTATTTGCACTGCTTTACTCATTCCTCAACTAGGAGTTTTCTATGAATTAAAAGATTAAAGTTATACATCTTTTTATTCTATTGAACATCTCCAAAATCACTATTTCTAGAGAAATTTCCTGTCACAAAAAAGAATAATAGGAGTCAAGCTAGTCTTTCTTGACATTAGAAAGAGCCCCTTAGAAGCCTTCTGATTTACTACTGTTCTTGAGTCTTTTTGATAAGATACTCCTTCAAAAAAGTCTTCTAAACACTTCATAAAACATCTGGTTAATCCAAACCAACCAAATGTGTAATCCTCAAGATGCAAATCAAGCGCTCAAAAAAGATCCTTTTTGTGACCAATATATTTCTAAAAGTCCCTGTAGAAGATCCAGGACCATCCAATCAGACTTACCATACTCGTTTTTGTTGAAACTCTTACTTCTGGACCCCTCTTGTAACAAAGCTTTGGTGAGCTTTGTCTCTAGAGAGGCAATTTTATGGTTTAGCACCTTATTATCCTCCATCCATCTTTTCATTATTTCCCCACTCTTTTCTTCACAGAGTTTGAGACCTTTGATTTCTCTTTTTGTCACACTATTCATTTGTTAAAAAGTCTTGTTGAACCCCAACTGTTGTAAATTTGGGCTATCTAAACTAGCTAATTCTACAAACTAAGGTTTATCTTAACTAAATTATATATAAAATATACTAATATCACTAAACTATTTAAGGCTTACTAAACACCAACTTAAACTGCTAAATAAAAGACAATATTAAAGTATGTGTTAAGTGTAAGGTCAAAAAGCTGTGTTTATTAAACCCATATGAGTTGACAATAAGCCTGAGTATTTTAGCTCCATCAGTTTAATCCAATTGCAATTAAGGAAATCAACTTAAGGAATCCATTGTCAAATTGTATCAATGTATTAATTCCAATTATCTTAATAGCAATAAGAGTGGAGTACTCAATATTGCAACACTAACAACAAGTTCCACAAGTCCCAAGGATAGACTTGATTTCCTTGAGTGGGTATTTCTTCCTTATCAAAATACTCTAGATAAAGTTCCTCAAAACCAGACTTTACTTCAACTAATGACTCCTTTAGAAATATCTTGGCCACCTCAAGGTCCTCCCAGGCATCCTCCAGAGATCTTTTGTGAACCTCTTTACAAGCAGCACTGCTTTCTACTCTAAGAACTCCAAACTTTGCCTTTTTAAATGATAATTGTGAAGGCATAAATGGAAAAGTAAGATGAGGGGAAAGTGTAGGATTTCAACTTGAATATAATTTTTTAATGTTTATCTGTTTTCACTTATATACTATGAGGGGCATATTTGGCCAAAAACCCCTCTGGTTCAGGAATCACCCCTGGATTTCTATCATGTGGCCTATGAAACAACAGTATAATACAATCAAGATCTTTTCCTGCAAGATCTTCACACTCTTAACCTATAAGAATGTACCTAATACATTCCAGAATCAACTAATTTCTTTTGATGAAATGTATTGTTTTGGCTTGAAGCATTACAAGCTTCTGGCGCCAAAACCTGATAGAACCTATGTATTCCTGATCCCAGCCATCATTGTTCTAACTGGGAACCAGCTAATAAATCATAAATGCCCAGACAACATTGTCTAAATCTATCTATTTTTTTCATTAATGGGTTTTTTTGCATTAAACCCACTAAACACTCTAAAACTTGAACCAGGCGCCACTGCGGCGCCTCAGCACTATAAAAATCAATTAGGAAGTGTGGCAGCACTTCTAACCCAATCAATTTGCCAAAACAGCACATTTAAACCACAATTCAGGGGTTTATATTTGGTTAACCTTAACAAAACTTCTTGACACAGTCAATACCATTAAAAATAATACAATTAAATTCTCCTTAATCATATTTTGGGTATATATTAATTAATTGTTGCAGTTAATTAACCAATTTTGAAGGCAACACATCTTTACTTGATACAGTCAATTCCATTTTGGACCTATGATTAAATCCTCATTAATCATATCCATGGGTGAATATCAATCAACATTCCTGTTTAATTAAATTGTTTAAAAGATACCTAGTCTCCAAGATTGATTTAGTTAATCTTGCCTTAATCTTGTCAGTTGGTACAGCCTAACTAGCAAGATGGTATTTTACTACCTACTTTATATGGATACCAAATTTATCTAAGAATCTTGATCCAAAGAATCCCATAAACTTATCTATATAAAATATATAATAAAAGCATAATAGATTCATATATATAGCAGCATATTTATTCAGCTAAATAATTTAAGTGAATGTTGTACAGTCACAGTCCTCATCAACTTTCCAGCCAGTCTCCTAATTATAGAGCCTTTTTCCCAACTTTTGCGCCTTCAGAATGGCTTTCTTCAAAAGCTAAAGCTATTGGCACTCACTTTTTCCTATAATAAAGTAAGCTTACTGTTGTGAATGCTCATATCCACGCTTCTTCAATTTTGCCTTTTGTGGGCTCTTTAGAGACAAGTCCCTTGCTTTTGCTTTCCCCCCTCAAAATGAGTTGATTTTCATAGATGAAAATGCTGCTGTTTGTCTTCCTCTCTCTGTGCAACTCACTTGCCCCACTCATGCCGGTGGCAAGTGATCCCATTATCTTTGTATTGTTTTGTGGTAACCACAAACAATATATAATCCTTTTTACACCACCAATAAAATTAAGTTCTATTCACATTTCTATTAATGTTATTTCACATACTTTGGCGCCTCTCTCTAGCCACAACTAGTAGATAATTCTTATTCAGTCTACAAGGTAATTGCATCACCTTCACTACCAACTAATCAAGACTTAGTACAAATCCAATCCTAAGGTTAAGATTTCCCCTTGTATGTCTGTGCCGGGCCTCAGAACACAACAAGGCATTGTCAAGTATACAAAATGAGAGCAGGATCCAGGTGATTCCAAAATAAAGTTTCACCAGCATGAAAAAAATGAAGTCAAACATGTTGGATTCTATTCACATCCATAAATAGAATGTGAATGCTTCAACAAGCAATGTCAGGAATATTCCTGACACTAGTCAAATTTCTACTATTATTCCAACTTGGAGTAGGAAAGGAATTTCTTGTCCAGATAATCACCAGTATTACCAGGATTTACATCCCTGGATCAGGGAAAAATAGAATAATTAAAGTCCAAACAGAATTTAGTTTGGACCAAAAAAATTTATCATCCAAGCAGGTGTCTACCATACCTGTCACAATAGATTCCATAATGCTGGGTATTGTCTGTCCAAGTAAGAAGGCTCAGAAGGCCAGAAAAACTGTATCAAAATTGATCAAGTTAACAGATTAAAACCAAACAGTTGATTGAAAATGGGTCACGGCTGCTCCAGTCTGCCAGCTGAAACCAGCTCCCCCTTTCAAACTGATGTTGATAAATCAACGTAATATGAGGGTCACCTGATATGAGCTTGTTAATCAGTATGGTTATCAGAAACTAGTCACACAAGGGTTCTTTGCAACCTGGACCAGATACTTACTTGACAATGTGGAAGGAATAGGAGATCAAGACTCAGGTGGTATTGCTTAGTCAATTTTTCTGATATATATTGAATAGTTTTCCCTGTTTCAACTCTAAGAGTTGAGTCCTCCTAAATTTACTCAATAAAAATCAATTATCCCAAGTTCTAAATTTTAAATTTTAAAAATTCATCCTGTGATTGGGTTGTTGCGGTATATCCCGTACAATCTGATTCTGAACCAAATCATTTCTGTAAGATGGGGCCCTGCAACTGGAACTTTGTTGTTGGTGCCTCCCAATGTTAATTTCATGCCAGCCAATTTTGCAGCTCCTCCCCCCATTCTTGAAAATGAAAATTGTGTCAATTTTCAATGCCCAGAATTTTATGCCAAAGATGCATTGATGCTTTCCCAGGTCATTTATCTTGGATTACTTTGGTTAGGACTAATTGCTCTACTTAATCCTGGAGTTACAACTGTAAATTTTATAAAAAAATATCTGAAGCCTTGTTGGTGGTTAATAATCAATTCTATGTGGATTTGGGTGGTAATTCCCCATCACTTAGAAACGCTTCATATTATTCAGTAATTTCTGTCACAATAATCTCTGGTTGGTACATTGACAGATAAAGAAAAGGATCCAGGATGCTCCCATTGCCTATTTTATACTGGGTGACAGAGTTTATCTAGAGTCTGGCCCCAACCATATGACCTGGGTCCCAGATCCCCATTGGTTGGGGCCAGGATAGGTGGTCAAGATTTTAGAATTTCCTGCATGTTGTTCTGGAAGGCATGGCACATGCCCTATTTTTAGCTCTTTGGGCAGGGACTTAATTGAATGGATACAAAATTTGGTGCCTTATGATTAGCTGAAAGGAAGTGTCTGAGACCTGGGAGGCAAGCAGGCAGATGAGTTCCTGGCAGGAGGGACCAGCAGGTATTGTAACAGAAATAACTGGATAATATGAAGCCGTTTCTAAGTGAC
>QTSX02001859.1:0-21570 GCA_014839935.2 Entomophthora muscae | reverse complement strand
TAATTAATTTGACTCAAAATGACAAAATTGAGATGGTGTACTTTCAAGATGCCGCATTATAAAGATATATGTAAAATTTAACTATTTTATTGTTTATTTTATTTTTTGTGATTCAAAATCACTAACGCAAAAAACGCCATCTTGAATTTAATTTGAGATGGCATAAATCAAAGTGCAGCTTTCAAAATGGAATGCCCTACCAATTATTTTGGATGTGAGAATTGGGGAGCAGGTTAAGAGGAAATAAAACCAAGCTCTCAACCACAATAAAATTGCAGTTTCAGCAACAACCAAAAGGTTGTTGCCAACAATTCCTGGGTGGTCAAAGGGGGGACAGGAGTCAACTGAACACAACAAAGCAACAGATAAAACCAAATGACCAAAATTACTAACAAATTTCAAACTTTATTAGATTAGAGAATGATGAAGCAAGGTCTTTTACAACCCTTGCATTCATTTAAGGGATGGAATAGGATTGGGGTGATAGATCAAATATCACAAATCAATTGACCAATGATATGAGCGGATACAAATGATTTTCTTGGGGCAGGAAGATCTTGAAAAATTTTAAACAGACATAGTCAAAAGGGAAAACTGAACCAATTAACATCAGGAAAATGCTTTGGATGCAATTACCACTGCTCCTGGCCGCTCTTGCATATGATATTTAAACAGAGGTGTCTCTTGGGTGGGTTAGGTGGAGGCATCTTCTGAATAATTCCATAATATAAATTGATGGCTTTTCTTGGGATTTTTTTGGTAACCTTTTAGATAAATATTCAAACATAATTTGGTAGAAATTCCCAAGAATTTGGCAGGAATTGAAGTGGAGGCCTAAGGGGGAGATGTAACTTTACATTGGATGTAAAAAAATCAAAGTTGCGCAAGATTAAGGATTCAATTAATTCAAATGTTTTTGGTTAATAAATGAACTGTCAACCAAAAACAAAATTTCACTAGCCTATTATACAAAACTATATCAAACATCAAGTGGTGTAGTTCAAACCACAAATAAAATGAACTGACACAACAAGTGAGATGGATGAATGCTATTCTGGATTATATTATAATCCAATCAGGATTCATATGAGGCACCAACAGAAGGACTAAAGTGAAACAAAATTGGAGCAATCTAGAAGCAATATTACACAAGCACAAAACGAAATGAACTCACACAAGATGTGTAGTATGAGCAGCCTAAAATAGAAATATAGCAATTTAACAGCCAATCAACAGCTATCTAATTTAGAAACAAGGACATTTCATTCATTTTTGTGAATCCTAATTTATGTGAAATGATTTTGAGAACCTTCCAAACATGGACTCAAGATTACAATAAAAATAAATCATTGAATTTTAAAATTTCTACTTTTAGTGATTTTATCCTAGGGGTTAGTTCAATATGGTTTTCAACAGTAACATTTTTGACGGCGCCAGCAGCCAAGCCAGCTTCAATGGAGGCAAGGCTCAGAACGTGGGGGCACCTGTTTGCACCCAAGCCTTTGAGGCGGATAACAAGGAAGCTGACCTGTTAATGACCCCTGACCCATATGGCTTTGATTTGTTCAGTGGTCATGTAGTTTCTAGCTCTGCCCATGCTCCTGTACCCATCCCTGCACAAGCTCACCGTCAACCAACCAATCAGGATGACAACCTTGATTTGGAACAACTTCTTACCATCAACCAACCTGCCCCCCTACAGCCAATCAGGCTTCAGCCCCCCCAGCCCAGTGCCCCAAATGCAGAATCATTACTGCCCAAATTCTCAAGGAAATTGTGGCCCTGAACCTGCAGGGTCTGTCCTGGGATCAGATTGCCGCCCAGTTGCAATTTACCCAAGCAACCATAATGCAGGAGTTCAACTACCTAATGAATAAGGGAAATCTGATTGGGGCAGCCAAAAAGCCCAAGAAGGCCCCAGAGTCCCAAATCACAGAGGCGTACCCAATAATGCTTGACCTCCTTCAGTGGGACCCCAAGCTTCCCTTGACCCAGGTCTGGAAGCAACTTCCGCACCATGACATTTGGTTGTCTGAGAGCATGATGCAGCTCTGGATGTATGGGAAGGTGGCGTCAGTCTGTGTGCTGACCAATGTTGCCGGCAACCAATGGGATGGCACTGAGGATTCCCCATATGATACTGCCGTCAAATCCACCCTGGTCCAATGCTTGATAAGCCTATCAAATGACATCATATTCATCTCTTACTACAAGCTATCAATAGCTTTTGATGATTTTGGTAAGCAAGAAAGAGCCGCCACTCAAAAAGGAAGGAATAAGGTCAGAAAGGAGACCTTCATTGGTGTGTTTCTGGCTGTTTTAGCCAAGGGTTCTGTCTATTATCAGACAAACTCAGATTTTACCAATGGCTACAAGTACAGCCACATCCTCAGTGGATTACTTGACTCCTGGGATGGCTCAAATTACAAGCACCAGGTTTTCTTGAGCTACCAGATAGAGGATAACTCCTCCACCCTTGAGGCCATCTGGCAATGCGGGCACCAGGCCTCAGTCTACCCTGCCAGACACGCAGACATCCTTATGGGTGATGTTGTCTTCTTCAGCATTAAAGACACAGTACAGGAGAGCCGCCCTAAGGCTTTCAAAAATCTCTATTGTGGGGTCCTTGACCACAATTCTCTCTTTGGTCACCAAATGATGGATGACTTATTTGCGCAAATGGTTTTCCATGTGAACATGGGCAACCAATCACGCAAGGATAAGTGCCTCCCACCCTGTGCCATAGCCACCTACCAGCCAATCACGCCAATGACAGACAAGGAATATGACAAGCAGTATATGGCAGCCATCAGGTGAAATCCTCCTACCCCTACCCCCACCACCACTACCCCCATCTTCCAGCCCCACCCAATCCCAGACCCCCAGGCCAGCACTGCCTCTACTTCTTCCTTCCTGCACTATTCTGCCTACTAGGGACTACTCTTTCCTGCCCTAATAAACCCCCTGTTGCCAAATATTTTCTATTTATATTATCTTTATTTTGAATTTTAAATTCATGCTCATGCTCTATTTGTTTATAGTTGGTTTATTCTTTATGTTCAGCTTATTTCTATAAAATCATATATTTATTTTACCATGTATCTAGATCCAGAACACAGTTATTTTTGGCGCTTTTCACTGCCCCTTGTGATAAAATTAACAACAATCTGGTGATCAGCTAAATTTGAATTAGAAAATTATAGGTTAACTGTGTTTATATAAAGTTGTTACTGATCCAAATTTAAACCCTTAATGATAAACTTTAACCCAATCAGGAGCCAAATGATAAAGTGATTTTTGTGACATAAAGGGTCATTCAATAATTCTTTGGTGCATGAGGGATAATTAAGATGAATGGCTGGATGTTTTGCCATTGTGCGCCATTCCTGCTGTGGCAAGTTGTTGGTGGACTATTGCTAACCCAGCAGCTGATTGGGCACTAGTCCATCAACAACTTGCCACAGCAACAATGGCACACAATGGCAAAACACCCAGCCAATCAGATTAACTAGTGCACATTCACCAAAGAATTATTGAATGTCCCTTTATGTCACAACAATCACTTTATCACTTGGCTCCTGATTGGCTTAAAATTTATCATTAAGGTTTTGAATTTGGATCAGTAACAACTTTATCTAAACAAAATTAACCTATAACTTTATAATTCAAATTTAGCTGATCACCAAATTGTTGTTAACATTTTCACAAGGGGCTGTGCAAAGTGCTAAAAATAACATGGCAATTAAGGGTCAATGCCAACACAAAGCAAACAACACATATTGAGTTGAGCGTAACACATATACACAATGGTTAAAAAAATGCAGTATTGGATTAATGTGAAAACAAACAGGGATATACAAAGAGGCAATTATATAATACTAACACAGAGTTTATTGGGATGAAAGCTATAAAACATATGGAAAGATAAGTAAAAATCAATGAGAGGATTGGAGGAGCTTTTGAAGGACCTTGACTCTGCAATTGCAGAGATCAAAGAAATTAACCCCAAGGTCAAAGCAAGAGTTAAGTCCACTGTCCTTGACAGAGATAAAATAGACAAGGTGTCTGCAAAGGCCCTTATGACTAAAATACCAGACACCCCTGAGAAGACAATCAAGCGCTTACTAAACATTCAGAAGATGGTGGTTGAGGGCCTCCATTTTAAGGTGTACAATATTTCTGTGCTGTCTGTCTGTGTTGACAACCCTGAAATGTATGCTCATCTGAAACCTGCAAAGCGTGCAAGGAAAGAAGATACTGAATTGCCTGCTCAACTTCTTGTGCCAAGAATGACCAAGCCTTGAAAAGCCGCAGGCAAGGAGGAAACCCGCAAAGGTAACCTAAAAAAAGAAAATTAATAAAATTTCCAAAAATTTACCTTTTTTGTTAGAAAATGTTGACGGTGAACTCCGCTGGGTCCTGGTCTCTTTTGTCCCCACTGCGTTCTACACCAACTACGCCAATAATGTGGCAAGGTAGCTCTATCTGTCCCCCCCTGTTATGTGGGAGCTTGAAGACAGAATTAACAGGTCCTTTCCAATGTTGCAGGTGTCATTGGCTGAGCTTACGCAATCTGAGGGGGCATCTGAGTGGGCAGTTACTGCTTACAAGGGTGCCCAACTGATCCGCCTGGACCCGGTGGTTCTCAGTGGAGTTTACTGTGTAAACTCCATTGAGCTTGTTTATGACGTCCTAATAATGCTCCCATTCAATAATATACTGGAGATGGGCCAGGCACATGCGGCTGCTTGCTTCTGCTTCCTGGTGGAGCACATCATATCTTACCTTTTGGAGAACTTTGGGTGTGTGGTGGGTAAATTGGCTGTTGCAGACGCAAAAGCTTTAAAAAAGACTGAGACCCTCCTGGCGGACTTTGAGCTGGCCTGGAGTGCCAACAAGATGGGGGTCTCTCTGGCAATGTATCTCACCTTTGCTAAAACAAAACATGAGAAAAAAATAGGCGCAGTGTTTAAAAAATTGTGTGATTTTACTGAACTCTTGCTGGGCAAAGGCTTCATCTGGTGTTTTACCTTGGGTATCTCTTCTACTTTGGAATGGGCGCCAGCGTGGAGGATCTAAACGGGGTCCTTCTTGGGATTGACAAGGCCGGCTCTCCTTGGATGGGAAGAAGGTCCCCCAGGATACAACTCGGTGGACCACATTATCCAGGATACCCTGGTCCTGGCAGGAATTTGCAAGTTTGTGGCCCTGCCTAGTAAGCTGCTGCTTCACTCCCACCTGACCCTACTGCCTTTCACCAGAAGATGGGAGTATTTTAATCAGGGTGTATCCACTGTCTATAGTGTGGCGGTGGAGGCTGTGTGCCACCTCCATTGCCAGGTGAGTACATACCAAAAAACCCATTACATGCGCCCTTAAAACTCTCTTTCCCAATATATATATTTACACTTTAGATTGCTTCTATTATAAATAATTTTTATAAAAACTTTTTTTAGCAAACAAGGTTTGCAACATAAATCCCAGAGAAGGTTTTCATAAAAGCATAATAATATACGTAATAAAATACAATTCTACTTTGTACCTTATAAATTTAACTTTTTTAATTTGATTTTTATATTTATTTAATAAGCTTAATATAAATATATTCATGAAATCCAGTATCAAGTGTTTGGGATAACCTCAGATGGCATAATAATAAAATTAGTATGAAATAAATAAATTAATAACCCCTATTGATGGTCCTGCCAAAACTGATTGTGGGCTAAGAAGCTTCTAAATATAAATGATAATTAATAAATCTTAAATAGTAAATTAGATAATATAAAAAACTTGGACAAGCTAATCCTTTAACTGATTGGCTGTTTGACAAGTCAGGAAGGGATGAACAAATCAGTGTGGCCATAGAATTTGGCCATGGTCTCAGTTGGGAGGGTGTGGATCCTGGCCTGCAGCAAATCAAAGAGGTCCTCAGTTCCAGCTGAGATCCTTGCTTGAAAACTTGCTTGAGCCACCCAAAGACTTCCTCAATCTAATTTAGGAAGGGTAAATAGGCAGGGAAGAAGAGAAGGTGCAAATTTGCCTTGGCCAATTGCTGGGGGCCCACTGCAATAATTGTGTCAATTGATGGAAATTCTTCAAGAATATCTGCTACTTTGTGGAGACCAACATTGTCTAGCACAATTACATTAGTGAAGCCCAGGCTTGTGCGCCTCAGGTGCTCCTGGACCAATTGGAGAAATAATAGGAAGGTCTGGCTATTGTGAGATCCCAATATCATTTGGTACAGCTTGACCCCTTTTTTGGACCAAGGAGAGCCACCATTGAATAGGCTGTGGCACAGACTGCAGCACGCCAATCCATCCCGTCATTTGAGCCTTTGGGGACATACCCATACCCATTGCTTATCAACAAGGCAAATGCTGATTTGTTGATATAATATAATTTCACTGTCTCCTTTGCTTTGAGAGCAGTGTACACCTCAGCGTAATTTTCCCGGGTCTCAATATTGGCTGGGCTGTTTCTGTTGTAGGGGGATACCCCAATCTTTTTCCAAGAAAATTGCATTCTCTTCACCAGATGGTAGTAAAAGGAAATTGAGGCCTCAATCCCAAAAGTAGATTTAATAATGGCCTGTATATTTGCCAGTTGAAGATGGCAGTCCCAGGTGATCCACTGGCGGATTTCCCATTTGTACTCCTTGGTGAGCATGGTAGAAACACACAAGGATTTCTCTGTGGCAAGGACACAACCAGTATTGATGAATTTTTGGAAGGTCTTGCTGGCGTACTAGGGATCCACTCCAACAAGAGCCGCGGCCGCCTTGTAATCACCCAATTCCCACGTTAGCTTAAGCAGGATGATGAGTTTGATGTCAGGGATGTGCTTCTGGGCAGGCTTTTTAGCAGTGGGGATTGAGTCGTTGGCATTGGGAACAGCACAGGGCATAGGTACCTTGGTATAGAAGGCTGTAACCTTTTTTAGCACTAAATGTCCCTTGTCAGTTCTGAAGAACTCAGGCTTCTTGTCCTCTTCCTGATTGCCATCACTGATGTAAGGATTATAGCTAGTGTCAAGCACAGGCTTAATCTTCTCCAGCATGGCTGATGGGACCAACTCTTGGCGGTACACAGCTTCAAACACATAGGAGGTAAGTTCAATCTCTTTGTTCCTAACTGATTTGGTAGTGGTGACCTTGGTGGGCTTCCAGATCAGCTTGGGGACCCAAGGGTTGATGCTCCACACTTAGCAGATTGTGCTCCTTGAACCAGCTGTGTCAGTGCAGCGTCACTATCAAACTCTCCTCTCCTGTCTCCTTCCTGAGTAGGCACTTGGGTTGTACTAACTCTGTTCTTTGACCCACGGGGGCAACTGCAACCGCAGAGCACAACAGGTGCATTGGTACTCTGCTGTTGTGCTCCTTTCATTTTAAGAACTTAATAGAATATTAAATAAAATTCAATTAAGTTAGTCCCTAATTTTAATTTTTGTTTTTATCTGAATATGGATATTTAATTAATATCCCCCCAATATTGCAATTATAGATTTTTTGTTTTTTAATTAGTTTTTTTTTGGTTTTATAACGCCCATTTTAAAACACCCAAAAAAATTCACGTATTTTCCCATATTTTACTGCCAAATTCAAACACCCAACACAATATTTTTAAAATTTATGTCTCAGATTGTGTGACGGATCCAGGCCTAACCAGTCCATCCTGCCATTATTCTGCCCTTGACTCTTATTGCTGTTACCTTCCCGGGACAAAGCTTTTAGGAACTTTGCCTCCAGGGAGGCAATTTTCTCAGATAAGTCTTTATTGTCATCCCGCCAACGAGCCATGACTTTAACGCTTTTTTCCTCTTGTTCTCTCAACACCTCAATTTCACAATTTGCCATCTCTTTTACTTGTTGCAAGATTTCATCCCATCTTACCAACAAGTTACAAGCATCCCAAGCATAAATTTGGTTCCCTTGGACAGGATTTCCTTCCTTTGCAAAGTAATTGGAATACAGCTCTTTGAACGCAGCCTTTACTTCTACTAAAGATTCATCAGGAACAGTCTTAGTGAACTCCAGGCTGGTCCAAGCTTCTTCCAGTGTACTTGTAGGAACCTCCTTTCTTGCGGCAGCAGTTTTCACACAAAGGACCCCAAACTTGGCTGTCTCAAATTTTAACAAAGAAGGCATGACAATTGAAAAATAGGTGAGGGGAAATTGTCAAAACCAATAATGAATATATTTTATTAATTTTTAACTGTTTTTGCTTATATACCATTTGGGACATACACAGCTAAAAACCCCTCTGGTTTCTGAATCAACCAATGATTTGCATCACGTGGCCTATGACATTCAAGTCATCCAACATAGATCTTTACCTGAAAGATCACCAACAATGGGCAGAAGTCACCTGACTCCATTCAACCCAATGTACCAATTTGGCATGGAGCTTCCCCAGCTCCCAGTGCCAAAACCCTGTGGATTGCACATCCTAAACTCAGCTATCAGTGTTCCAACTGGGAACCAGCTGATCAAACCTGAATTCCTAGGCATCCTTGCCTTTATTTAGTTATTTTTGCATTTAATGTTTTTTGCCTTTAAAACCCATAAAATTGCTTTGAAACTTGAACCAGGCGCCACCGCGGCGCCCAGCAATTTCCCCAGGCGGTGCCTGAGAAAATTTGATAGCGGCGCCTCTCAAGTTCATTAGGCGGCGCCTCTAACCCAATAAATTTGCCAATGCAGCGCTTTTAACCCAAATTCCGGGGGTTTTCCCATGGTTAACCTTAACCAAACTTCTTGAGAAAGTCAAGGCCATTTTAATATAATTAAATCCTCATTAATTATATCCTGTATTTATTAATTAATCTTCCTGATTAACTAACCCATTTTGAGATGCCTAGTCTCCAAGATTAATTCGGCCAATCTTGCCACAATTCTTTTAGTTAGCCTAACCTAACTAAACATCCATATTCTGTTCTTTTATTAAACATAGATATCCAGTTTCTAGGAACCTTTCCCTCAAGAATTCCAAACAAACCTATCTATATGTAATAAACAGCAAGAACAGAACATCTTTATATTTTAGAGCATTTATTTGGCTAAACGCTCAGCAGTGACTGTAGTACAGTCACAGATTGTGTGTCTTATTTTAGATAACTTGGTATCATTCTTGATTACAACCATTGTGCACGAAATTTGAGTGATTTTGTTTATATAGTGAGTTACCATTGTTTTTTATTTTTGGATTGAGTTTGGACATACTGCGCTTGGGCATATTTTGTCAGCAATTCACATAGTAAACATATGTACACCAAAAGTCAGCTCACACCATTTTATTAGTGAATCAATGTGTTTTTGATTGTATTTTGAATAGTTTTGCTTTGCGTGTGAGATCTTCTTTGCTGTGTTGACCCATTTTGCCCATTGACACCAAAAATCCCTGTTAACAGAGTGATATTTTAACCTGATGGTTGTATTTTTGTTTAAATCTGAGGTATTTTTGGTTGTTTCCATAGCTTTTAAAACTACTGTATATTTATTGGAAAAGAGAGTTTTAAGGGCACATGTAATGGGTTCTTTGGTATGTACTCACCCAGCAATGGAGGTGGCGCACAACCTCCACTGCCACACTATTGACAGTGGATACACCCTGATTAAAATACTCCTGCCTTTTGGTGAAAAGCAGTAGGGTCAGGTGGGAGTGAAGCAGCAGCTTTCTAGGCGGGGCCACAAACTTGTAAATTCCTGCCAGGACCAGGGTGTCCTGGATAATGTGGTCCACTGAGTTGTATCCTGGGGGACCTTCTTCCCATCCAGGGAGAGCCTGGCCTTGTTGATCCCAAGAAGGACCCTGTCCAGGTCCTCTACAGATGCACTTTTTGCCAAAGAAGAAGAGATATCCAAGGTAAACCACAAGGTGAAGACTTTGCCCAGCAAAGGATTCAGTAATCTAGCAAAGTTTGTTGTATGCTGTGCTGATCTTCTTCTCATGCTTTGTCTTTTGCAAAGGTCAGCTCCATGGCTGCAGGGACCCTCATCTTGTCAGCGCTCCAGGACAGCCCAAAGCCAGCAAGGAGGATTTTGGTTTTTTTTGACAGATGTTGTGTCTACAACAGCCAATTTTTCAACTGTGCGCCTAAAGTTCCCCAGCAGGTAAGATATGGCGTGCTCCACCAGGAAGAAGACGCAAGCAGCCACATGAGCCAGCCCATCTCCAGTATGTTCTTTAATGGGAGTTTTCCAGGACATCCCAAAAAGCTCAATAGAGTTTACACAGTAAACTCCACTGAGGATGACTGGATCCAGGCGGACCAGTTGGGCATCCTTGTAGGCAGTAACTGCCCACTCAGATGCCCCCTTGGCATGCTTAGGCTCAGCCAATGCCTTCTGTGAAATCATAAAGGACTTTTATATGTGGTCCTTCAGCTCTTGCAATACAGGGGGACAGAAACAGCTACCTTTCTTCATTATTGGTGTAATTGGCATAAAATGTGGCAGGGTCAAAGGGGACCAGGTCCTGGCAGATTTCAATGTTTATGTTCTCTAAAAAATATGATAAAATTTTTGAATCTTTATTAATTTTGTTTTTTAGGTTACCTTCTCGTGTTTCCTCCTTGCCGGCGGCTTCAGCAGGCTTAGCCATTCTTGGCGCAAGAAATTGCACTGGCAATTCAGTATCCTCTTTCCTGGCGCGCTTTGCTGGCTTGAGATGTGCATACATCTTGGGGTTGTCAACCCAGATGGGTGGCACAGAAAGATTATATGCCTTAAATTCCATGCCCTCAACCACTGTCTTATGAATGTTGAGTAGGCGCCCAATTGTCTTCTCAGAGGTGTCTTTTATTTTGGTAATTAGGGCTTTTATAGACACCTTGTCTATTTTGTCCCCTTTGAGGAAAGCAAACTTCACCTTTTCTTTGATCTTGGGGTCAATTTCTTTGATCTTCACAATAGCAGAGTCAAGATCTTTGAGAAGTTTATATAATTCTCTTGTTGATTTTTACTAACCTTTCTATATGCTTTAATAGCTTTCACCCCAATAAATTCTGTATTATTCTTATACTATTGCCTCTTCGTTTATTCCTGTTTTTTTTCATTTGCTACATTATACCATCTTTTAATAAATTGTGTATATGCTTTACGCTCATCTCAATATGTGTTGTTTGCTTTGTGTTGACATTGTTTCCTTAAGTGCCATATTGTTTTTAGCTCTTTACACAGCCCCCTGTGAAAATATTAACAACAATTTGGTGATCATCATAATTTGAATTAGAAAGTTAGAGGTTAATTGTGTTTAGATAAAGTTGTTACTGATCCAAATTTAAAACTTTAATTATAAAATTTAAGCCAATCAGGAGCCAAGTGATAAAGTGATTATTGTGACATAAAGGAACATTCAATAATTCTTTAGTGAATGTTTGCTAGTTAATCTGATTGGCTGGGTTTTTTTGCCATTGTGCACCATTGCAGCTATGGCAAGTTGTTGATGGACTATTGCCCAATCAGCTGCTGAGTTAGCAATAGTCCACCAACAACTTGCCACAGCGGGAATGGCACACAATGGCAAAACATCCAGCCATTCATCTTAATTATCCCTCATGCACCAAAGAATTATTGAATGACCCTTTATTTCACAACAATCACTTTATCATTTGGCTCCTGATTGGGTTAAAGTTTATCATTAAGGGTTTGTATTTGGATCAGTAACAACTTTATCTAAATACAATTAACAATATAATTTTCCAATTTAAATTCAGTTGATCACCAAGTCGTTGTTAATATTTTCACAAGGGGCTGGGTTTGGGTACTAAAAATAACTATGTTCTGGATCTAGATACACAACATAGTAAATATATGATTTTATAGAAATAAACTGAACATAAATAATATAGCCAACTATAAACAAAGAGAAAAATGAATAATTGGAATTTGTATAAAAGATAATATAAATAGAAAATGTTTGGCAGCAGGGAGTTTATTGGGGGCATGGAAGAGTGATGCCTAGTATGTAAATTCAGAACCTAAAAGTAAAAATGAAGGATTGTCAAATTTTTTTTGCATAACTCACTCAATTAACGGAGTAATTTTCATCCCAGAACAACTTACTTTTTTATATAAAAGGATGAAAGTTATTCCAGTAAATTGGTGAGTTCACGCAAAAACAATTTGATAATCCCACATTTTTACCTTTAGGTTCTGAATCTACAGTAGGCATAATAGTGTGGGAAAGAAGGCATAGAGCTGGTTCTGGCCTGAGGGGCCTGTGATTGGGTGGATTGGGATGGCATGTGGGGGGTGGTGGGGGTAAAGGCAGGAGGATTAATTGTGATGGCCGCCATATGCTGCTTGTTGTATTCCTCATTGGTCATTGCCTTAATTGGCTGATATGTGGCTGTGGCAAAGGGTAGGAGGTGCTTATTTTTACATGATTGGTTGCCCATGTTTATGTGGAAAACTATTTGAGCAAACAATTCAGCAACTATTTGGCAACCAAAGAGAGACTTGTGATTGAGGACACCAAGATAGAGGTCATTGAACTCCTGGAGGTGGCACTTCCAGACTTTGTCTTCAATATTGAAGAGCACTACATTGGCCAGATGAATGTCTGTATGGCTGGTGGGGTAAACTGAGGCCTGATGCCTGCATCCCTGGATTGCCTCAAGGGCAGTGGATCTACCCTCTATCTGGTAGCTCAAGAAAACCTAGTGCTTGTAATTTGAGCCATCCCAAGAGTCAAGTAATCCACTAAGATGTGGCTGTACTCATAGTCATTGATAAAATCTGGGTTTTTCTGATAATAGACAGAACCCTTGGCTTAAATAGCCAGATATGCACCAATTTCACCCCCTTCTTGACCTTCTTCCTTCTATTCTTGGCATCAGCTTTTCCTTGCTCACCAAAACCATCAAAAGCTATTGATAGCTTGTATTAGGAGATGAATATGATGTCATATGATAGTCTTGTCAAGCATTGGATCAGGGTGGATTCAATGGCGGGATCATACAGGAAATCCTCAGCGCCATCCCATTGGTTGCCGGCAACATTGGTCAACACTCTGGCTGAAGCCACCTTTCTGTGCATCCAGACCTGAACCATGCTCTCAGACACAGCAAATGCCATGGTGTATAAGTTGCTTCCATATCTGGGTCAGGGGAAGCTTGGGGTCCTGCTGTAAGAGATCAAGAATCATTTGTATGCCTTGTTGATCTGGGACTCTGGGGCCTTCTTTGGCTTTTTGGCTGTCCCAATCAGGTTCCCCTTGTTTATCAGGTTGTTGAATTCCCACATGACAGTAGCCTGAGTGAATTGTAATTGGCTAGCTATCTGATCCCAGGACATATCCCACAGGTTCAGTGCCACAATTTCCTGAAGAATTTGGACGGTTGTTACAACTGAACCAATGAGAGTTCAGTACTTGGAATTGGGGAAGACAACAGTCCAATAGGAGAGAACAGAATAATAAGAATAAGGTATTGTTTATTGTAGGATATTGTGGTTAATATACTAAATGGGAAAGCCACAAGGCCACAAGGGGGGTGGCATAGTGGGGAGTTCCATGTAGGGTTCAGAGCCAAGGAATAACTTGTGCGGGGATCAGCAGGTCAAATTGACAACGCTCCTAATTAGGATGAAGTACCTGCCATTCAATACTGCCATCAGATTAATCCATAACGTTAGATACGTCAAGGGGCAGCTCATTGAGCGCCCCCTGTGTATTGTAAGATACGTTAGCAGGCGAGGTTCAAACCTTGGTTGCAACACCCCCCTTGACCCCTGCTTGTCATCAGACACCAGGACTGGAGGCTGTGGAAGGTCTGGGAAGGTCTGCACAAACAACCTTTGTGTGGGGATGGTACGGCAGGGGCGCAAGCAATTGTGGTGAAGTTTCTTGGTGTTTCCCTGGGCATCCTCAAGTTGGTAGATGTGGTTGTTATAGACAGCAGCTACCTTGAAGGGCCCTAGGTGGTTGGGTTCCAATTTGGCAGAATTGGGATTGAGGGTGTAGACGGGGTCATTTACAGCGTACCTAGCTTTGAGGTGTTTTGTCCCCCTGCAATCTGCTTGTGTTTGATCTCCTGAGCTTTGGCGCGCCATTGGTCTAGGGAGGGAGTTGGAACTAATGGGGGCTTGTTGGGAACCTTGGATCGTAGTTTCCCCTGAAAACCCCTTTCAGACCGTCAGGTGTTCCAAAGGCCAGGGTGTTAGGGCTGAACCCAGTGCCCCTGTTGATTCTTGCTTGCAGGATCAGTAGGGTGGTGGGAAGATGTTCAGTCCACACAGTATTAGGGTGCTCTTGTGAGAGCTTGGCAATCAATTGAACCAGGGAGCCATTTAACTGTTCCACGCGCCTGTTGGCTTGCGGATGGTAGGGAGTTGTGACTATATGCTGGAGCGCGTTCTTGACGCAGTATGCCTTCATGACGTGTCCAACAAGTTCAGGCCCGCCATCTGTGATGAGACGCTTGGGTTGCCCAAAGCAAGCCACAATCTCCTTGCCAAAAAAGCGGGTAACAGTGGTGGCGGTGTGGTTGGTTGTGGCCCAGGCCACTGGCCAACGCGTGAAATAATCAATAGCGGTGATAATATACTTCTTACCCAGTCTGTCTTTGGGAAGAAGTCTCACAATGTTGAGAGCCCACTGTTTGAAGGGTTTCATAGCCTTGATGGGTAGGACAGACTTAGGAGGGGCAGGTTTGGATGTATTCTTTTCACACAATACGCGTGTCTCAAGGAGGTCCAAGATGCCTTGGCGCATGCGCGGCCACTAAACCTTATGTTTCATGATATTGAAGAGGATACACCCTCTGATGTGACCCAAGGTTTGGTGGTAGTGCAAGATGGTGTCTCCTTGTTGTGTGGTGGGAATATAGGGCGTCTTCTCACCTGTCTCTGCCCGGCGGCAGACGTTTCCAGCATCAGTGGTGAACTGACTTTTATTGTCCTTCAGCTTGGAGATGGTGACCAAATTAAGGCCCTCATAGCGGGTTGCCTCAGGGCGCAGGTAGAGCATGGGCCTGTCTGGGTCCAGACCCTTGTCCCCAGTGATGGAAACTATGTAGAGCCGTGAAAGAGTGTCAGCTGTATCAAGTTCCTTTCCAGGCTTATATTTGATGCGTAATTGATAGGAGATAGACGTTCAACCCATTCTGCTTGGCAGCGTGTCAGATGGGACTGCATGTTGAAATACTGGAGTGACTTTTGGTCTGTCAGAACGCGGGGTGGGAAGGTCGCACCTTCCAAGTAACTACGCCACTTCTCAATGCAGTGTACAATGGCTGCCAGCTCTTTATCATGGATGGGATAGCGTTGTTCTGAGTCAGTGAGCTACCTGGACTCATACGCTATGGGAAGGAAGACGCCATTGTCAGTTTCTACCCTTAGCATGCCCCCTATGGCCCTGTCAGAGGTATCAGTCTTGAGTTTGTACTGTCAGGTTTGGTTGGGGAACTGCATTACTGGTGCTGTTGTGAGCCTTTGCTTCTTCGTCTTGAAGGCTTGATCTCTGGTGGGGGTCCAATGGAAGCGCTGTTTGGTATTGAGGAGCTCAGTAAGAGGTGCAATTAGTTCCCCACAATTGGGGATGAACTTGCATACATAGGCAACCATGCCCAAGAATGTTTGCACTTGGCCCACATCAGTGGGGGGCGGCATGCTAGTGATTGCCTTAATTTTGGCAGGGTCAGGTTTTACTCCTTGGGCAGAGATGGTGTGCCCAAGGAATAGTAACTCCAACTTGAGAAACTCACATTTGGAGGGTTTAGCTTTTAGCTAGTTTTCCTGAAGGGTGTTGAGGACAGCACAGAGGTGTTGGAGATGTGTGGTTTGATCTTGATTGAAGACAATAATGTTGTCAAGGTACACAACCACACACTTCCCAATCAGTTCCTAGAAGGCTTTGTTCATCAAGATGGCAAAGGTGGATGGAGCATTAGTCATTCCAAAGTTGATGACACAACACTTGAACGACCTATAGCGTGTGCGGAAGGCAGTTTTTGCCTCATCCCCTGGTGCAATGTGGACCTGGTTGTACCCTGCAGTGAGATCAATCTTGCTAAAGACCTTTGCGCCTGCAAGTGTATCAAAAAGGTTGTCAATCAGCAACAGGGGGTATTTATTTTTAACTGTCACCTCATTTAGGGCGCAGTAGTCTGTGACCAGGCAAAGAGACCCATCCTTCTTAGCTACAAAGAAGACCGCTGCCCTGTATGGAGAGCTAGGGGCAAATGAACCCCTTATCAAGCGCGTCTACAAGGTGCTGACAGAGGGTTTTGTCTTCCTTTGGTGTGAGACGGTATAATGGCTGTGCTTTAGGTAACAATCCTTGAAGTTGTACAGTGTGCTGGATCTCCCGGGGTGGAGGTAGTTGTTTGAGTGTTTCACTGAATACGTCCTTGTACTCCTCAAGGAGTGCAGCTAGCGCTGGTGGTGGTGATGTTGACAAGGGAGGGACTGCAGATGGTTCTGCACGGATAACTTTGACTGAACATTGGTTAAAGTCTAGTCTCCCCCCCCTTGAAATTGTATGGTCCTGTTTCTGTCATTCTGACAAACACAGTGTCATTTAGTAGTTTGTTCATTTCCATGGGGTAAATCTGAAAACCCACCCCATTTCTATTGAGGGTGATGACAGAGGTATCCCAGTCAATGTAAGGGTGGTTATGCCGGAGCCAGTTGAGGCCAGCAATTACGTTGTGGCTGAGGCCTGCCATGATTGGCCCAGAGAGCTTAACCTGGATGTTCCTAAATTCTTACAGAGAAGGGTACTGTCTTGTGGATGATGGAAATTCTGGGGGAATCAGCTACATGTACTGCTTTGAATCTGCTGGGTACTTGGTCTAATTGCTGGGAGTCAGCAAATGCCTGATCTACCATGGTGTGATCAGTCCCAGTGTCTATCAGTAACTTGTGGGTGTTCCCACAGAAACAGAAGGGATAGGACAAGTGTGTTACTTTATTTGCAGAATTAGCGGCTTGCAACACAGGGTCATTGCTATGGACCTGAAAGACGTCTAGGGTTTTGACCTTGTGAAGATTGTAGTTGCAGGAGTTCTTTGCAAGCAAGGGCTGAGAGGGCGGGTCAGTTGGGGTTGTAAGGCCTCTTGTTGTTACAACCCCCAGGCTTTTCCCTGGTCCTCAATTAGGGATAGCTGGAGCTCCCCCTTGCGGGGGCGTTTAGCTGCACCTTCCTGCTGTTGAGGTTGGCGACGGCCCACTAGATCTTGGCCATTGTTAGGTGCAGGACGTGGTTGGGGTGGAGTATTGTTGGTGCGGCGGAAGCCCATTGAAGCCTTATTACTGGCCTCTATAATGGCTTTATAACAGTTGTCAATAGAGGTGCAGCAGCCAATGGGAACCCACTTGCAAATATGGGGTTTTAACCCATTGACAATGAGAGTGAGCAACATGGTGTTCCCATTGGTCACTGCTTTGGGGGCGGCAGCAAGGGCTTTTTGCCATGCAGCAAGATACTCAGGGACAGAACCAGTCTGCTTGATGGCTAGGAGGGGAGTCCCCAAGATAATGAGAGAGAAGGTTTCACTATATTGGGACTTGTGGCGTCTTGAAATGTTGCCCAGGTGATGTCAAACTCCTGGCTGGCCCAGTTGGTGAACCACACGAAGGCAGGCCCTGTAAGGCAGCCAGATGCAGTGGCAACCCACATGGACTCAGGAACCTGACAGATACAGAGGCGCGTTTCAGTGGACTGGAGTCAACTGACAATGACAGCTCCTTTGAACCGCCAGTGAAGGACTCTAGTTGGAGCTTGAGCATATGTTGCAACAGATCCAACTGTGGTGGGGTGACGCTAGCGTCACGCTGCCTGAGGCAGAGCCAATTGTATACACTGGTAAGAACTAACTGATCTTGATAGATGACATATCCTTTGGGAATGTCCCCCTTGGGGATTGGAATGAACATCTCTTGTTGTGGAGTAGCCATGCAGCCCGTACTCCGTCCTTTTTTGGGGAGAATTTTGTTTTTGAAATAGGTTGGAACCTAATTCTGCTACCACTGTTACAACTGAACCAATGAGAGTTCAGTACTTGGAATTGGGGAATACAACAGTCCAATAGGAGAGGACAGAACAATAAGAATAAGGTATCATTTATTGTAGAATATTGTGGTTAATATACTAAATGGTAAAGCCACAAGTTCACAGGGGATGGCACAGTGGCAGGTTTGATATAAGGGTTGGGTTGTGGAATAACTTGCGCAGGGATCAGAAAATCAAATTGGCAGTGCTGCTAATTAGGAGATACTTTCTGCAATCTGAAATTGTCATCAGATTGCTTCATGCTGTTAGACACATTGTTGTATAACTGGGTCTTCTAGTCCTTGGGAGTGGATTAACAGGACAGATCTTTTGAGTATAGTTTGTAGATTAAATGCTAAACTATTTTAAAGACCTAATACACAATTAGTTTACTGAAAATAGCAGTAAGCCTTTACCTTCTTTCTGGAGGTAACAATTAAGATAGATAATATTCAAGTAATGTAAATCTGTGTGTCTTTATTGTGAGATATGGGAATAGTTATATAGATGAGCTGAAGCAAGGGAGGGGTTATTGCACAGTCAGCACATGTACTTTGGATGCAGAATCACAGGAATTAGGCTACCAGTGCAATCACAAGTATGCATATTTTCTGCACTTTGATCTAGGTGAAGGTAGAGAGCACCTTCCAAATGGGCCTGGATATGCAGCTATATTTTTAGCTTTTATGCATGTTTTGCTGCAGCCTAATTTACAAAATGCAATTTTATACATCTTAAAGTATTAACTGAGTCTGTATAACTAATTAGCTCTGTTTGTGAGCAAAAGAAAGTATGCACTGGACTAGTTTACATAATGACGCCAGTATGTGTACGCACAAATGTGCATACTCCTTGTTTTGTACTATAGTGATGTTATGCCCAAGCTATGTCATTTATGTTGTCCTTTTTTATTTGACTTTGTCTTGTAACACACGTCATGGAGCAACTTATCAAGCGCCCCTGTGTATCTTTCAGGGATTCACTCATTGGGAAGTCTTTCTCCAATTGAATGGAGAAGAGCTCTCAAGTTGAATTTGATCAGAGTGGAAGCTAATGGAATCCCTATCATTAACATGTGTAGAAGGTGACCAAATAGACGGAATCTTACCAAGAAGGGATTGAAGTGATTGAGGAGATAATAGACACTGGTGTACCCCAAGACCCTTCTAGGGGGCCTTGGGGTGGATGATAGGTGGGAATCAAGCTGTTTCAACATAAGGGGCATGTTTTTGACGCAGACCAAAACAATACCAAATTGAGTCTTCAGGTTTTTCAGTGGGAGTTGGTTCAGGGTTTTTAAGTTAACATTTGCTTGCCCATAACTGATTAACACACAAAAAGTCCATACAATGAAGATGAACTTCATGTTGTTAAGGAAAACCTTTAGAATCTACTAATCAAGTGGGTAGAATTGAAAATATAGATTTATCTGGTTGATAGGAATAAAAGAAATTGTTGGAGAAATTTGGATGGGAAGAATTTTTCAGTTTAAATACTGACTTCATGTGAGGAAGGGAACATTGTGGTTACCAGGTGGATCTGCAAGAGTGATTTGAGAAGTATTACCTTGCTTGAATGCAGCAGGCTACAGCCTGCAATGCAAGAAGAGGAAGGTTGAGATATTGCATTGCAATATTGTACCTTACTTTGATTGGGAATGGAATCTGGGGCTGGATGAGAAGTATTCCTTTGGCTTGGGTGGTTCACTGGGTTTAATTGGATACTTAGGTCCCTGAATCTCTGGTTTGGATATTCTTTGCATTTAATTCCTGATTGATTGGCTGTTTTATGTTTATCAGAGTTAAAATTTACTGCTGAATCTTTGTTATTGTTGTCCAGAGCCTTAATTTTTGATTTTGAATTAGAATTTATATTTTGGCTTTGGTTTTCACGTTTGCTTTTGTTTTTGCTTTTGAAATTGAATCTAATACATTCATTAATCAATTTTGAATGTGTTTTTGAATTGATTTCATTCAGAGATTTGGTTTTGTCCTTGGTTTCTGATGTAGCATTTAAAAATGTAACTTCTTATTTCTTAATAATTTTAAAACAATTAAGATTTGATTTCCAATTTGTGTTAGGGATGGAATACCTTACATTATCATGAGATACATTAGCAGGCACGGATGAAATCTTGATTGCAACAATGCTAAAAAGTATATCTCAAGTAGAAGTTTGTGTTAGCTCAGCTCTAGCCATCTTCTGTCTCTGTGTTATAAAAATCATCAGATACTGCACCAAAGCCAGGCCAATGAAGCTTAGATCTCAAGTTATAAGCACACTATATTCATTCCAAGCTTCCTATTTAAGTCCCTCCAGAAACTCTCTGGTAGTTCCTTGACCAGCTCCTTTCTACTGGTTAAATTCATTCCAGTTTTTTAGGGTGAACAAAAATTTAATTAAGGTTCAGAGGTGGTATCTAAAAGAGATCCTGTCTTGGGGAGGAAAGTGGGGTTGTTAACAGGGTAAGATTGTTGCAATCAATATTGCCTTTCCTCCTGATAATGTAGCTCACAATACACAGGGGGCATTCATAGAGGCGCCCCATAATATATCTAACAACATTAGGTATTCTGCTACTAATGTTGAACTACATGCAATATCTCCTAAATAAGAGCGCTGCCAATTCTATGTGCTGATCTCCAAACTAATATATTGGGAACTCACACTCTATTTGGATCCTGCCACAAGTATCACCCCCTGGTGGACTTGTGGCTTCCCAGTATAGTATATCAATTACACTATTCCCAAATCAATATCATTTTTTCTTACTCCTTTCCTTTCTATTTGTTGTAAATTGCGCTATTAATGCCATTTCAATATGACCTTCAAATATTGATATGTGCAAAGATCTGGTTGGTTTTGCTTTCAAATTTGGGAATTCCTCCCCTTCCGCAAATGGGTCTGGTTCAATATCCACACATTCTGAAATATCATACCTGCCCTTGACTGATACTGGTATGGCCTCATCCCAACGTGACCCCTTCTGCCACTCTGTCTACCTAATGAGTGATCATCAATCCTTGTCTACTATTTAAGTAGAAGCATTTCTCCCAATAAAGACAAGTTTATCCACATTTGTGTTGGCTTTAATATTCTTTAAACTTTTTCCTTTCCTTTTTTCCAAAAGGAATTTCTCATTCTGTATTCCAGGAAATTAAGGTGTGTGCCCTTAATTCTGCCATGAAGGCTAACCCAAGGCTAACTTTGAACCTCAAATTTTTTTTATAAAGATTCTTTGCCGTGTCCTCCTGGATGTCATCCTCAAGAGCCAAACACAACAAAATGGTGCACACTACAGGGGCCGCAAGCCCCTCAGTTACCCCATTCTCATGTGCATTCTCTGTTCCTTCTCCCTTTGTTTCTGAAGTACCCAAACAACCTAGAGTTTATAGTCCTCCTCTAGAAGAAGACATCACTGATGCTCCCTCAACTCCCATGTTACTGGTGCTGTCTCCTGGGCCTATGTGGGGCCCCCTTCCAGCTTTCTCTCTCAACTACAAACAAGCTTGTGCTGCCGCCCCCTCTATCCTCCACTAAGGCACTGTTGCAATGCACACTATCCCTGGTTTCTGTC
>QTSX02001858.1:0-21656 GCA_014839935.2 Entomophthora muscae | reverse complement strand
AAACTACTGTAATTATGACTTTAGGAATCATCTTATTACCATCTTATCTAAAATCCAAACTTTGATCTCCCAATACTTTGGACTTGCCCAAATTTATTAGTAAGTGATATAATAGATTAAGCACCTGTGTCTTAATTAACTGGTTTAATTATCATGATTTTACACTGATTTGAACCGCTCATCCTTGATCTATCACAGTGATGACTCTGCTTTAATTCCCACTTTTTTCCATTTAAAGGATATGTTCTTTAAAATCAAGATCTAAATCTTGGCTCTACTTTTTGACCATCACTCTCTAATATGTCATTATCAAGAATGTAATTCTAAGTTTTTTAAGTTTAAATTGTCTGGGCCATAAATGATTATTTCTGCCTCCTCTCAAGCTTTTAATCCTCTCTCTTTCTTGAAACTAGAAGGAGCTTCTCCTGATATTAGTAGATAAGACATTCTTCTATATTTTTATACCTTGCTCTAGTAGCAATAAATCTTTGCTTACCTTGAGTAAGTTTTAGTTTACCCTAAAACTTGTAATTCTGATATCTTTCTCATTCACTATGAAGGGGAATTACCTCTTGCTTCTGATCTTGTTAATTCTTTCTTCACTTACATTGACCTCCCAGGAGTTAATCTCAGAGACTGATTGACAGTTTTCTTCCTCCAAAGATTCTCACAATGTAGAAGCCTTGTTTCATGGCTAGTTCAAGTACATTACAAGATATCAGGGGCACAAGTTTAATTGGGAAAGCCACTAATATCCCCTTTCAGATAAACAATATGCCAGGTTCTGTAAACATCTTCCTTTTACTTTCTTTTTTACTTGCCAGGATATTGTCACCTTGGCTGGTTTGGTAGCCTTATGGGCTGATTCTTATTTCTTGGGCGCTTTGGCCATTTGGCTAAGATGGCTTTGCCCATTAGGTCTGTGTTTGCTGGATCCAGCTTGAGCATCTTAGTCCATAAGTTAAAAAATATCCCTGTCACATAGATCCCTGACGTAAATGGCAAAAAAAAACCCATGCTTTGATAAAAGGGTTAAGTATAGCCTTCTAGGCTGATTTCAGATAGGCCTTTAATTTTTCTAAAATCTATCTGTTGGTTTGAGCTTAATTTACAAAGTTTGGCTTAGGTCCCAAAGCCTTGTGTCTAGACAGGTGTTTTATTTCTATTTTTTAGAGAGGGGTCAAATAAGTGATGATAGCTTAGACCTGATTTATAAGAGTTTAGGATGACTATCTTTGGGCCATGGGTCAGCTGAAAAACTTCTGGACTTAGAGCTCTAAATCCCAAGGGTCTACAAAGCTGACTGCTCATTGGCAATTCCTATCACATGTGGTTTTGAAACTCCAAAAATAAGGGTCTCTGATACTGGGATTATGGGGAAATTCTTGGTTTGAATATAGTTGAAGGCAACTGCAAAAAATGGCTTATTGATGGGCATGCCCTTTAAAAAGATGAAATGTCTGGCAACAGAACCAGGGCTTGACGCCCTGTCATGAACCGCCATGGCATTGTTATTTCTGAAAGTTGTGTTTTAACTATCTGAGCTGATAGAGCAGATCCTTGCTGTCAGAATGACACCTTGATGGTCTCCCTAGATGAACTAGTTCAGAAATAAACAGAGTTGAATATTCAGCCTGGGAGAACTCATTGATATGTCCTGAAAAGGAAATGCAATTAGGTATTGTGCCTACAAAGACAACAATCAACACTGCACAGACAAATACTAGTGTATCTCGGCTGATACTGATTGGATTTGGATGTTCTTATGCTCAAATTGAAGCCACAAAGCAGGAGCTTTGATTTAAGTTATTTTTTTGGATAATAAACAAAAGCAAAGCGTGAAGTTCAAAGATTCTCAAAGGAATATGATGCCATACAATCAGCTGATGTCTCAGACTCATAGAATGAGCCTCCAGATGAAGACCCAAGAACCTCTGAGAATGATCTGGAAGAATATGATCAAATGGTATAAAAAGAGCCTGATTTATCCCCCCTTTATTTGTGGTCATTTTTGGTCCTTAAAATAAATAAATCAAATACATCCTATCTTCAATTTAATGGTTCAGAGTCAGAAGCCCTTGGGCCCTGACACGCCCTATGAGAATTACTATTGCCCTGTTGGTTGGGCAGACTATTCATTATAACCAACCACAAAAATATTGGCCCAGCAGCCATAGGATCATTGGGCTGGATAGAAACAGGGGCAGTCAAACCTGGGATTGAATTCCCAGGCAAAGATTTATCTATTATTTTATGTGAAGTTGTATTTATGAAGAGGCAGTTGGCCTGAAGTAATACCATAAATGTCCTGTAACTTGGTATTGACACTAATGTTTCTGACTCTAGCTCTATTTTTTGACCCTCTTTTTGTAACTGAACCAATGATAGTTCATTATTTGATTAGGGAAGACAGCAGTCCAATAGAAAGGACAAGAATGAATAGAATAAGATAAGGTTCATTAATTGATATTGTGACTAATATACTATATGAGGAAAGCTACCAGGTCACCAGGAGGTGGCACAGTGTTGGGTTTCATGTAAGGTTTGGAGCTGAGGAATAACTTGTGCGGGGATCAGCAGGTCAAATTGGTAGTCCTCCTAATTAGGAGAAAGTGCCCGCAATTCAACCTTGCTTTCAGATTGATCCATGCCGTTAGATATGTCATGGGGTGACTCATTAAGCGCCCCCTGTGTATTGTGAGATATGCTGTCAGGCAAGAGGGGAATCTTGGTTGCAACACTCTCAGGTGTTCTTTTGGGTGAGCTGGGTGGTGCCCTGTTGCAGGAGAAGATTTTATGTGGTGATACTAGTGCATCAAAAACATTATATAATTTATTTGCAATCTGTATTAGTGTTTATTCCCAACTTTTGGTTATTTTTGACTGGTGTTTACTATTTTTTATCCTTGTATGGTGTTGTGATTGCTATCTTGGCAATATGGAGTGCTTAATGATTTACTTGGTCCTGATTTAGATGTTTTTAGGGGCTATGAAGTTTTCATGTCTAACCATGATGATCAGAATTAAATCTTTCAACCAATTTTAGTCATAGGGAAGCTTCTTAAATTGGTTCAGGATTTACTAGTCTACTTCCTGTATATTCAATTTATATTTAAGATCCTGTAACCAATTTTTAGATCTGCTAGTACTTCATTTGTGATTTGAAGTCTGGGGATAGAATTTGGCAACCCCACAGTTTCAAAAAGCCTAATAAACCTGGTTGGCAGATCTGCATGATATCTTTTATCCCAGTCAGCCCATCTCATCTGTCTGGAATATACTGCTAGGGCTTGAAGTTTCTATAGTGCTGCTGAGATCCCGCACTTTGAAATGCTTAGATCAAATACTAAAGCCTTGATCTAATTAAAAATGCCAAATTTTAGATGCAATCCGAAATTTGGGTGAAGGATTTGTTAGCCCTCTAATTCTCACACAAGGTTCTAAATCTACAGTGGGAAGTGGTTCACTCAACAGCAAACACTTGGATGCTGGGTTGCATCAAAAAAATAAAGGCTTGAGCTGATTTGGATGCATAGAGGTCAGTGACCCTGGGATTAAAGGTGGAGTGGGTATTGATATGATGGAGTAGTAAAGTAGCTGGAAAGGTATGGTAAATAGATAAGGGTACTTGTGAAGGTTAGTGGGATGTTTAATGGGTTCAAGTGCTTCTATCCAGGACCTGCTGCTGCACCATCTCACAGTAGAGGCCATTCTGAGATAGCAGCTGGTCATGGGTGCCACGCTCAACTATTAGGCCATCCTTCATCACCAGGATCAGGTCAGCACGTTTGATGGTGGAGAGGCGGTGGGCAATGGAGATTGTGGTGCGGCCCTTGGCAGCAGCATCCAGGGCAGCCTGCACAACCTTCTCTGAGTCAGCATCCAGAGCAGAAGTGGCTTCATCCAGCAGAAGCACCTTGGGGTTGCGGATGAGGGCCCGAGCTATGGCAATGCGCTGCTTCTGGCCACCTGACATCTGCATCCCTTTGCCACCAGCCAGCGTGTCATATCCATTGGGCAGGGAGATGATGAAGTCATGGATGTTGGCTGATTTGGCAGCAGCAATGACATCTTCCATGGAAGGGGCTTCGCCATACGAGCGGGAGCCAAGGAGGATATTATCCTTGATGGAGATATTAAAGAGTGCAGGCTCCTGTCCAACCAAAGCAATGTGGTCACGGTAGGAGGGGAGGTGAAGATCACTGATGTTGGCCCCATCAATGGTGATGGAGCCATTGGAGATATCGTAGAACCGCTCAATGAGGCCAATGGTGGTGCTCTTGCCACAGCCGCTGGGGCCCACCAGGGCAATGTACTGGCCAGGGCGGACTTGGAAATTGATGCCCTTGAGACACATGGTGTTAGGGCGGGTGGGGTAATGGAAGTGCACATCTGTGAATTCAATCAGGCCTTGGATGGGGCAGGAGTACTTCTCAAACCCTGAGCCAATCATCCTGCCAGATGAGCTGTCGCTGGAGTCAATGAGGGGCTGGCGTGAGGACATCTTAAAGCAGAGCTTGGCAGCATTCTTGGCTTTGCGGATCCCATACACTAAATTGACTGTTCTGGACGTGCCAACAATGCTCATTGTCATGATGAGAAGCACCAGAATTGCCATCATAAGCTCATAGGAAGTAAAGCCAGGCTTCATCCCAAATCCTGGCTTGTACCCTGTGAGGATATTGGCAGTGAAGAAGAACGAGGATGCAACTATAATAGGGGTCACAGCAGCAGACATGGCAATGACAATTGTGGATATGTAGGCGTTTTTGAGTCCAGATCTGAGCGGGGCCTTGAGGGATGCGCAGTAGTGCTTGAACACCTCATCTTCACGAGTCAGGGAGGCAACTGTACGTATGGCGGAAGTACTCTCACATGCCAGCTGAGTAGAATGGTTGTAGGCCTTTTGGCTTTTGCGGGAAAACCTTGAGATGAGATGGATGGAGATGTAGCTGGTGGCAACTAGCAAGGGATAGCATAGCATCATGAACAGGGCAACCTTGTAGCTGACATAGAGGCAGATGGCACAGGATGACACTGTGTTGATGATGGCAAAGATGAATGCCCCCAGAGTCTCCCCATAAAAGCCAGCAATGCTCTGAGGGCCAGAGGACAGGATAGCCACCAACCTGCCCACTGAGTTCTCATCCAGATCAAACCAACCAATCTCCTGCTGGAGAGTATCGTCAAACAGCTGATTCCGAAGCCGTGATGAAAGCTTCTGGGCTGCCAGTCCCAGGCCAATGAGGGACATCAGCTGGAAGATACCCGCACAGACCGAGACAAGAATCATTGCTGCACTGGTATTCCAGACAACATCATCCAGATTTATTGTATCATCCTTCATGTAGGATGCACCCTTCAAGGCCATCAGCACCATAATAAAGTTAACCAGGCCAAGCAAGCTGGCCCCAGAAATGCCAACTAAAAGCACATCAATCTTTGGCATGCTCTGGCAGATTATAAACCATAGGCTTTTGAAGAGGGGCGCCTCAACGTCAGCTGGGATATCTTCAGTATGCTGGAGGGGGAGGGCTTCCTCATCATCATCCAGGGCAATACCCACAGGCTCAGGGCTATCAATACAGGCTTCAGGGTCAAGGGATGGCACATGGACAGCAGGGGTATCTTTGATGTTCTGGATGCCCACCAGTTGGCTGTATGTGCCAGTGAGCTTCATCAGTTCAGCATGGGTGCCGCTTTCAACAATCATCCCACGGTCCATGACAAGGATCAGGTCAGCATCCTTGATGGTTGATAGGCGATGGGCAATGACAATTGTAGTGCGGCCAACCGAGGCACGGTCCAGGGCATCCTGGACAACAGACTCTGACTTAGTATCTAGGGCAGAGGTAGCTTCATCCAGCAGAAGCACTTTGGGGTCCCGGATGATGGCTCTAGCAATGGCAATGCGCTGCTTCTGGCCCCCAGACAGGAGAAACCCCTTCTCCCCCCACTTGGGTGTTGTAGCCATCAGGAAGGGCAAGGATGAAGCCATGGGCATTTGCATCCATGCAAGCCTTGGTAACAGCCTCCATCTGCCGATCCTTGGATGCACCTTCCAGCTCAGTACCAATAAGGCCAAAGGCAACGTTTTCTGCCACCGTGCCGCTGAACAGGACAGGCTCTTGCGAGACAAGCCCAATCTGCTGCCGATACCACCGGATGTTGAACTCCTTGATGTCAACATCGTCAAGCAGGACAGCGCCTGCACAGACATCATAAAACCGCTCCAGAAGCTGGATGGCCGTGGACTTCCCTGAGCCACTGGCCCCCACCAAAGCCACCGTTGACCCAGGAGTGATGGTGAGGTTGAAGTTCTGGAAGATGGGGACCTCGGGGCGGGAGGGGTAGTAGAAGGAGACATTCTTGAAGCAGATGTTGCCATGGACACTGTTCAGCTTGCGGCCCCGGGCACCAGCAGGGTTGATGGAGGGTTCAGTCTCAATCACCTCATAGAGCTTGGATGCAGCAGATCGGGCACTGGTGATGGCCAGCAGATTAGGGGGGATGTTGGAAACTGAGTATATCCCCAGCGTCAACGCCAAAATAATGGCAACTGCTTGAAACATCTCCAATTTATTCTCCTTGTTGAGGGTGTAGCCATACCACAGCACCAGCGCATAGCCCAAATACATGGCACACGTCATCCCCCCAATGCCCAAGCTCTCAACGCACACCCGCAGCATGTTCTTGCGCTCCCCCTTGTCAACCAAGCGCCGGTAGATGGCGGATAGTGAATTGAACCCATTGAAGGCGTGGGTGGTGTGGATGTTTGCAATTGTTTCTTCAGCAAGGGACCCGGCAAGTGAGAATTGGAGCAAGGCATTGGTTGTCAATACCTGGGCCGCAATATTGGCAATGAAGGAGCATATGAAACTTGCCAGCATTGGCCAGCAAACCCGGATGGCCAGCTGGAAGTTGACCACAAAGGAGCAGACAAGGCTCATCACCATAATCCCTGAGTCTTGAAACAGAATCCCAACCCGCTCACCAATCCCATCCCTGACCAAGTCAATGTCGCTGGTGATCCGTGTCGTGATCTCTCCTGCACCAAGGGTATCAAACCAAGCCATATCCATGTGTAACACTGCCTTCATGTAGGCCTGGCGCAAGCGGTAGCTGATCTTTTCCCCTACACTAGTGAAGACAGCCATATAGATGTACGTCATTAGCGCCTGGAACAGCCCGCCAAACACTGACAGTGATGAATAGTAGACAATATCATTCCAATTCTTCTCCTTATTCCTGCTGTACAGGAACATTTCCATGATGGGCTGGACCCCCATTGCCACACAGCCCAGGGAGATGGGAAGGGAAGCTCCAGCAAAAAATGCGGCCATGGCACCCAAGGCCAGGGAGATAATGTCCCCACCCTCAGCATACTTGTACAGCTGGAAAAAGGAAGTGGACTTGCCCTTCTTTCTAAAAAGCATATTCTACAGTGTTAACTTGACACAAACTAACCTACCTAATTGATGTGCTGCAAGTATTACCTGGAATAGAGGGATGATGGCAGAAGATTGACACTTTCTGTGCTGAGCCCTGCCAGATTACCTTTATCCAATTGCATCCACCAACAAATGGCAAGGCGTTGGCCAAGCAAAAAGGAGGATACACCACCCGAACAAATCGCTGGAAAGGCTATTCTAGGCACCATCCACTCGCCCAAGGGAGGTTGCTCCGAAGAGAATAACCTGAGCAGCCGATCCATGGCGCATAAATGGTTCTGCATCCACTATGGATACCTTGAACATACCCCTGCCCTGCAAGTATGGATGTCTGGATTAAATGGTTCCTTGTCTAATCTCCTATGCAAGGGCGGTTGATAAGAAATCCCTGCCCACAGAACAACAACCTTGCCGTTTTAACTATTTAATCGATCCTATTCAACAAGGTTCACTCTACCGCCACTAGACTTATCAACGCCGTCTTTGAACACTAATAAAAATGTGTTCCCTTTAAAAAAAGCCACTAGACTTACCGTCCCCGAGCGAAAGCTTTTGAAAGGGTAGCCACTGGCCACACCAAAAAAAAGAAATCTCTTGGACATTTAATTTTTAAAAGAAATAAATCTCTTCGCAACAATATTTACACTGAAAGTAGCCAATTTATTGTAAAAATAACGGATCGCTAAGCTTAAATCAAAGACAACCCCCATCAATCCACGCCAGCATGACTTGATCTTCCATCGAAAGTGGAATTAATTCAAGATCCACCCAACCAATCATCTATCAACCCAATCCCTGTTGTATTGAGGAACCTCGGAACAATATGTTCTAACTATCCACCCAAGATCCAACCAAGGTTTCTGGAAATCACCCTAGCACTCCAGCCACCACTAATCATACATTATCTCAATCGATTCAACTATCCACCCTAGGCTTAACAAAAACCAACATTTACTTTGATAATTTCATCGAAAGATTAATCCCAAAAAAACTTTCAAGCGTTTCGATTCACCATACTAAAGCTAAATACTCTCACCAATAGGTAAAATAGCTAGCTCTAACGGACGACTTTAATATCCTCTTTAAGTCTAATAGTTTATATAAAAAACTAGCCAATAATATCCAAGACAACAAAGGGGCATCACTAGCAGTAACTACCCCAAACCACATCAAGTGTCAATCTGTTTCACATCGATAAAGATACCCCTCCGCCAGAAGCACCCTTGGTCAGCCCAACACCAGTTAACTAGACGGCAGAAAATTTTAAAAAATATGGTCGCCAGGGAACCCAAACTAATTCCATGGATCCCTCAATCTATCAACGCCATCCCATCGCTGCCATCAAACTTTGACCGTCAGTTGCTTTGATCCAATAAGTTTCTGCTCAATCTTATCACCTCCCCTTGGATTGCATGTACCTTCTTTCCCCGCCAAAATACTTCCACCCTTTATCACGACTTAAGAGCCATCCCGAGATGTAATTAACTGGGGCAGGCAGATATCCCGTAAATTTCTGTTTTGTTGATTGATTTCCCATCACCAGCAACGAACACACTAGTTTCTGTCACTCTAATTAAATACAAATAAAAACAAACCAATTTTCTGTAAAAAAATAAATCCAATAAATTGCCAACTTTGAAAGTTAATAAAATCTTAAACTACCTATTAAAATAGGCTGAAATTTTGACATCAAATAAAAAACAACTGAAACTATTGATTTTTAATAAAATAATTTAAATCCTAAGCTATAAAATTTTATTACCAAATGAATAAAGAGTAACAAATTTTTTTAAAAAATACACAATAAGATAGGCAAATGATTTATTATATGAAATATCAGCAATTATCCCAACCCAAAGTTCATGGCATTCAAGACCCTCTTCAGGTATTCCAGCATCCCATCCCTCTTTTAGCCCATATTTGCCAGATTGTACATTGTGTCCTTCTCCAGTCCATGCTGGCTTTTCTTGGAGGGGGAGGGGCACCATTTTCAATGGCCTTAATATTCTATCAGCCCTATCTTTTGAATTCTTCAGGACCACAGACAGCTTGCCAGAGGATGGCTTGCTAACCCTTGCTGACTTAGCAAAGCAGTTATGCCATCCTTCCAGAGCAGATGTAGTCTTGATACCCTCAGCCAGGACATAATCCACATAGTTCCAGCCAATCCTGTTCTTCCCTGGCCCATATTGCTTCTCAATGAACTTCCCAGTCCAGTGGTCCTTGAAGTAGTCAACAAATCCTGCCATCAGATCATTTTTAGCCAAATTCTGTTCATCTGCATCCAGTAGCCCCACTGCCTTATAATATATCATTCTTCTTCATAAAGAACAGAGCAGGGTACCTTTCAAATATCCACTCAATAATCCCTAAGATATCTGAAGTGGACTTCTTATAAAGTTCCCTTAATGTCTTTATCTCCCTAAGGCAGGCTTGGCAAAAACAGAAGCAACATTCTTGGGTCACACAGCCAAAAGATCCCTTAAACACTATAGGTTGGGTGACCTCAAAGCCAAGAAGGACTAGCTTTGGGTTCTTGAACCTGATCAAGCCAACATGATCTTTGGGTGACCTTTCTGTGGATATGGGCTTGGTTGCCTGCTCTTTCAGGACTATCTTCTGCATCCCCTTCTTGACAACCTTCATAACCAGACATACTTCTCTGCTTGGTTTTAATCATGAAACAGTAGATGAGATGCACCAATCTCTCCTTACTGTCAGGAAACCAACCTTGGATGGCCAGCTGGCCTGTTATTTTCTGAGAACACATAGGCCACAGATTTTGCAGGCAGAGCCTACCACAAGATTGGCGCTAACTTAATAAGGTGAAACATAAATTCTCTCACCCAGGACTATGGGCCAGCAGCTGGGATTATAGTGTCAATAATCCCATTGAGGGGGATGTACACTATTCCAAACAGCTTGTTTGTGTGGTCCAGGGGAATCTCAGAAGCAGACACAGGCATTGGTCTGGAAGTGATTGGTGGTTCCATGTCCAACTGGTATACGGACAGGAAGTTGTACTTATCTTAGAATAGTCTGAGCTCAGTTACGTGCCAAGGACCTTTTATGTTATATCTAGTTGAAAATCTTATGTGGGTCAAAGGATCTTGCTTCAGTATCTTCTCAAAAGTATATTCTCTGTATTCAGGCTTTAAAGGGTACTCTTTAAAGAAGACGGGACCAAATGGGGCGCCTGGCAGACAATAAACTGTGGGCAAGCAGGCCAGAGGATCTTGAGCTGAACTGATAAATAGCAAAGATAAAATAAGGCAGTTTGAAGAATTATTGACCAGGGATTGTGGAAAGCCTAACCCATTAGACAATTAATAGTAATTAATTGGGGCCAATCAATTACTCTTTCAGAAATTAGTCTCATTTATCACATAATTAAATGCATGATTAGTGACCCATGACGCTGTCAACAAGGATTAATCATGCCACATTGCCGCCACTCTCAATACTGGACGCCATGACGCCAGCAACGTCAGAAATATGCGCCACAGCACCAGCATTAATTATTTCTGGCGCCAGAGCGCCGCTACAGTTTACATCAAGCGCTGGGATACCAGCACAGTTAATTGCAAGCACCAGTGTGGGGTTCCTGGTCACCAGTCCCCAAAGTGTGTCCTGGGTTGTAGCCAGGGACCGGCTTGGAAAAGTTGCCATCCCCTAACAGTGGTGAATGGTTGATGAGGAGCTTATACTTGGCTTGCATAAGGGCAAACTCCTCCAGTACCTTCCCAATTACTAAGAAAGTGTCTCCACCATACACTTGTACTTCAGCAGGCGCCAGCCCTTCTGTAGGCCAATACCAATCCTGTAATAGTCTTGCAAACTCTCCCCCAATGAACTCTCTCTCTCTATTTGTCATTTCCAAATGCCTTGTCACCTTTTCCCACTCCTCCTGGGCAGATTTACTAGAGGAAAACTTCCTGCACCCTAGGCAATAAGATTTCTCATCCCCTGGGCTAGGATAGAAAATATGGGGTAATTGACTCATGGGTCTTATATTCCCTCTTTACACGGAAAATTTGGATAGGGGTCGTAATAGGTGCTTTATTCACAGTCAGAAGGAAGATCCCCTTAGAAACCTTCTGATATATGGCATTGGGATAGGGAATAATAAGGGGTTTGTGCCAATACTTGGAGTCCTTCAACAATCTCTTGAACTCCTTGTACTTGGTCTTTGGCTCCTGCTCCTTGGTCTTGGGCTCCTGCAACTTAGTTGTGGGCTCCTGTGTTCTAATCTTATGCTTCTGCGGTCTGTTCCAGCTCTGGATCCCTATCCTTGGTCTTTTGCTCCTTCTGTAGCTTCTGTGGCTTTTGTAATCCACTTGATCCAGTCCCTGAAGAGTCTCAGATAGCTATCCCTTTTATAGCCCCTTGTTTCAGACCAAAAACCTCTCTTAGAACTCTGGTTCTTCAAAGCTTAAACTATCCTGTTTTTCTTCTTATATAATATATTAAACCTTTAAAATTATTTCATCCAATGAAAGCCCAGAATTTTCTGCTTCTGCTCCTCATTTTTTAGGCTTTAACTCTTAAGTTAAAGCCCTCAAAACACTGATCAAATAAACTTTGGATTGCAGCCAATTATACGCCTTGATTCAATGGTTTTGCCAAAAAGTTTCCCCGGATGACCCGTCCTTGACCCTGGTTTGAACCCAAGGCTGTCTCGCTCCGGGTAAACAACTGCTCCGCGTTTCAAATGGTTTTGCCGTAATTCCTGTCATGTTTCCCTGGTAAATCTCGAGCGCTTCCACATATGTTTTACTTAGGCAAATTTCAACTCTTTGATTTTTCAACGTTTCTCTGTGTTTCTCTCAACGTTTTGCGACTTCTAACCTGCCTGCTGGTTGTCCTTTTTTCTTTTCCTAGTTGTTCTTGGCAAAATTTGCTCTTTTGCCCTTACAGGTTCTCTGTTCTTCTTCCAGCTTCTTTCTAGCCTATTTCCTCCTCACTCCTTCTTTTTAAAATAACATACAGTTCTAACAAACTATATGTTATTTTCCCTTCTCTATCTTTTTAATTTTTATAATTATCAATCCTTTTTTAATCATAATCAGGCAGTATTTAATTATTCTTTAACTGCTTCTTTTTATCTGAATTTCTTCTCAAAAAGTCACTAAAACCAGCTCTTCCAGCCTCTGCATCCAGTCCAGCTAGTTCATCCTCTCAGCTCCTCAGTACTTCAGCACCAACTTCTGGTCCTTTGACCATCCTGCTCTATGATTAGCTAGTCCTGCATCATAATCTTCTTGTCCTTCAACTTATCCTCAACCAGTTCCTCAACAAATCCTCACTAGGAACCTTCTTTGCTCCTTCTACACACTGAACCATATTGGTTCATTCCATTCAATATGAATTAACAGTCCATCAACTAGTCTTCACTGTGACCAAACAGTCCCTCTTGCTAGTTTTCTCTGTTAATTCTGTGAACCACCTTGGTTCTTTATCTCAGCCCCCATTACCATAACTCGTAGACCCAGGCATGAGTCTACATTGAACTGGCGTTTGACTGGGCCCTCGCAAGTGGCAGTCCACTTAGGCCATTCAACCATAGATCAATGTCTATGCATTGTCTTTAATCACCAAGGTGATTAAGTCTGAGTTTTCAGTTTTAGAGTAATCAGCTCTACTTCTCAGAGGCCTGATCACACCAAGTTCTGCAGCTTGCTTCCCCGAGCAGGCTGCCTTGGTGACACCTCTGAGAAAATCTACACCCTCCAATGCTCACCTTGGGTTTCCCCAAAGCTCCCATAGGGGCATAAACAAGGACACCCACCAGTCCGTTAGGTAAGGTGCTTGCTCACAGACTTCCTGTAAGTGTATTAGGGTACATAGAGCCCTCAGAGCTTTTCCCCTCCCTGGCAGCACACGTTACCCGCCAGGGGTCCAAAACCTACTCCCCCCAGACAGACAAAGTTCCCTGCTCGCTATTTCAGTCTTTACCCTCCCACAGCCACAGTTCCCTGCTAGGTGAAGCACTATAGCCCAAAGCAGCCAATATCTTCTACTGGGTGGAGGCAACATCTGCTCCTGGTAGTCCTATGTTACCTACCAGGCAGGCCTTACTTACCCTAGTAGACCATGTTAACTACTAGGCTCACCCTACTTACCCCTAGCAGCCCTATGTTACCTACTAGTTTACAGCGTCACCAGCTAACCACACATTGTCACTCTTCAGCATATTGTCTTTATTTGAAGACAAATCAACCCTTGCCTGCAAAACAGTCATATGTGGATCACCACAACCAGAGCGCCGCAATTAATTAACATCAAGTGCCGAGACGCCATCTTTGAGAGGAAATAACATCAAGGTGCCAGGTTCAATTTGAGTGATTGATTCAACTTCCATACCAAATAGGGTCTGGAAATAGAAGTTTATGTATACCAAGTAAGAGTGCCATCTGATGCGCTAGCATAGGGCATCCTTGTGCTAGGTGCCACAGCATTGCAGGATTGTGCCCTAAAATGGGAAGTCATCCATTTTTTCACCAGCACAACCAAGACTCTAAAGTGTGCTGCAATGTCCTAGAAGACATTGTCAGCAACTGATGATTAGTAATATGAGAATACCCCTATATAAGGTGTTGGCAGTAAATGCCAAGGGGAAGAATTTTCTACCTACTTGTATAGGACCCAATAAAGTTATTCATTACAAATCAAGTTGTTCAATGTCTTTGGAATCTTCACATTCAAAGGTGTATAGTGAGTGTGTGTCCCTGCCTCCTAAATCTTCTGTTGAATCTGCTGGCGCTGTAAAGTTACGCCTCCCTTTTAGGCCTCTACTCCAATTCCTGCCAAATTCTTGGGAATTTCTATCAAATTATGTTTGAATATTTATCCATAAGGTTACTGAAAAAGCCCAAAAAGCCATCAATTAAATATTTTGGAATTTTTCTGAAGATGCCCCCACCTAACCCATCCAAGAGAAACCTCTGGTTAAATATTATGTGCAAGAGCAGCCGGGAGCAGTGGTAATTGCATCCAAAGTGTATTCCTGATTTTAGTTGGTTCAGTTTTCCTTGTGACTATGTCCATTCAAAATTTTTCAAGATCTTTCTGCCTCAAGAAATGCATTCATATCCGCTCATATCATTAGTTGATTGGTTTTGTGACATTCAATCTACCACCCCAATCCTATCCCATCCCTTAAATGAATGCAAGAGTTGTAAAAGACCTTGCTTCATCATTCTCTACTATAATAAAGTTTGAAATTTGTTAGTCTAATCCAGTCATTTAGTTTTTTCTGTTGCTTTTGGTGTTCAGTTGATTCCTCCTCCCCTGTGGCCTCCCAGGAATTGTTAACAACAACCTTTCAGTTGTTGCTGAAACCGCAATTTTATTGTGGTTGAGAGCTTGATTTTATTTCCTACTAATCTGCTCCCCAATTCTCTGTCAGGGATTTCTTCCCTGCCTACTTCAATTATTTGGGTAATTCTTTACAATATTTTAAAGAAAAAAACCAGCAATCAGAGTCTAGACACTGCCTTTACCTTGAACACTATCCCCGACGGGGATCAAACCCAAAACCCTACAGACAGGTCAACCGTTATTATATACTATCTATATGATTTTATATTACCTGTTTATATTGGTTCCTTTCATTTGAAGCTCATTTCTGACTTTGATTTTGCTCTGGAAATCTTAAAGAACCATTTAAAGTACGTCATTATACACTCAAAGCCTGATTGGCTGCCTTGGTTCACTCTGCCGCTCTCAAATCCAAGGTCTCTTCACAAGGATATGGCTCCGTACTCTAATTTCCAATGTCTTAAGCCTTTAACCTGCTTAATTGTTTCCAATCTTGTGTCTTGCTTTTGGCTCATATATTGCAATTATAAGGCTATACAAACCATTCAGTTCCAAATTAAGGCAGACATGCAACATGTATTATTTTTAAACATTATCTTCATGAAAATCACTGTCAAATCATCTCCTATCATAAGATCCTCTTAAATAACCCAGCATCACTCTTTGGGTATTTAAGAGAGTTATTTCTATCATTTCCACTTGTTCCAACAATAAAAACTCTATCCTATACCTGCTACTCATTCACCTTCTGATAACTTATTTTTGAAGCCATGAGAGGAATTCTATTCCTGTTCTGGTTTTTAGCTTCCTTCTTGCCAGTGGTATCAACCTTAGAAAACCCAACACCTACAACTGACTGGTACAACTCTTCTCCAGATGACGCCCATCAAAAGGAATCCCTTGCCCACAGATGGTTCAAGCACCCCTCCGGCCACTGGGGACGTAAATTCCAATATGGTTGTTCATTTACTCTGCCTCCTACCAAAACTGCTCTGGTTAGGCCTTACGCCTCCTTCCACCTCTTGACGTATGTGGTGGGTTACTACCTACTTGGTTGGTTCAGTTCTATGTTTAGAAGATTTGCTTACCTGGGACACCTAGGACACCTCACAATGATCACAGTTCCTATTGGCTCAGTAATAGAAGGATTTAACTTAGGGGCCTTGGCCCAACAATTAGGGAACTTATTCCCTGCTAAATGGGTCCCTGACATTCTCACAGGTGTACACCAATTTTCAACAAGTGGTGCTCACTACAGGGGCACCACACACTCCAACAAACCCTTGTCCTCTTAGTCTGACATGTCTCCCTCCATCCCCAAAGACCTAACTGGATTTTGGGATTGTCATTTGGTAATAGAAACCAGTGACATCAAGAGAGACCAGCTCTTCCAATGACAAGAGGATATAATCAACGTAGAAGAATTACCCGTACTCCCCTCCCACCAGTACACAGAAGTCCGTGTGGTACCACTTGCACACCTCACCCAGGTCAATTGCCAAGACCTGGTATTGGTGGCCTCTGGGCTCTTCCTTGGATATTAACTCAGCCAGGAACCTACAAACATCCAGTTGTCCCTCTTTTATCAGCACCCTGAGGTCCAACACCTCATGACTGTATTTTGCAGTTATCCAGCAACTGATGAAGGAAACCTCAAATGCTTTCCTACTATCAAGAAAGTGACTGACTACCTGCAAGGATTTGTTAATCCTACAATATATAAGTTTCTGGGAGTTAAAGCACAACTCCACCTAGAGCTTTGAGACCTGGTTACCTATGATGAGCGCCAGCACCATTACCAGGATTGGTTAGTACAACAACTGGACTCCAGGGTTGAGGAAATTTGAGCCTACACTCAAGCCAACAAGGACAATCAAGCCACTTTGGCTTTCCAGGTGGAAGACCTCATCTACCAGTTAAACAATTGCTTAGCCCATGTAATAGAGTCAATAATGAAGAATCCTGGCTTGGGGCCCGTCTGGGCACAAGACACCACTTGCCATGTTACAGCCATTGAACAATACATGGCGGGTGCCAATGTAACCAAGAGTAACATGGACAACCTTCTTGCCAAACACAGTGCCTCATTGGAGCAACAGGGTAGTTGTCTGTGCGACTTGGGAAAGAAGGTTGCCAACAATGAAGGTAATATCAATGAGGTACAATGCCTTGCCTGGAAAGAGGCCAAGGAGGCAAGCAACATTGCTAATGCCGCCAAGGCCAAGGTTCTGGCACTTCAAGACAACTTTGACCAATACAATGACCATATCAAGGAAACCATTTGAGAAGAGACCTCTCAGTTACGTCAGAAATTCTTGTCACAATTCACCAATGACTCAATCACTGAGGGTCATGGCTGCTCTGAACTTAATGAAGTACAACAACAAGTGGAGAATATTGTGGCCAAAAATAACAATATGTTACAGGAAATGAAACAAGTACATGACAAAGGAGAGCAGAGTATTGCTTTCCTCAAGGCCAAGCCCAAGGAGTTACAAGCTGAAATGAAGGGACATGACAAGCAATCCACCTCTCAGTGTGCTGCCCTAGAAGAATTTTGCAAAGGAATGATCCAGTGCACACAGCTGATCAAGTGCCTCTGCTCTTCCCTCCAAAATGCAGAGACAGAGATAGTGGATGTTCAGGCTGATCTTATGGATTCCAGATGCCGCTGCACTAGCCAAGACTTAGGAGGATCTGATCTTTCTTCTATACTATCTGGAGAAATTGTTGCACTACAACCCACTTCCAGTTCATTATATGATGATGGGGCTACCTCATCTTCTTCAGGTTGCTGGAGCCTCCCACAAGTCTTTGCCGTTCCCCCTACACCTGTTGAAACCCCACAGGTATCCAGGGAGACTGGCCCAGACAGGAGCTCCTATACCAAATTCTTTAATCATAGCCGCTGTGATAAGCCCCTCCTTGCTGCTGTCCTCAAGATAAAAACCCCACACGTTTCAAGCCAATGAGCCTGCCTAAGTTTGATCCTAAAGGCAATGTACACACCTTCATCTGCCTTTTTGAGATGTCAATGTATGGGGCCAATGACCAAGATAAGGCCACCACACTACTCAACCAACTGGACGCAGCCAGTACCAATCTAATTAACCTGCACATGCCTGAACACAAAGGATTGTACACAGCGGCAAAAAATGCGCTGTTATAAGAGTTTGGTAGCATTGCCTGGGTTACTGAAAGAAAGAATGTGTTCTTGATAATTATCTTCAGAAAAGACAAGACAATCACTGATTTTGCCAACTGTTTCTACCTCAAGGCCCAGATCCTCACAGGCTCAGGGTCCCTGACTGTGCATGACGCCCATATAGCTTTACGTGCAGCAGTAAAGCCCTACAAAGCCTTGTACAAAACCCTCATGCCTGCCTTCCAAGATAACTGTACCTTGGATGATATGATACATTACTTGCACCAGTGTGGTGACACTTTTTGGCCTCCCAATACTGGAACAAAGCCCCACCCTGCCGCTAAATTTCCAGGGTGTTAAGAGGCTCCTACCAACAATAACAAATTTATGCCAAAGACTGACATCACTAAGGTAATCTGCCATTGCTGCAACCAGAAGGGCCATTACGCCTCTAGTTACAACTCAAAGATGGGTATCCATGTGCTTCCCCCTTGGAGTCTGACTTACAGGGAAAAATCAGCATGGAGTAGAGGAGGAACTCTCTACATCCACACAATCTATGAAAATTCCACCCAATCTTCTCTTCACACTTGACACTGGGTTTTTGGGGAATGCACTCCATCAGGCCCTCATAGATAATGTACACATGGTACAGACCTGCTCTAAGGTTTAGGCCTCCCAAGAGGCCACTAAGGAGGTATCCAAGCCTTATGCTTGTCAGCTACTAGATAACATGCCTGATACAGAACCCCAGTGCTCAGGTGATGCCACCCCCCTTAGGGGTGTCAATGTGGCTATTTCTGTCAGGGATCTAGTCTTGGGCAGCTGACCTGCCATTTTTAGGAGTATCTTGGGCCGGGGGTTTTGCGGGCAGAGCCCACCACAAGAGAGGAGCTAACTTTAGAAGGTAGGAAGCAGACTTCCCAACCCAAGACCACGTGCCAGCAGCCGGTACAATGGCGTCCACCACCCCTGTGAGGGTGATGTACACTATACCAAAAAGCTTGCTGGTATGGTTGGTTGGAAGGCCAAGTGAAGAGGCTGGCATCAGTTTGGGTGTTACAGGCGGTTCCATGTAGATATTATAAGCCGGGAGATAATTGAATTTTCCTCTAAATAGTTTGGGTGTAGAGAATATCCACAGGCCTTGGTGGTTGTATCTAATAGCGGATTGGATGCGTGCTAGAGGGTCAAGTTCAAGGATTTTCTCTGGTGTATAATCCTTATATTTGGGCTTCAAGAGATAATAAGTGAAGTGAGCGGGCCCAAAGGGTGCACCAGGTGGACAGAAAACTGCAGGTGGTGGGGCAGGTGGGCTGGGAGATCTTGAACTGAATTGATAGACAGCAAATACAAAATATGGCAATAGCTGTATAAGCCAAAGTAACATAATCTTTATTCAAAAATGGCAATAAGTTTGGAGCACGGGGTCCTCTGGTCTATATAGCACCCCACCTCCAAACTTAACATTTACCATGGGGGGTTCATCAGGGCATTGGGAAAGGCAGGGCCGGGGAAATTGGGTACTTGGGTCTAAAGGCAGCAGAATGGCACTCAGCCCAGGAGTTCTTTCATTGGTCAAGAATCTAAATTTGGCTACCTGATTATCTTGCTCTAGCATTGTGGTCATGGGACTGGGTTGCGGTCCTGTGCCTCTTTCCTGGGTTGGCTCCTGATTAGTTGCTGGTGTAGACTTCAAACTCATGAAGCTAATAGTTGTTGCTTTGGTACCTCCATTAGGTGCTGTAATTGGTATTCCACTTGGTGCAATAATTTCCTCAGCTTGGCCTGTTTCACTGCATGGGCCATCATTTTCAGCATCAGCTTGCGGGGGCTCAATCCCAGAAAAATGCGGGCGGGCAGTCCCGCAGTCCATAGGCCTGGCAGCCCAGGGGGATCCAGGGTCAGGGTTCAATTCCCAGACTTGGGCCTGGGTTTCCAGAGGGAGAAAATTGTCAATCCTGACAATTTCCATGAAAACAATGAAGGATCACCACCCAGAACTATGCAATAGTATTGTCAAATTCCTCTCTACTGCCAACAATTTAGACATTCACTTAGTAAACAATATTGGCTCTTCTTATTCTGAGTGCACTTACGCTGATATTTTTGTGAATAAACTCAAAGTGCAAGCTATCATTGACACTGGGGCCCCTATAAATATAGTGTCCTCCAAGTTAGTACAGCAAATGGGGCTTGTTCCAGATATTGATCACAAGAAACAGTATGATACAACTGGGCTAGACTGTACCACTGCACAAGGAGTGTACAGTACACTTCTCTTACGCTTTGGTTCCTTGGCAGTCTCAGCCCCAGCTATAGTGCTACCCAATGAAAACTACAATATCCTGATTGGAACCTCATCAATGCAACAGTATGCAGTAAAGACTGACCTTGATAATGATGTTCTCAAAATCTTGGGAAAGGCGATACCTCTGTACTACAATTGTTTGAGCCCAGAAACGGGTAGCCAGACCACTCTTGTGTTAACCTTGCATATTGCAACGGTGTGGTCCCAGTCAAATACCATAAATTGGGACGCCGGTTTAAACACCTTCCCACTCAGGTTGAGGAGTATAAGGATCTGCCATTGTGTGCCAACTCTCCCTATACTATTCCAGCTGGCCATCAGGTGCTAATAGACATTGGATTGAATTTACAGATCCCCCAAGACTTAACGGGAAAATAGAAACCCCCCAGAATTGCTCTAGGATAGAGCCCTGGTTGCACCTGGAATTGTACTCCCTAATCATGGTCTCATAAAGGTACTGCTTGCCAACCTTAACCACTCTCCTGTTGAGGTAAAACATCATCAAGTAGTGGCGTATTTACATCTATTACCGGTGGAAGAGGTGATGAAGATACACAATTTTGGCACCCTGGATGAATTTGGTCTCCCTTCAGAAGAACTACTGCCTGCTGTATGCACAATCATTCCACGTGAGCAACTGCAAGGACTCACTATTGCTCAACAAGATGCCGCTCTTGCCCTGTTTGAGAAATACAAGGAGATATTTGCCAAGAATGACTTCAATCTGGGGTGTGTAAAGTTCCGTGGGCTGCCATTAGCCCTGAATCAGGATGTTTTTCCCAGACCGTCAAAAAAGGCAGCCTGTGTGCTGGCAAAACCCCTCCAAAGCCTGGAGGACCTGGCCCACACAGTAGATGAGCGCTTTGTGTTGGCCTTCACAGTTAAAACCCCAATCCCTTCTCTGGAGTCTCCTCCAACTGTGGAGGAGACCCTAATCCAGCTGGATTGTTTGCTTTCCTGGTGCCACCCTGTTTTGAGACAACTGGCAGGCCAACAAAAAAATGCGGGCCACAGGGCACCTGGTGTGCCTAACCTGCGGCCCGGGGGAATTGGGTATAAAATCACACAGTCAGAGGAATCCCAGGCAAACAATTCCTCCGGTTCAGAAGTCCCTTGGCCCAAAATAATTGAGGCTGGGAGCCCTCCAGTGGGGACATCAGAGGAAGGCATTAGGGGTAATGAGCATCCTGAGTCTCCAGAAGGTGCCTAGCCAATTTATTAACTGTATCCTAAACCCAGGCCTGCTGTCCCTATTTTCTTGGGCCAAGTCCTTGGGAAAATTGGGCACTGATCTTCTACTGGCTCCCCTTTAGATTGCTCTCTGATAACCCCTTTTGAAACCCCCAGGCTTTCTCACCCCCATTGCATATAATGGAAGCATGGGCTGTCATGTCACAAGTGACAAACTTCTATTGACCATGCTTACTAG